>JAEIFR010000569.1:0-486311 GCA_018904105.1 Zaprionus tsacasi
GTTGCAAAACAGACGGACTGACTGATTGTTCCTATAACCGCTATAGAATATAAACGTCTGAGATATTTAAATGGAAAAAATAAGGGCGGGTTACTGTATAACATTAAAAAGTATTGATAATGTGCTGTATTTCCAAGAACACAACAGGTTTGCATACAAAAACCCTAATTTCAGCCGATTGTTCCTATGGCAGCTATATGTTATAGTGGTCCGATTTTGATACAATTTTGACAGCACATTAGGAACGTAATAAGAATAAGATTTGCCAAATCTTGTTGCAATATCTTGAAAAACAACAAAAATCGGCCGATAGTTTCTATGACAGCTATACGATATATCGGTCCGATCTGGCTCGTTCCGACTTATTTACAGCTCGCAGCAATAAGAAGCTTATATGCCAAGTTTCATGAAGATAGCTCAAAAACTGAGAGACTAGTTTGCGTTGCAACAGACGGACGGACGGACGGACAGACGGACATCCATTTTTGGACTCCTCTGTTTATGCTGATTCAGAATATATATACTTTATAGGGTCGGAGATGTCTCCTAAGGTGCGTTGCAAACTTCTGGCTAAAATTAATATACCCTCTGCAAGGGTATAACAAAACTGGATGTCCGTCTGTCCGTCCGTCCGTCCGTCCGTCCGTCCGTCCGTCCGTCCGTCTGTTGCAACGCAAACTAGTCTCTCAGTTTTTGATCTTCATGAAACTTGGCATACAAGCTTCTTATTGCTGCGAGCTGTAAATAAGTCGGAACGAGCCAGATCGGACCGATATATCGTATAGCTGTCATAGAAACTATCGGCCGATTTTTGTTGTTTTTCAAGATATTGCAACAAGATTTGGCAAATCTTATTCTTATTACGTTCCTAATGTGCTGTCAAAATTGTATCAAAATCGGACCACTATAACATATAGCTGCCATAGGAACAATCGGCTGAAATTAGGGTTTTCGTATGCCAACCTGTTTTGTTCTTGGAAATACCGCACATTATCAATACTTTTTAATGTTATACAGTAACCCGCCTTTAGTTTTTCCATTTAAATATCTCAGACGTTTATATTCTATAGCTGTTATAGGAACAATCAGTCAGTCCGTCTGTCTGTTGCAACGTAAATTAGTCCCCCAGTTATTGAGCTATCTTCATAAAAGTTGGCTCACAAGCTTCTTAATTCTGGCTTCATTAAATAAGTCGGAACGGGCCAGATTGGACTGATATATCGAACAGCTGTCATGGAGCCTATCGGTCGATTTTCGTTATATTTCAAGATATAGCTATCAGGCTTACCACATCCAAATCTAAGTATGTCCTTAATAATAAAGTTTCATCAAAATCGAAGTTTTATAACTTATAACGATCGGCCTAATGAAGTTTCTTGTTGCAATTTTATGGAAATCTGAGTACTATTCCATGTAGCTGTTAAACAAAAAATCATATAGCTGTTATTCAAACGCATTTTTGAATGAGAACTTTACAAATTTAGATTTTATGACCAACAGATCTTTTACACAAAGACATTTCCTCACAACATTTTGTATAAGAAATCCAGGTATATACAAAAGCATTAAAAAGGAAAAATTATTTTTTTCGATGCAGGTGTTTGATTCATAGCCTTTTGTATCGCCTTAATGGTAATCAGGTAAAAATTTCGACTTCCTACACTTTAACGCAAAAATGATGTAAACATTGGTACCTGTAATGTACCTTAATGACAAATACGAACATAATAAAAAGGTTAAGCAAAAAAGGTAACGCAAATTAGTTGCCTTTCTTTTTATTTTTTATGACACAGGTAAAAATATAAATAAATAAAACAGGCACATAAGTATATATGTTCATTCATAAAGATCTGACACCACAGTTGATTTTTGTCACTTTAACCGACAAGAAGTAAAATTGTACGTGCTTAGTGTGAAATTACGGCCAAAGCTAAAAAGTGCAATATTTTAGTAAAGGTTAAAAATTAAAATAACATTTTTTACAAAATGCCGCGAGTATCCTCCTTGTCTCAAGAGCAAAGACGTCAGGCGGCAAGAAATCGTATTCGAGCGTTCTATGAGCGAAACTCTTCTCGCATACGAGTGCGAAATGCCATTCGCTTAACCGAGTTACGCCAAGAAAATGATGCGTTTCGTCAGGAAGAGCGGGAGGGCGACGCTTTGGGACGCGCGCTAAGAAGGAGATATTCCGAACCCCGTAGACAGGAGCAGTTGGAAAATACTGCTCAACATCAACAACGGCGCCAAGATCCCGAACGCCGCAGACAGGAGCAGTTGGAAAATACTGCTCAGCACCAACAACGGCGCCAAGATCCTGAACGCCGCAGACAGGAGCAGTTGGACAATACTGCTCAGCACCAACAACGGCGCCAAGATCCTGAACGCCGCAGACAGGAGCAGTTGGACAATACTGCTCAGCACCAACAACGGCGCCAAGATCCCGAACTCCGTAGACAGGAGCAGTTGGGAAATACTGCTCAGCATCGACAGCGGCGCCAAGTTCCTGAACGCCGTATACAGGAGCAGTTGGGAAATACTGCTCAGCATCGACAACGGCGCCAAGTCCCCGAACGCCGTAGACAGGAGCAGTTGGAAAATACTGCTCAGCACCAACAACGGCGCCAAGATCCCGAACTCCGTAGACAGGAGCAGTTGGGAAACACTGCTTCCCGTTCTACAATCCGGGAGGATGAGGCATTTCGTCAGGCAGAACGGGAAAGCGATGCTGCCGCACGCCGCAACAGGAGAAATGACCCTATTGTTAGGGCAAGAGAAAGGACCATAAACTCTTCACAGCGTCGTGAAACTCGACTACAACGTCGCCTACGAAATGAGCAAATTCAGGAAATGGCAGAGGAACGACTCATTACATACAGAAACAATCCCGAAAATAGACAGGAGGAATCTAGAAGACAATCGCAAAGGAACATGGAGAACAGAGAACAACAGTCGCCAGAAGCCAAGGAAGAAGGTTTAGAAAATCAACGCCAACGAAGACGGGAGGCAGCGAGGGAACAATACCAGCAAAGAATTAAGGAAGGACCAACGGAAAGGTGCACTTCCTGTGGTGGAACATGGTTTCCGGATAAGGTAAGTGGCTTGAACAGATTAGTTATAGCAAGTAAGTTCCCAAATTTGAATGTAGATAATGCATTTTACCTATCGAGAAAGTTTCCAAACAATGAGTCCGATAAATATCTATTTTGTAGAACTTGCCGCCAGGCAATTTCATCAGGTAGAATTCCTACCCTTTGCCTTTCACACGGTTTTGACTTTCCGGTAATTCCAGATTGCCTCAAAGGGCTCACTTGCCTAGAGGAGCGCCTTATTTCGCCTAGAATTCCATTCATGTGAATAATTTCGCTTGGGTATGAAAGGCAATGTGGAATACGAGGTGCAGTCGTTAACGTACCAATTTCTGTCGCTGATACAGTGACTGCGCTTCCGCGCACTTTCGACAACTCTAGTGTTGTACAGGTACATTTAAGACGCAGGCTTGAATACGCCCACAACTTCATGACGGAGACTATCCGTCCTGCTCGTGTGCTTGAAGCTTTACGTTACCTGGTAACTACGGAGCTATACAGAAAACACGAAATCACCGTGTCTGCTGAATGGCTCACTCAATTTGGCACTTCCGAGCAAGTTCCTTTTGTTGCCGATCAAGCTGATCAAGCAATAGTAGAACAGCTCATTCGTGAAGCAAACCTAAGTGCTCAAATTGACAATGCTGAGGATCAAGAAGAAATTCTTAATCCTGGTGGACACGAGACCTTGCTGGATGCCATAGACAATAATGCAATCACTGATCGTATTGCATTGGCACCTGGTGAGGGTCGGCGACCTGCTGACTTAATTCTTGATGCTGATGCGGAGGAACTTTCGTTTCCTACAATTTCATGTGGTGAAAGCTTTAAGGCCAAGACAACTGTTGTCCGTAAAGCCCGATCTCAGATTCGATCTTACGATCGACGTTGCGCAATCGTACCTAAAGTTCTCTATATGTACAAGCGCTACGAACTCGATCGTATTAAGAATTCTATTTCCATCTGCTTAAGAAAGAAGTCCAGCTTTAATAATGTGACTGCGGCCGATATGTGCAACGAGACCTTCGTCGACCGCCTAGTGCAGCACGACGACGGATATCAAATCTTAAAAGGTTTACGGTCTGCGCCAGCCCACTGGGAGGCTGAAAAGAAAAAAGTGCTTGCTATGATTAGGCAATTTGGATTGCCTACATTCTTTATTACCCTTTCCGCTGCTGAAACAAAATGGACAGAGCTCTTAGTAGTTTTAAGTAATCTAGTGGATAATACATGTATTACGGAGGAAGAAGCAGCCAGTTTACCTAGCTCCGAAAAAGCACGGCTTATCAGATCCGACCCAGTAACTTGCTCTCGATACTTTGATAACAGATTTAGGCAACTAATGAAGTTGTTTAAATCTGATATTTTCGGGGAATTTCAACTGACTCACTATTATTGGAGAATCGAGTTTCAACATAGAGGGTCACCACACTCCCATGGTATGTACTGGCTTTCCGGTGCTCCCAAACTGGATATCGGAGATTCATCGAATATCCAGCAGGTGGTACATTTCGTTGATAGATTTATCAACACTGATGGAGATGATCCGGAACTGCAAGAAGTAATCCAGTATCAACGCCATAGGCATAGCTCATCATGTCGGAGGGAGCTTCGGGGTCAGGAATCCTGTCGCTTTAATATGCCGTATCCTCCAATGCCACAAACGGAAATACTTTATCCACTAGAAGAAGGTCAAGAGAACACTCGACAGCATAACGCGATGTTCAAAAAAATCAAGGAGTTCTTAGTTAGCTCTAATGATGGTAACTTTAACATATTTAATAATGTTCTTACCCATCTTGGTGTCACTTATGAGGGATATAAGCTAGCTTTGCGATCCAGTTTAAAAAAGCCACAAATTTTCCTCCGATTGCAAGTTTACAGACAGTCTTTTAAATGCATATAACAGCGATATTTTAGGGCTTCACAGAGCAAATATGGATATTCAATTTATCCTTGATGCATACGCCTGTTGTAGTTATATTATTAACTACATCAACAAATCAAACAGAGGCGTATCCCAGTTGCTCCGTGAAGCCATGCTTGAAATTAGTGGAGGAAATATCCCTGTTAAGCGGAAACTGCAGCATATCGGTAACAAATTTATAAACGCAACAGAGATATCAGCACAAGAAGCAGCCTATAATATCTTGGGGTTGCATATGTCAGAAGCGAGTAATGCAGAAATTTTTATAAACACATCGCATCCAAATAATAGAGTCCGAATGGTACAGCCTAGAAGAGTGCTAGAGATATTACCAAGTGGTTCAACTGACATATTTGTTGCAAATTTAATAGATCGATATGCTCAAAGACATACTATGTTAGACAACACTTGCTTGGCGGACTTTGCGGCTTTTTATGAATTTAAGAAAAATACGGCACGTACAGGGAATAATGAGAATTACGATGAACTTGAAGAGGAAGTAGAAGCTGAAGCGGTTTTAACTGAGCTCAGATGCAATCAGCTTGATGGTAGTGGCTCTGTTAAGAGACGAAAGGAGCCCAAGATTATCAGGTGGCGCCGCTTCAGCTTAAACACTTCGCCTTCTGATTACTTCAGGGAACACGTAATGCTTTTTTACCCTTGGCGAAATGAACAGTCCGAACTTATAGAAAATGACAACGAACACACTTTTAGGATTCATTTTAGGATTCATAAATCAAAATTTCATGTGTTCGATGATATGGAGTTAGAGAACGTTCTTGAGGATATGAGGAATGAAAATGACGAAGACGCCAATCCTCAAGAAGTCTCGGCGACCCAATTTCTAGACGATGAGTTTAGGGCCTTAGCTGTGCCAAATGTTGATCGCAACGTAAATGTGTTGCAGGGCGACAACGATGCGATGAATAATGATGAGGAATCTGGAATTCGCATGAAAAAGCTGCCTCCATTAGTGTCTCAAGATACACTTTGTTCCCTGGTTCGCTCTCTTAACTTCAAGCAACGCCAATTCTATGCACACGTTATGCATAAACAGGCAAAACACCTTGAGACACGCTCAAAATATGCCAACTGTCTTGCCTACCGTCTTCATTTAAAAACTACGGCTAAATATATGGTCACCGTCAATATCGATACAAACGACGGTCTAGTAAATGGTGCGACTGGTCAGTTGGTGCAGATCGATCACAGTATAGTGAATGGCTTAGCAATTATTAACACACTATGGATACAGTTTACTGAGCCTTCGGTTGGTACCATTGCCAGGTCCAAAGTTAGGTTAAGTCCAAACGCCGCGTGGACACCAATAATGAAAGTAGCAAGAGCTTTTCAGTGTGGTAGATCCGCGCATGCTTCGATTGACCGCAAGCAGTTTCCCGTTGTTGCTGCTGAGGCTATTACCATCCACAAGAGCCAAGGAGCAACCTATAACAAAGTAGTAGTGCATTTGCAAAGAAGCATTAGCCGAGCATCACTTTACGTAGGTTGTAGCAGGGCCACAAGCGCATCTGGTCTTTTCTTATTAGGTGAATTCGTTGCTCCAACTAGATTCTGAGCAGGAAGTGTCCAAACGGAGTTAGAAAAACTTCGAGGAGAAAAGGCTTTGACTACGCAATATGAATTTCTGCACAATCAAGCGAATTTAATTTCCGTATATTACCAAAATGTTGAGTCTCTTCGTGCACATCGCGAAGAAATATCTAACGATACAATTATTTGTTCAGCAGACATTTTATGTTTTGTTGAAACCTGGACTCTTCCATCGGAAGAGTACAACTTAAGCGGTTTCGACATTATAAGAAGATTGAATGGAAATCGAACAAATGCTGTTTCTAAGAATGGTATACTGATATATGCGAAACAAAATATATCGGAGAACATAACATTCTTATATGAAACAGTTACAGTTGATAATGTTAGAAATATATATCAATCCATAACATTTAAATACTTGCATACAATATTCATAGTCCAGGTTTTCCTATTACAACGTTTCGTAATGAAATCAGAAATGGTGTTGAAAGGCTAACGTCAGCTGAAAATAATACAAAATTGGTAATATTAGGAGATTTTAACATTTGCCGATCAACAACCACTGATCAGCTCGAGTCTACTTTAAATAAAAAGGGGTTATATCCATTGTTAAATGTGCCAACAACAAAACATTTAACTCAAATTGATTGGATATTTTGTGATAACACAGTAAGCGGTGCTGCTGCAATCACTTATCAAACTCCATATAGTCACCATGACGGCGTGTTCCTTAGCTATAATCACTAATTTAATAATTTATTTTTATACCCTTGCAGAGGGTATATTAATTTTAGCCAGAAGTTTGCAACGCACCTTAGGAGACATCTCCGACCCTATAAAGTATATATATTCTGAATCAGCATAAACAGAGGAGTCCAAAAATGGATGTCCGTCTGTCCGTCCGTCCGTCCGTCCGTCCGTCCGTCCGTCTGTTGCAACGCAAACTAGTCTCTCAGTTTTTGATCTTCATGAAACTTGGCATACAAGCTTCTTATTGCTGCGCGCTGTAAATAAGTCGGAACGAGCCAGATCGGACCGATATATCGTATAGCTGTCATAGAAACTATCGGCCGATTTTCGTTGTTTTTCAAGATATTGCAACAAGATTTGGCAAATCTTATTCTTATTACGTTCCTAATGTGCTGTCAAAATTGTATCAAAATCGGACCACTATAACATATAGCTGCCATAGGCTGCCATAGCTGCCAATCGGCTGAATTTAGGGTTTTTGTATGCAAACCTGTTTTGTTCTTGGAAATATAGCACATTATCAATACTTTTTAATGTTGAACAGTAACCCGCCCTTAGTTTTGCCATTTAAATATCTCTGACGTTTATATTCTATAGCTGTTATCGGAACAATCAGTCAATCCGTCTGCAACGCAAATTAGTCCCCCAGTTATTGAGCTATCTTCATGAAACTTGGCTCACAAGACTCTTATTTCTGCCCTCTTTAAATAAAACTGAACGGGCAAGATCGGACCGATGCATTGTAAGGCTGTCATGTTACATATCATCCAATTTTGTTTATTTTTCAAGATATAGCTATCAGGCTTATCACATCCATATCAAAATTTGGTCATTCGATGTACTGTTATAATTGTTTAATTAATACCACGGAAACCGGCAGCAATCCAAATTTATTTTATATTTAGTATAACTGCAAGGGTATAAAACCTTCGGCAAGCCGAAGGTAGCCTTGCTTTCTTGTTAAATATTTAGTTAATTAATTTATTTTATTATTGTAAAAAAGAATATATGTGCAATGTAGTTTAAGGTATTGTAAATATCCCTCCTCGAGGATTGCGACCTTGTCGTGGTGAGGAGGCTGAGTATGTAAAATTATGAGGATGATATAATCGATGTACTGTTATTATTGTTCAATAAATACCACAGAAACTAGCAGCAATCCAAATGTATTTAATATTTAGTATAACTGCAAGGGTATAAAACCTTCGGCGAGCCGAAGGTAGCCTTGCTTTCTTGTTATACCATTCGACCATTGAAAATGGTCAAAAAAGGGTATACTAACTTTGTGCAATGTATGTAACAGGCATAAGGAGGCGTGGCAGACCCCACAAAGTATATATATTCTTGCTCAGGATCACTAACCGAGTCGATTGAGACATGTCCGTCTGTCTGTCCGTCTGTCCGTCTGTATGAGGGAACGGATCTCAGCTATTAAAAAAGCTAGAGACACCAAATTTGGAATGGAAGTTCCTATATATAAGAGGCAGGTGAAGTTTACGTTAAATGTTTGATGCCACGCCCACCGCCCCCGCAAACCGGTAATTTACGATTATTAAGCAAAGTATTAAACTTAGAAAGTTCTGCTTTGGTATGTATAATGCTAAATGCCATATGAACATATCCCCCAAATTACAATCTGATCGGACCAATAACACAGAAGTTATTCAAGTCAACGTTTTCAGTACAAATGTACGAGCAGCAGCCTGCGCGCTGCTTTCAGTAGTTGACGCCGACGCCGACGTCACTCTTAACGTGCGTCGCTGTGTGAGTGTGAGCGAGAAAGCTATATGTAGTAGAAATATTTGTGCAAAATTTCTGTTTGAAATTATGAGTGTGGTTACACGTTTGTAACGGATTTGAAAAATTGGGAGAAGCGTATCCTACTGTCGGGCGTTTGACTGTAGCCATATCCACTTGTTATACCCGCTACTCATAGAGTAGAAGGGTATTATAACTTTGTTCAAACCGAAAATGTATGTAACAGGCAGAAGGAGACATCACCGACCCCATAAAGTATATATATTCTTAATCAGTATCAACAGCCGAGTCGATATAGCCATGTCCGTCTGTCCGTCTGTCCGTCTGTCTGTTCGTCCGTCCGTGTGAACACCTGGATCTCAGCTGTTATAAGAGCTAGAGCTACCAAATTTTGTAACAATATGTGTTGTTACTGCACGCTTATCAGGTTTATTTTAGATTTTTGCCACGCCTCCACCCGCCCCTATGAATTGGAAAAAAATGGACTACAACTGCAATATTAGCTCTACAGTAACCGTTTTTTATATACGTCATAAATACCATATTGCGGACGTTTCGTGAAAATTTCAGTAAGATTGGACTATAAATATGGAAGATATTAAAGAAATAGAAGTGCCATGTGACCACGTGTTTTGTCTGTTTTATTATGTTAGATATGCAAAATATGCAGGTTCAACTCCGGCGGCAAGCAGTTTTTTTTTCAATTATATGTACTAAAGTTATTTGCACTGATCATTACTGCAATTTTATAGTGGATTCATAGAAGGCGCAGTGGCCGAGTGGATGTGGTTTATGTGTTTAAGTTTAGTATTTAATGCATTTGATTAAAAGGAATTTTATGGGAAGTAAGTTGGTATTAGTTTTTGTCTTGTACGACAGATTCAATTTTCGCATATTGATCTACCAAGTATTGGTTTGTTAACATTCCATATCTAAGCAAAGTATTGAAATTGTTACGTCTTGTCATTATACGGTAGCAATAGTAGATGAAACATGACATTGTTTTACGCAGAGGTATACCACCGATTGGGTCAACTTGAGAAATATTAATGGCATAACCATTTTCTCCACGACATAGCATCAAAGGATATTGTAAGCTGTCATAATATCTGTGTAACTCTGACTTTTTTTGCAAATTATCATCACGACTATGCAATACAATATATCTTTTGTCAAATTGCTGTCCAGCAATCACCACTGCTACTTCACTCGTGGAAGGCGCATTGTATTGTCCTCTGTGTTCTCCAACAGGAACTTTATTTACATGGATTTCGACATTAAACTCTGGAGTATCTGGTGGAACACTCTCAATCGCAGTTTTGAAAGACTGTATGTAGCAATTATGAGAATGTAACTTATCTTGGAGAGATCTAATTAAATCTCTATCAATTAGCTGTGCAACGCTTGTACACCGCGTAGATGCTTGTGTATCTGGATCTGCAATAAAATATATTTGTAGAAGCCCTTGAATTTCAAATGTAGGCATGAACCCACGCTCAACGACTTGCTTACTCTTAAAAGAGGTCATTTGAAATGCGTTATTATAATGGCGTATATTGCGCATAAATTGCTTGGATTTCTGATGATCACCCCTTGTAAGCAACACATGCCTTTTGATTCGTTCTTGAATTTTAATGCCAAGCAATGTTCACCCACTACTGACATAGTACCTAATGATACTATACGATCGAAGGACCGTAATTCATGGCAGAATTTTCTTTATTCACCCATGAATTAGTAACTCGTGCTGATGATTCTCTAGCTCTCTATATTCGATATCTTCCCCTATCTCGGCTGCGGTTAACTGAAAATTCTCTCTCTCTCTCTCTCTCTCTCTCTCTCTCTCTCTCTCTCAGCTCTATATCTATCCCGAAGCTGACTGAGGCGAGCCTCACGCTGTACTGACGATTCTCTGTCCCTCTGAACCGTATGTATATCTCGATCGCGGCTGCGGCGAAACTCACCATCTACCGAAGATTCTTCCTCTCTCTCAGCTCTACTACATAGTAGGGCCATATAGTCTATATTAAATGAAAAATGTATTCAGGTATTTAATTGGTTCAGGATTTGTAAAGAAAATACACTTTACAACACTTGTACGAATTTATTTCGAACTGTCAATGTAGAATGTACGTCTCTACACTTTGTGAGTTTATTTAGAACTGTTTCTTAAAATCTAATGCGGTGTTGTAAGAACCACGGTGGTGGTTGTTTTTCTTATCTCTATTTTTATACTTGTATGCTGCACTTGAAAGACGCAGCGTGTGATAATTATTATTCAATACAAATAGGATAGTTGCGTTCCCTTCTTACTTATCGTAAACATGTGTGTACGCCGGATCATAAAATATTGTAGACGGTCGTAAACACAGATAAGGGATCGCTGCATGGGGTCATGTGCCTGCTATCACTTGAACTATACAGCGGTACAGTGCCGTGCAGTTCAGTGCAGTATTGTCACATGTTCATGCTGGTGCCTGAACATTCTGCGGGGGGCCAGGAAACACGACAGCCATTAGTTCACGCCTTTGGTCCATTTTTTTCTTGTAATATATCAATATTCCAGCTATCACAATAGTCACCAGGCCAAGTGATATGTGTCCGTTCACGGTGTGGAAAACCAGATCCTCGATGCGTACCCTCTTGCCTTCCAGCTCTTTCAGGCTCTTTCGTACGTGATACAACTCAATTGAATTATTAACCACGACGTGGTGAATGGGTGTTGGTACCCAAGTTTCGCCATCATCTAGGACCTTTAGAATATGGGGTGAGAAGGTTACAGTGTCAGTCGACGTGATTATCTCTGGAGAGATAATTGTGATGTCAGCTATCCGAGCAGTACATCCGGCAGGTACATTGATTATTGCCAGGCTTGGCAATTTGACTACTTCATGGTTGTCCCCGCAAGCCTTATGGGCTGATATGTTCTTGAAGGTTTTAATCAGCCAGCGGTTTCTTCCATTAAGCCTTTTGTAGTACAAGTCCTCGGTAAACTCATCCATTTCGCAGGACTGTTTATTGTTCGGTTTGATCGGAGATATCTCACAGCTATGATCGTCTGCATCCTTCCAGGCCCAGCTTGCTTCGCATAACCAGGTATCCTCGTTTTCCTGTTGACAGCGATTAACTTCTCCCTCAGTCATGGGGTGATATGCGTTAAGTTCGGTGCTGTAGATAAGGGATTCTGTTTTTATCTTCGGAATCCACTTCCTGTCCTTGATTTGAAGTGGTATTGGGACGACATTGAACAGACTAGCCTGTTGATTGACGTAAATAGGTAGCCGTGCATCGACCAGAAGTACGTTGTCCTTAAATCTTGCCTGAGCTTTCATTAGCTTGTATGCTAACTGTAGCCTGCTAGGGGACCTTCCGCCAGGTAAGAGCTGATCCCTTTCTAATTTATTTTGAATTTTATCCAGCTCGGCTACCATCTTTTTTGGGTCAATCAAGGCGGGATGTACCTTTCCAAGGTTAACGTCCGTTACAAGGGCGATGGCCGCGGATTGTAATTTTTCCGCGTCGTCAACCCAGTTCCTCACTTGGTTTAACAGCATAAAGAACTTAGTCGCTTCGGAGTACACATAAAAATGATCCTTAAGCGTGTTTTGTATTTTGTTCATTTCGCTTGTAACGCGTTCGAAGTTTTTGTTTACTTCCTCTGTGGTTATTCGCACTATATCGGAAGTTGCATTTATAATGGAGGCCTGGCTGTCCATATATTTAGTCAGCTGCTTCTCATTTTTGATAATTTTCTCCATATTCTCCTTAAGTCTTTCTGCTGTGCCGATGTCGAAGAACATAATGAACCTTCTTTTCCTTTTTGATGATTGAGTTATTATCTTATTTCTGTCCTGTATGCTGTCTACTTTGGCCTTCATGGTACTGCAGACTGATGAGCAATAATCGGTGAATCCTCCCAATTTTCCACAAATTGAGGTAGTTGTGTCCAGGAAATCATCGGCTTGTTGAAGGAAAGTGAAGTAAGCTTGCATATCGTAGTAGAATAAAAGCTGCCAACTTGACGATACGACTTCAATTTTCTTAATTTTATCCATTATTATCGTCGATTTCTCCTCCAAATTTTGGATATTTAGCCTGCTAACATTGGTTGCAGGCGTTGCAGCGGTGCTCGCTACTTGAAGTATCATCAGAAGGCTCACGATCGCATTTTTTGGCGTAAATTTTGCTTTATTCCTGAGCTGCCTCTTTTTATCGGTTGGCTGGTGGACAGGATCTTGCGTTTTCTCGCTGTTTTGTTCCCCTCCATTCGACGGCAGCAGACAGATCTTATTCAATGGCCTTTTAACTTCGCCATTGTTGGTCTTCATGGTGACTACTCGGACTTTATTATCCTTGGTAGTCTTCACGATTCGCCCCATTGGCCATCTGGCTGGAGGCGTGTTTTCATTTTTAATGAAGGCTAATTGGCCTTCTTCCGGGTTTGGCCTATCCTGGCGCCATTTTGTCCTCTGTTGAAGAGACACCAGGTAATCCTCCTTCCACTTTCTCCAGAATTCCCCTCTGATGCGCTGCAGATGTCGCCATCTATCCAGGGATCCCACTCTTTGATTTTCATCAAAGTGTTCTGGAGCTCCAATAAGTGATCTTCCCACGATGAAGTGTCCTGGCGTCAATATCTCCTCTCCTTGGTCGTCATTATTAAGACTCAAAAACGGCCGGGAGTTTAACACTGCTTCGATTTGACAAGAAGTGTTGTGAACTCCTCAAAGGTGAAGCTGTTTTCGCCGATGACACGCCTGAGATGGTGTTTCACCGACTTAACACCAGCTTCCCACAATCCTCCCATATGGGGGCTTGCCGGCGGGATAAAGTGCTAGTGGATGCCTTGCTTAACGAGAATTGGCGCCAGATGATTATTGTTTCTAAGCGCGGTTACAAGCTCCTTGTCCAATATTCTGGCTGCTCCTACGAAGTTAGTGCCGTTGTCCGAGTACAGGTGTTCGCTTTTCCCTCGTCTAGCAAAAAATCGCCGTAACGCTTCCAAAAATCGATCTGTTGAAAGATCGCCGTCTGCTTCCAAATGAATTGCCTTCGTTGCCATACAAACAAAAAGGCATATATGTATATCCTTTGAAAGTCTTTTGACCTCTTCCATTCGAACATCGGATTTGAAAGGGTCCAGCGTAGTCGATCCCAGTATTTTGGAATGGATGTTCTCCTGTTACTCGATGTACTGGCAAATTCCCCATTAGTTGATTTGCCACATCTTTTTATACCCTTGCAGAGGGTATATTAATTTTAGCCAGAAGTTTGCAACGCACCTTAGGAGACATCTCCGACCCTATAAAGTATATATATTCTGAATCAGCATAAATAGAGGAGTCCAAAACTGGATGTCCGTCTGTCCGTCCGTCCGTCCGTCCGTCCGTCTGTTGCAACGCAAACTAGTCTCTCAGTTTTTGAGCTATCTTCATGAAACTTGGCATATAAGCTTCTTATTGCTGCGCGCTGTAAATAAGTCGGAACGAGCCAGATCGGACCGATATATCGTATAGCTGTCATAGAAACTATCGGCCGATTTTTGTTGTTTTTCAAGATATTGCAACAAGATTTGGCAAATCTTATTCTTATTACGTTCCTAATGTACTGTCAAAATAGTATCAAAATCGGACCACTATAACATATAGCTGCCATAGGAACAATCGGCTGAAATTAGGGTTTTCGTATGCAAACCTGTTTTGTTCTTGGAAATACCGCACATTATCAATACTTTTTAATGTTATACAGTAACCCGCCTTTAGTTTTTCCATTTAAATATCTCAGACGTTTATATTCTATAGCTGTTATAGGAACAATCAGTCAGTCCGTCTGTCTGTTGCAACGTAAATTAGTCCCCCAGTTATTGAGCTATCTTCATAAAAGTTGGCTCACAAGCTTCTTAATTCTGGCTTCATTAAATAAGTCGGAACGGGCCAGATTGGACTGATATATCGAACAGCTGTCATGGAGCCTATCGGTCGATTTTCGTTATATTTCAAGATATAGCTATCAGGCTTACCATATCCAAATCTAAGTATGTCCTTAATAATAAAGTTTCATCAAAATCGAAGTTTTATAACTTATAACGATCAACGATCGGCCTAATGAAGTTTCTTGTTGCAATTTTATGGAAATCTGAGTACTATTCCATGTAGCTGTTAAACAAAAAATCATATAGCTGTTATTCAAACGCATTTTTGAATGAGAACTTTCCAAATTTAGATTTTATGACCAACAGATCTTTTACACAAAGACATTTCCTCACAACATTTTGTATAAGAAATCCAGGTATATACAAAAGCATTAAAAAGGAAAAATTATTTTTTTCGATGCAGGTGTTTGATTCATAGCCTTTTGTATCGCCTTAATGGTAATCAGGTAAAAATTTCGACTTCCTACACTTTACCGCAAAAATGATGTAAACATTGGTACCTGTAATGTACCTTAATGACAAATAGGAACATAATAAAAAGGTTAAGCAAAAAAGGTAACGCAAATTAGTTGCCTTTCTTTTTATTTTTTATGACACAAGTAAAAATATAAATAAATAAAACAGGCACATAAGTATATATGTTCATTCATAAAGATCTGACACCACAGTTGATTTTTGTCACTTTAACCGACAAGAAGTAAAATTGTACGTGCTTAGTGTGAAATTACGGCCAAAGCTAAAAAGTGCAATATTTTAGTAAAGGTTAAAAATTAAAATAACATTTTTTACAAAATGCCGCGAGTATCCTCCTTGTCTCAAGAGCAAAGACGTCAGGCGGCAAGAAATCGTATTCGAGCGTTCTATGAGCGAAACTCTTCTCGCATACGAGTGCGAAATGCCATTCGCTTAACCGAGTTACGCCAAGAAAATGATGCGTTTCGTCAGGAAAAGCGGGAGGGCGACGCTTTGGGACGCGCGCTAAGAAGGAGATATTCCGAACCCCGTAGACAGGAGCAGTTGGAAAATACTGCTCAACATCAACAACGGCGCCAAGATCCCGAACGCCGCAGACAGGAGCAGTTGGAAAATACTGCTCAGCACCAACAACGACGCCAAGTCCCCGAACGCCGTAGACAGGAGCAGTTGGAAAATACTGCTCAGCACCAACAACGGCGCCAAGTCCCCGAACGCCGTAGACAGGAGCAGTTGGACAATACTGCTCAGCACCAACAACGGCGCCAAGATCCTGAACGCCGCAGACAGGAGCAGTTGGACAATACTGCTCAGCACCAACAACGGCGCCAAGATCCCGAACTCCGTAGACAGGAGCAGTTGGGAAATACTGCTCAGCATCGACAGCGGCGCCAAGTTCCTGAACGCCGTATACAGGAGCAGTTGGGAAATACTGCTCAGCATCGACAACGGCGCCAAGTCCCCGAACGCCGTAGACAGGAGCAGTTGGAAAATACTGCTCAGCACCAACAACGGCGCCAAGATCCTGAACGTCGCAGACAGGAGCAGTTGGACAATACTGCTCAGCATCAACAACAGCGCCAAGATCCCGAACTCCGTAGACAGGAGCATTTGGGAAATACTGCTCAGCATCGACAACGGCGCCAAGTTCCTGAACGCCGGATACAGGACCAGTTTGGAAATACTGCTCAGCATCGACAACGGCGCCAAGTCCCCGAACGCCGTAGACAGGAGCAGTTGGAAAATACTGCTCAGCACCAACAACGGCGCCAAGATCCCGAACTCCGTAGACAGGAGCAGTTGGGAAACACTGCTTCCCGTTCTACAATCCGGGAGGATGAGGCATTTCGTCAGGCAGAACGGGAAAGCGATGCTGCCGCACGCCGCAACAGGAGAAATGACCCTATTGTTAGGGCAAGAGAAAGGACCATAAACTCTTCACAGCGTCGTGAAACTCGAGCATTACATCTAGCTCTCCGACTAGATCGTTCGTTAGGGGTAGTCCGTCCGCTTATTTTGGCCTTCCCTTTTATTGCCATTCCCCCTTCTAGCAGTCCTATAACCTGTCGATATTTTCTCGTAACACCGATAATCGAACCTGCACACAAAACCCCGCCCATTTTCCCTGAGCTTAGCCGGCTGTAACTTAGACAGGGTGTGCAGGGGAGGTTATTGGACTTTGGTACAGCTTTCAATGTTGTATCCCGCGGGTTATTAACAACTTCTTGTATATTGTTCTCTGTGAAATATTTTCAAAAGGAGCGGATAATAGGGCGCGATCCAATATCATACTTTCGCACGGTAGCATTTTGCCCACTCTGTTCTGGCGATCGTCGACGATATTTGGAATATCCGTCATCGCTAGTACTTGTTTGAGTGTGGAACGACTTCGGAAAATTTTTGCTTCATTTAGAATCTTGCATACGTGGAGAATTCGGGTTTAAAGTCCCACAAGGGCCGTGTACCATATGTTTCTTTACGATTTCGTACAGTATAGGATCTTTATCTTTATCCGGTAATTCAGCTGAAATAACCCTGTCAATTTGGTTTGGTCTAATTTTGTTCACTAACCACACCAACAGGTGTACATGTGGCAAGCCTCGTTTCTGCCATTCTATTGTGTACATATGACAGCGAGGCAGACCGAATATATGAGACTTTTTAATAAGGTGCAGGAGTTTCTGGACTTTTAAATGGAAGACTCTGTTAACTATATCGTATCTGTCTTGTGGAGTTAAATTGGTGTTAATATTTTCTTCGATTTCCGGCCAATTTGAGTTACATGTTGCAGTTATAAATAAATCAGGTTTGTTGTAATTTTGTACGTATGTCATGGGGTCTTGCGATTTTTCGAGATCCACCTATGAATGATGAAGTTAGTATAACCAACTGCCCAATACCGTTGCGGTACTCATTCGCCTGTAAAGCATCCTGAAGATTTTTTTTTTTTTTTTTTTTTTTTTTTTTTTTTTTTTGCTTTTTTTATTATTTATTGAATCTTCTCTTTGTGTTAAGAGACTAACAATAAGTGTTCAAATCTTAATCTAACTTAATTAACTTTCACTTGGTGATAGTTTTTTCATTAATGCCCTAATAATTTTATTGCTGGGCTGGGAGGTCGTTGCGGTGCAGCCGGCTTTGACTGCATACTCGGATTAGTTTTCTTGCGAGGGGATTTGTATGGGTGGTCAGCTTTTCTTTATATTTCATTTTTTTCTCAGCTATTACTTCGATTACTAATTTGATTTTTAGGTCTCTGTGTATGTCTTCGTTCCGAAGGTACCACGGCGCTCCAGTGATAGTTCTCAGAATTCTTGACTGTGCTCGCTGAATAATGTCTATGTTACTTCTGGATGCGTTGCCCCACAGCTCGGAGCCATAAGTCCAGATAGGTTTTAAGACGGAGTTGTATAGAAGAGCTTTGAACTCCAGACTAAGTGGAGAGCGAGCATTTATGAGCCAGTGGAGGTTCCTTGCTTTAAGTTTAAGATGTATCGATTTGGCTTCTATATGTTTGCGCCAAGTGAGCCGCCTGTCCAGATGAACACCCAGATATGTTACCTCGTCGGCTTGTGGAATGCATATGTTATTCAAGACCAGTGGTGGGCATGTTTGTTTGTTTAAGGTAAAGGTAACCTGCTTGCATTTTTGAACATTTATTGAAATTCTCCAGTCTGCAAGCCATCGTTCTACAGATGTTAAGTGTCGGGATAGGAGTGCCGTGGCTTTTGTTGGGCATTTGGAGCGACTGAGTATCGCGGTATCATCAGCGAACGTGGAGGTTGTTAGATTGTAGTCTGTGGGGAAATCCGCCGTATACAGGGTGTATAAGATTGGACCCAGTACACTGCCTTGCGGCACTCCAGCTTCGATTGCGCAATCGCGTGAGGTGCTTGTATCGCATCTTATTGCAAACACTCTGTTATATAGGTATGACTTCAGTAACTTATGTGTGTTTTGGGGCAACAGCTTGATTATTTTAAACAAAAGTCCATCGAGCCACACTCTGTCAAATGCCTGCGCGACGTCTAGAAAAATGGCTGTGCAGTATTCTCGATGTTCAAAAGCCGTACGAATTTCTGACGTGATTCGATTGACCTGTTCGATGGTTCCATGTTTTTCTCTGAAGCCAAATTGATGTGTTGGAAGTGTGTTGTTTATTCTAAGATGAGGGCTAATCCGAAGGAGTAGCATTTTTCAAACAGCTTTGAGAGACATGTTAGTAAGCTTATCGGTCTATATGATGATGGCTGCGTTTTATCTTTTCCTGGCTTTGGAATCATTACTATGGTCGACTTTTTCCATTTTTGAGGGAAGTATCCAAGCTTGGCGATTGCGTTGAACAACAAGCAGATGTGAAGAATAGCACACTTTGGGAGTTCAATGAGCATTCTTGGAGTTATTAGGTCGTAGCCAGGCGATTTTCTTGGGTTCAGTTGCTCTTTGATAACCTTTGCTAATTCACATGGTCGGAATTCAATGGGTTCTTGAGGATCTAGATTGGCTGCTATTAAAGGAGGGAGAATAAATGTGTTGGTAGAGGGATTTGGTCGGAATACATTTTGTAAATGGTCAGCGAAAGCACTGGCTCTTTCCTCATCACTTCGAAACCAGGTGCCAGAGGGACTTCGTAGTGGCATAATTGGCGCTATTGGAGTCTTTAGGTTTCTGTGAGCTCTCCACAGAGGGTACTTAGTGCTGGTGGGAGAGAGTTGCTCGATATATGAACGTTGGATGTTTTTTCCTCTTGTTTAAGAGCATTGGTAAGCCTGCGTGTGGCTATTTTAAGCATGTGCTTTGTAGTTGGTGATCTATTAGACTGCCAATCCCTTCGTAGGCGTCGTTTATCTAATACCAGCCGCTCGATTTCGCGATTAGTTTTGATGTAGTTTGGTTTTGCATACGTCACTGGCGGGGTTGAAGCCTTTGCAGCCGAAACTAAAATATTTCCAAGAGTTTCCGTTGACTTGTCTATATCCTCCTTTGTAGATAATGCCGTCGTTAGTTCTATGTGTGAACAGACATACTTTTGATACCGTGGCCAGTTTGTTCTAAAATTTGTGAGTCTATACGGTGGGTCGACGATGTGGGGGCGAGTTAGCATATTTAGAAAAACTGGTGAGTGATCTGATGATAAATCTGCTAGTGCTTCGGCGGTGACCATGTTGCGGGGGACATGTTTAGTAATTGCAAAATCGATCAGGTCTGGGATTTTTCTTGGGTCTGCTGGCCAGTATGTAGGCTTACCCGGGGATACATAGTCTAGCTTGTTTTCTGGCTTCGTAAGCGCATTGTACAATTGCTTACCCTTTGGCGTCACAAGTCGAGATCCCCAATGGGTGTGCTTGGCGTTATAGTCACCCGCTGCGATGAACCTGTCACCTAGTGTGTTAAAGAATTCCATGAATTGATCCTCAGAGATTGAAAGCGCGGTGGGCAGTAGACTGCGGCTAGAGTCGTTGAACCATTGTTGAGTTGTAAGGTTATGGACGTAGATTGTAAGTAGTTTTTGTCAAAATTGTTTAAGTGGTGGTGTTTTATGCGATTTCTGATGAGTATTCCAGTGCCTCCATGAGCTTTACCATCTGGATGATTTGTACCATAGAACAAGTATCCTGGTATATGAAAATTGTTTTTATTTGTGAGGTGCGTTTCTGATAGTAGCATTACGTCGATGTTTTTTTCGTAAATGAACTGTGTGAGCTCTTGTGTATGCCGTGAAACGCCATTTGCGTTCCACAGAGATATCCGTAGGGTAGCCATTATGGGGATTTTGAAGATACAAGAAGTTGAATCAGGATATTTTGGTTTTTCATGAGCTCTTGCAAAGTATTTTGCATGAACGTCATAAAGTCTTTCATGCTTTGCTGTAGGGATAGCATCATAGCTTCGATGCCACTTTGTTGTGTTTGTTGGATGTTTGTCGGTGTATGTTCGGAATGAGCAGTTCTTGTCGGTGGGGCGGGCACTTCTAGTCCGGATTTTAGGGCGCTAGCGAAAGAAATTGTTGGAGTAGTGCTTGGGACAGTTAGGGGTGGTTGAAAAATCGGTTGCGGAGAGTAGAAATTGCCTTTGTTGTATGTATGTGCTGTGGCAATACGTTTGTTTAGGCGGCTTTTCAATTCTTTGTACACCACACAGCCTCTGTAGTTTGCAGTATGTTTTTCCCCGCAGTTACTGCATTTCTTCACAGACTTATCGTCCTTGTTTTTGGGGCAGTTAGTGGTAGTATGAGGTTCGCTACAGACAACACATACGGACTTAAGGGTGCAGTATGCCTTGGTGTGGCCGTATTCTTGGCAATTAGTACATTGAACTGGATTGATACGTTTGTGCGGCTCCTCCACGGTGATCCTCCGATGTAGCAAGTACTGTAAATTGTATATTGGGTGCACTTCGTTTTTCTTTAGTGCCTGGAGCTCTGGTTCGAGTTCTATTTTGAATAGTGGCTGCGGAACTTTGTCTTTGTTTAAAATATTAATAGCTGTTTTTGCAGAAAAGTTTTTGACCTTCAGAGCCTCAATTATCTCAGCTGGTGTCACTGTTGCTTCAATGCCCTTAAGTACTACCTGTAGCCCTTTGCAACTTTTTAATTGGTATGTGTAGTAGTTTTTACCAGCATCATTTAGGTATTTAGTCACTATACGGTGGTCTGCTTCTGTTTGGATCTGTAGTTTTAT
The DNA here is from genome assembly GCA_018904105.1 of Zaprionus tsacasi. Lineage (NCBI taxonomy): Eukaryota > Metazoa > Arthropoda > Insecta > Diptera > Drosophilidae > Zaprionus > Zaprionus tsacasi. The sequence continues at coordinate 21,661 of JAEIFR010000569.1, forward strand.
TTCATGAATATTTCCTTTTTTAAGTGGGATAATGTGGAATTTGCTGTCACCAATCAAAGCAACGAGTTTATTTACAAGTGCATTTGTACTTTGTTCTCGTATGAAAATTGGTGGAGGCCTGGTCTTTTTTGGTTCCCCTACCGTTTTTTCGTTGGGTTGTTCGGTCGCAGAATCAGCCAAGATAGCATATCGGTTTGAATTATTTACTGCAGAGTTTTCATTGCCGTTGTTGGTTCGATTGATTTTGGGTTGATTACCCGCCTTATTGTTTTGAGGGCTGAGTTTTCTCTTGATTTGGATGTAGCGATCCATGCCAGTCTGCACAGTCGAAATCGACTTCTGCTTTTGTTTCGATTCTTCTTTGCGTGCATTATTGTTGTTGCAAACGGTCAGTGCTGCTGAATTATTTACAGCTGGCACAGCGATAATTAGTTGGGCCGCTGACGAAGTTGTTGTTGTGGTAGCAGTGACAGTTGCCAGTGAGGTCACTGCACTCGTTATTGCAGTGTTACAGTTACCCGGAATGGTCGTTTGGCGCTGCGAGAGGAGCGGGGTAGGAGAGGCGGTCTCTTCGCTCCACGACTTGTGAGCCGAAGCAGGCAGAGAGGGAGAGCAAGAACGCGGTCTGTCGTTCTCTGAGGGCAAAAGTTTCGAGTTAGTTGAAGGTGAGGGTGCTCGATCACCGATTTGCGGTGAGACGAAAGAAAAGTATGCATTGTTGCGTTGTAAAGAGAGCCGGCGCTCGTCTTGTTCACATTGTCGCTGAGAACGTATGTCGTTTTGATTCATTGTTCTTAGTCCACATATAACAATTGCCAGAACAATATGGAATAATTATTTATTTTAGTAAATAATTACTATAGTCAATAATTGTTAGTTGTGCAAACTGCACTTTACACTTTGTGATTAACTTTCACTATACTGTTGTAGTTTTTAGAACTTGCTATTCGTAGCTTGAAAGAAACACGTCTGCACTCGCCGACGTTCGATCGCATCCTGAAGATGAACGTAATTTTCAGCTCTCAATTTATTTTGATTATTGCGGATGTAGGTTAATCTCTCAGATTCAATTTTCGCATATTGATCTACCAAGTATTGGTTTGTTAACATTCCATATCTAAGCAAAGTATTGAAATTGTTACGTCTTGTCATTATACGGTAGCAATAGTAGATGAAACATGACATTGTTTTACGCAGAGGTATACCACCGATTGGGTCAACTTGAGAAATATTAATGGCATAACCATTTTCTCCACGACATAGCATCAAAGGATATTGTAAGCTGTCATAATATCTGTGTAACTCTGACTTTTTTGCAAATTATCATCACGACTATGCAATACAATATATCTTTTGTCAAATTGCTGTCCAGCAATCACCACTGCTACTTCACTCGTGGAAGGCGCATTGTATTGTCCTCTGTGTTCTCCAACAGGAACTTTATTTACATGGATTTCGACATTAAAGTCAGGAGTATCTGGTGGAACACTCTCAATCGCAGTTTTGAAAGACTGTATGTAGCAATTATGAGAATGTAACTTATCTTGGAGAGATCTAATTAAATCTCTATCAATTAGCTGTGCAACGCTTGTACACCGCGTAGATGCTTGTGTATCTGGATCTGCAATAAAATATATTTGTAGAAGCCCTTGAATTTCAAATGTAGGCATGAACCCACGCTCAACGACTTGCTTACTCTTAAAAGAGGTCATTTGAAATGCGTTATTATAATGGCGTATATTGCGCATAAATTGCTTGGATTTCTGATGATCACCCCTTGTAAGCAACACATGCCTTTTGATTCGTTCTTGAATTTTAATGCCAAGCAATGTTCACCCACTACTGACATAGTACCTAATGATACTATACGATCGAAGGACCGTAATTCATGGCAGAATTTTCTTTATTCACCCATGAATTAGTAACTCGTGCTGATGATTCTCTAGCTCTCTATATTCGATATCTTCCCCTATCTCGGCTGCGGTTAACTGAAAATTCTCTCTCTCTCTCTCTCTCTCTCTCTCTCTCTCAGCTCTATCCCGAAGCTGACTGAGGCGAGCCTCACGCTGTACTGACGATTCTCTGTCCCTCTGAACCGTATGTATATCTCGATCGCGGCTGCGGCGAAACTCACCATCTACCGAAGATTCTTCCTCTCTCTCAGCTCTACTACATAGTAGGGCCATATAGTCTATATTAAATGAAAAATGTATTCAGGTATTTAATTGGTTCAGGATTTGTAAAGAAAATACACTTTACAACACTTGTACGAATTTATTTCGAACTGTCAATGTAGAATGTACGTCTCTACACTTTGTGAGTTTATTTAGAACTGTTTCTTAAAATCTAATGCGGTGTTGTAAGAACCACGGTGGTGGTTGTTTTTCTTATCTCTATTTTTATACTTGTATGCTGCACTTGAAAGACGCAGCGTGTGATAATTATTATTCAATACAAATAGGATAGTTGCGTTCCCTTCTTACTTATCGTAAACATGTGTGTACGCCGGATCATAAAATATTGTAGACGGTCGTAAACACAGATAAGGGATCGCTGCATGGGGTCATGTGCCTGCTATCACTTGAACTATACAGCGGTACAGTGCCGTGCAGTTCAGTGCAGTATTGTCACATGTTCATGCTGGTGCCTGAACATTCTGCGGGGGGCCAGGAAACACGACAGCCATTAGTTCACGCCTTTGGTCCATTTTTTTCTTGTAATATATCAATATTCCAGCTATCACAATAGTCACCAGGCCAAGTGATATGTGTCCGTTCACGGTGTGGAAAACCAGATCCTCGATGCGTACCCTCTTGCCTTCCAGCTCTTTCAGGCTCTTTCGTACGTGATACAACTCAATTGAATTATTAACCACGACGTGGTGAATGGGTGTTGGTACCCAAGTTTCGCCATCATCTAGGACCTTTAGAATATGGGGTGAGAAGGTTACAGTGTCAGTCGACGTGATTATCTCTGGAGAGATAATTGTGATGTCAGCTATCCGAGCAGTACATCCGGCAGGTACATTGATTATTGCCAGGCTTGGCAATTTGACTACTTCATGGTTGTCCCCGCAAGCCTTATGGGCTGATATGTTCTTGAAGGTTTTAATCAGCCAGCGGTTTCTTCCATTAAGCCTTTTGTAGTACAAGTCCTCGGTAAACTCATCCATTTCGCAGGACTGTTTATTGTTCGGTTTGATCGGAGATATCTCACAGCTATGATCGTCTGCATCCTTCCAGGCCCAGCTTGCTTCGCATAACCAGGTATCCTCGTTTTCCTGTTGACAGCGATTAACTTCTCCCTCAGTCATGGGGTGATATGCGTTAAGTTCGGTGCTGTAGATAAGGGATTCTGTTTTTATCTTCGGAATCCACTTCCTGTCCTTGATTTGAAGTGGTATTGGGACGACATTGAACAGACTAGCCTGTTGATTGACGTAAATAGGTAGCCGTGCATCGACCAGAAGTACGTTGTCCTTAAATCTTGCCTGAGCTTTCATTAGCTTGTATGCTAACTGTAGCCTGCTAGGGGACCTTCCGCCAGGTAAGAGCTGATCCCTTTCTAATTTATTTTGAATTTTATCCAGCTCGGCTACCATCTTTTTTGGGTCAATCAAGGCGGGATGTACCTTTCCAAGGTTAACGTCCGTTACAAGGGCGATGGCCGCGGATTGTAATTTTTCCGCGTCGTCAACCCAGTTCCTCACTTGGTTTAACAGCATAAAGAACTTAGTCGCTTCGGAGTACACATAAAAATGATCCTTAAGCGTGTTTTGTATTTTGTTCATTTCGCTTGTAACGCGTTCGAAGTTTTTGTTTACTTCCTCTGTGGTTATTCGCACTATATCGGAAGTTGCATTTATAATGGAGGCCTGGCTGTCCATATATTTAGTCAGCTGCTTCTCATTTTTGATAATTTTCTCCATATTCTCCTTAAGTCTTTCTGCTGTGCCGATGTCGAAGAACATAATGAACCTTCTTTTCCTTTTTGATGATTGAGTTATTATCTTATTTCTGTCCTGTATGCTGTCTACTTTGGCCTTCATGGTACTGCAGACTGATGAGCAATAATCGGTGAATCCTCCCAATTTTCCACAAATTGAGGTAGTTGTGTCCAGGAAATCATCGGCTTGTTGAAGGAAAGTGAAGTAAGCTTGCATATCGTAGTAGAATAAAAGCTGCCAACTTGACGATACGACTTCAATTTTCTTAATTTTATCCATTATTATCGTCGATTTCTCCTCCAAATTTTGGATATTTAGCCTGCTAACATTGGTTGCAGGCGTTGCAGCGGTGCTCGCTACTTGAAGTATCATCAGAAGGCTCACGATCGCATTTTTTGGCGTAAATTTTGCTTTATTCCTGAGCTGCCTCTTTTTATCGGTTGGCTGGTGGACAGGATCTTGCGTTTTCTCGCTGTTTTGTTCCCCTCCATTCGACGGCAGCAGACAGATCTTATTCAATGGCCTTTTAACTTCGCCATTGTTGGTCTTCATGGTGACTACTCGGACTTTATTATCCTGTCCCTTGGTAGTCTTCACGATTCGCCCCATTGGCCATCTGGCTGGAGGCGTGTTTTCATTTTTAATGAAGGCTAATTGGCCTTCTTCCGGGTTTGGCCTATCCTGGCGCCATTTTGTCCTCTGTTGAAGAGACACCAGGTAATCCTCCTTCCACTTTCTCCAGAATTCCCCTCTGATGCGCTGCAGATGTCGCCATCTATCCAGGGATCCCACTCTTTGATTTTCATCAAAGTGTTCTGGAGCTCCAATAAGTGATCTTCCCACGATGAAGTGTCCTGGCGTCAATATCTCCTCTCCTTGGTCGTCATTATTAAGACTCAAAAACGGCCGGGAGTTTAACACTGCTTCGATTTGACAAGAAGTGTTGTGAACTCCTCAAAGGTGAAGCTGTTTTCGCCGATGACACGCCTGAGATGGTGTTTCACCGACTTAACACCAGCTTCCCACAATCCTCCCATATGGGGGCTTGCCGGCGGGATAAAGTGCTAGTGGATGCCTTGCTTAACGAGAATTGGCGCCAGATGATTATTGTTTCTAAGCGCGGTTACAAGCTCCTTGTCCAATATTCTGACTGCTCCTACGAAGTTAGTGCCGTTGTCCGAGTACAGGTGTTCGCTTTTCCCTCGTCTAGCAAAAAATCGCCGTAACGCTTCCAAAAATCGATCTGTTGAAAGATCGCCGTCTGCTTCCAAATGAATTGCCTTCGTTGCCATACAAACAAAAAGGCATATATATCCTTTGAAAGTCTTTTGACCTCTTCCATTCGAACATCGGATTTGAAAGGGTCCAGCGTAGTCGATCCCAGTATTTTGGAATGGATGTTCTCCTGTTACTCGATGTACTGGCAAATTCCCCATTAATTGATTTGCCACATCTTTTTATACCCTTGCAGAGGGTATATTAATTTTAGCCAGAAGTTTGCAACGCACCTTAGGAGACATCTCCGACCCTATAAAGTATATATATTCTGAATCAGCATAAATAGAGGAGTCCAAAACTGGATGTCCGTCTGTCCGTCCGTCCGTGCGTCCGTCCGTCCGTCCGTCCGTCCGTCCGTCCGTCTGTTGCAACGCAAACTAGTCTCTCAGTTTTTGAGCTATCTTCATGAAACTTGGCATATAAGCTTCTTATTGCTGCGCGCTGTAAATAAGTCGGAACGAGCCAGATCGGACCGATATATCGTATAGCTGTCATAGAAACTATCGGCCGATTTTTGTTGTTTTTCAAGATATTGCAACAAGATTTGGCAAATCTTATTCTTATTACGTTCCTAATGTACTGTCAAAATAGTATCAAAATCGGACCACTATAACATATAGCTGCGATAGGAACAATCGGCTGAAATTAGGGTTTTCGTATGCAAACCTGTTTTGTTCTTGGAAATACCGCACATTATCAATACTTTTTAATGTTATACAGTAACCCGCCTTTAGTTTTTCCATTTAAATATCTCAGACGTTTATATTCTATAGCTGTTATAGGAACAATCAGTCAGTCCGTCTGTCTGTTGCAACGTAAATTAGTCCCCCAGTTATTGAGCTATCTTCATAAAAGTTGGCTCACAAGCTTCTTAATTCTGGCTTCATTAAATAAGTCGGAACGGGCCAGATTGGACTGATATATCGAACAGCTGTCATGGAGCCTATCGGTCGATTTTCGTTATATTTCAAGATATAGCTATCAGGCTTACCACATCCAAATCTAAGTATGTCCTTAATAATAAAGTTTCATCAAAATCGAAGTTTTATAACTTATAACGATCAACGATTGGCCTAATGAAGTTTCTTGTTGCAATTTTATGGAAATCTGAGTACTATTCCATGTAGCTGTTAAACAAAAAATCATATAGCTGTTATTCAAACGCATTTTTGAATGAGAACTTTCCAAATTTAGATTTTATGACCAACAGATCTTTTACACAAAGACATTTCCTCACAACATTTTGTATAAGAAATCCAGGTATATACAAAAGCATTAAAAAGGAAAAATTATTTTTTTCGATGCAGGTGTTTGATTCATAGCCTTTTGTATCGCCTTAATGGTAATCAGGTAAAAATTTCGACTTCCTACACTTTACCGCAAAAATGATGTAAACATTGGTACCTGTAATGTACCTTAATGACAAATAGGAACATAATAAAAAGGTTAAGCAAAAAAGGTAACGCAAATTAGTTGCGTTTCTTTTTATTTTTTATGACACAGGTAAAAATATAAATAAATAAAACAGGCACATAAGTATATATGTTCATTCATAAAGATCTGACACCACAGTTGATTTTTGTCACTTTAACCGACAAGAAGTAAAATTGTACGTGCTTAGTGTGAAATTACGGCCAAAGCTAAAAAGTGCAATATTTTAGTAAAGGTTAAAAATTAAAATAACATTTTTACAAAATGCCGCGAGTATCCTCCTTGTCTCAAGAGCAAAGACGTCAGGCGGCAAGAAATCGTATTCGAGCGTTCTATGAGCGAAACTCTTCTCGCATACGAGTGCGAAATGCCATTCGCTTAACCGAGTTACGCCAAGAAAATGATGCGTTTCGTCAGGAAGAGCGGGAGGGCGACGCTTTGGGACGCGCGCTAAGAAGGAGATATTCCGAACCCCGTAGACAGGAGCAGTTGGAAAATACTGCTCAACATCAACAACGGCGCCAAGATCCCGAACGCCGCAGACAGGAGCAGTTGGAAAATACTGCTCAGCACCAACAACGACGCCAAGTCCCCGAACGCCGTAGACAGGAGCAGTTGGAAAATACTGCTCAGCACCAACAACGGCGCCAAGTCCCCGAACGCCGTAGACAGGAGCAGTTGGACAATACTGCTCAGCACCAACAACGGCGCCAAGATCCTGAACGCCGCAGACAGGAGCAGTTGGACAATACTGCTCAGCACCAACAACGGCGCCAAGATCCCGAACTCCGTAGACAGGAGCAGTTGGGAAATACTGCTCAGCATCGACAGCGGCGCCAAGTTCCTGAACGCCGTATACAGGAGCAGTTGGGAAATACTGCTCAGCATCGACAACGGCGCCAAGTCCCCGAACGCCGTAGACAGGAGCAGTTGGGAAATACTGCTCAGCATCGACAACGGCGCCAAGTCCCCGAACGCCGTAGACAGGAGCAGTTGGAAAATACTGCTCAGCACCAACAACGGCGCCAAGATCCCGAACTCCGTAGACAGGAGCAGTTGGGAAACACTGCTTCCCGTTCTACAATCCGGGAGGATGAGGCATTTCGTCAGGCAGAACGGGAAAGCGATGCTGCCGCACGCCGCAACAGGAGAAATGACCCTATTGTTAGGGCAAGAGAAAGGACCATAAACTCTTCACAGCGTCGTGAAACTCGACTACAACGTCGCCTACGAAATGAGCAAATTCAGGAAATGGCAGAGGAACGACTCATTACATACAGAAACAATCCCGAAAATAGACAGGAGGAATCTAGAAGACAATCGCAAAGGAACATGGAGAACAGAGAACAACAGTCGCCAGAAGCCAAGGAAGAAGGTTTAGAAAATCAACGCCAACGAAGACGGGAGGCAGCGAGGGAACAATACCAGCAAAGAATTAAGGAAGGACCAACGGAAAGGTGCACTTCCTGTGGTGGAACATGGTTTCCGGATAAGGTAAGTGGCTTGAACAGATTAGTTATAGCAAGTAAGTTCCCAAATTTGAATGTAGATAATGCATTTTACCTATCGAGAAAGTTTCCAAACAATGAGTCCGATAAATATCTATTTTGTAGAACTTGCCGCCAGGCAATTTCATCAGGTAGAATTCCTACCCTTTGCCTTTCACACGGTTTTGACTTTCCGGTAATTCCAGATTGCCTCAAAGGGCTCACTTGCCTAGAGGAGCGCCTTATTTCGCCTAGAATTCCATTCATGTGAATAATTTCGCTTGGGTATGAAAGGCAATGTGGAATACGAGGTGCAGTCGTTAACGTACCAATTTCTGTCGCTGATACAGTGACTGCGCTTCCGCGCACTTTCGACAACTCTAGTGTTGTACAGGTACATTTAAGACGCAGGCTTGAATACGCCCACAACTTCATGACGGAGACTATCCGTCCTGCTCGTGTGCTTGAAGCTTTACGTTACCTGGTAACTACGGAGCTATACAGAAAACACGAAATCACCGTGTCTGCTGAATGGCTCACTCAATTTGGCACTTCCGAGCAAGTTCCTTTTGTTGCCGATCAAGCTGATCAAGCAATAGTAGAACAGCTCATTCGTGAAGCAAACCTAAGTGCTCAAATTGACAATGCTGAGGATCAAGAAGAAATTCTTAATCCTGGTGGACACGAGACCTTGCTGGATGCCATAGACAATAATGCAATCACTGATCGTATTGCATTGGCACCTGGTGAGGGTCGGCGACCTGCTGACTTAATTCTTGATGCTGATGCGGAGGAACTTTCGTTTCCTACAATTTCATGTGGTGAAAGCTTTAAGGCCAAGACAACTGTTGTCCGTAAAGCCCGATCTCAGATTCGATCTTACGATCGACGTTGCGCAATCGTACCTAAAGTTCTCTATATGTACAAGCGCTACGAACTCGATCGTATTAAGAATTCTATTTCCATCTGCTTAAGAAAGAAGTCCAGCTTAAATAATGTGACTGCGGCCGATATGTGCAAAGAGACCTCCTAGTGCAGCACGACGACGGATATCAAATCTTAAAAGGTTTACGGTCAGCGCCAGCCCACTGGGAGGCTGAAAAGAAAAAAGTGCTTGCTATGATTAGGCAATTTGGATTGCCTACATTCTTTATTACCCTTTCCGCTGCTGAAACAAAATGGACAGAGCTCTTAGTAGTTTTAAGTAATCTAGTGGATAATACATGTATTACGGAGGAAGAAGCAGCCAGTTTACCTAGCTCCGAAAAAGCACGGCTTATCAGATCCGACCCAGTAACTTGCTCTCGATACTTTGATAACAGATTTAGGCAACTAATGAAGTTGTTTAAATCTGATATTTTCGGGGAATTTCAACTGACTCACTATTATTGGAGAATCGAGTTTCAACATAGAGGGTCACCACACTCCCATGGTATGTACTGGCTTTCCGGTGCTTCCAAACTGGATATCGGAGATTCATCGAATATCCAGCAGGTGGTACATTTCGTTGATAGATTTATCAACACTGATGGAGATGATCCGGAACTGCAAGAAGTAATCCAGTATCAACGCCATAGGCATAGCTCATCATGTCGGAGGGAGCTTCGGGGTCAGGAATCCTGTCGCTTTAATATGCCGTATCCTCCAATGCCACAAACGGAAATACTTTATCCACTAGAAGAAGGTCAAGAGAACACTCGACAGCATAACGCGATGTTCAAAAAAATCAAGGAGTTCTTAGTTAGCTCTAATGATGGTAACTTTAACATATTTAATAATGTTCTTACCCATCTTGGTGTCACTTATGAGGGATATAAGCTAGCTTTGCGATCCAGTTTAAAAAAGCCACAAATTTTCCTCCGACGCAAGTTTACAGACAGTCTTTTAAATGCATATAACAGCGATATTTTAGGGCTTCACAGAGCAAATATGGATATTCAATTTATCCTTGATGCATACGCCTGTTGTAGTTATATTATTAACTACATCAACAAATCAAACAGAGGCGTATCCCAGTTGCTCCGTGAAGCCATGCTTGAAATTAGTGGAGGAAATATCCCTGTTAAGCGGAAACTGCAGCATATCGGTAACAAATTTATAAACGCAACAGAGATATCAGCACAAGAAGCAGCCTATAATATCTTGGGGTTGCATATGTCAGAAGCGAGTAATGCAGAAATTTTTATAAACACATCGCATCCAAATAATAGAGTCCGAATGGTACAGCCTAGAAGAGTGCTAGAGATATTACCAAGTGGTTCAACTGACATATTTGTTGCAAATTTAATAGATCGATATGCTCAAAGACATACTATGTTAGACAACACTTGCTTGGCGGACTTTGCGGCTTTTTATGAATTTAAGAAAAATACGGCACGTACAGGGAATAATGAGAATTACGATGAACTTGAAGAGGAAGTAGAAGCTGAAGCGGTTTTAACTGAGCTCAGATACAATTAGCTTGATGGTAGTGGCTCTGTTAAGAGACGAAAGGAGCCCAAGATTATCAGGTGGCGCCGCTTCAGCTTAAGCACTTCGCCTTCTGATTACTTCCGGGAACACGTAATGCTTTTTTACCCTTGGCGAAATGAACAGTCCGAACTTATAGAAAATGACAACGAACACACTTTTAGGATTCATTTTAGGATTCATAAATCAAAATTTCATGTGTTCGATGATATGGAGTTCGAGAACGTTCTTGAGGATATGAGGAATGAAAATGACGAAGACGCCAATCCTCAAGAAGTCTCGGCGACCCAATTTCTAGACGATGAGTTTAGGGCCTTAGCTGTGCCAAATGTTGATCGCAACGTAAATGTGTTGCAGGACGACAACGATGCGATGAATAATGATGAGGAATCTGGAATTCGCATGATAAAGCTGCCTCCATTAGTGTCCCAAGATACACTTTGTTCCCTGGTTCGCTCTCTTAACTTCAAGCAACGCCAATTCTATGCACACGTTATGCATAACGTGTGCAATGAGACAACATTTTATGAGTATGTTGGTGGTGGTGCTGGAGTTGGTAAGAGTAGATTGATTTCTCCAAATTAACAATCAGTCACTTGGCGAGCAAATAAATTACCCGGAGCAACCGATTCCTCTAAAGTATTACTGTGCGCACCAACTGGAAAAGCTGCATTCGGTATAGGAGGGCTCACCCTACATTCCTTATTTTCCCTACCCATCAATCAGTCAGCAGGAACTTTAAGGCCCCTAAACAGTGATGTGCTTAACAGTATCCATTGTAAACTGATTGATGTAAAGCTTATAATTATAGATGAGATTTCAATGGTAGGATCCAGAATGTTATCATATCTGGATCAAAGACTCCGCCAAATATTTAGAAATAATGATCTATCTTTTGGTGGCGTATCTATAATTGTCTTTGGGGACTTAAAACAGCTTTCCCCAGTTGGTGATAGTTGGATCTTTTCAGATAGAACTAATAATCCATATAGTGTTATAGCTGGAACAAATCTTTGGGACAATTTTAAATTTTTCGAGCTCACAGAAATAATGCGACAGCGCGGTGATCGTGAATTTGCTGTAGCACTGAACAATATGTCCGAAGCAAACATGTCTGAATCTGACATTGAGCTCCTAAAACAAAGAGTGGTTTCAGTAAGCGAAGTGCCTTCGGATGCCATTCATCTGTTCTGCTCCAATGATGAGGTCGCCCATTATAACACCATTAAATTAGCCCAAATTGAAACTGAAGAGTTTGTGTCGATTGCAACTGATATCATCAAAGCAGCAAACATATCAGCGGCAAACAGGCAAAACACCTTGAGACACGCTCAAAATATGCCAACTGCAAAAACTCAAGGTCTTGCCTACCGTCTTCATTTAAAAACTACGGCTAAATATATGGTCACCGTCAATATCGATACAAACGACGGTCTAGTAAATGGTGCGACTGGTCAGTTGGTGCAGATCGATCACAGTATAGTGAATGGCTTAGCAATTATAAACACACTATGGATACAGTTTACTGAGCCTTCGGTTGGTACCATTGCCAGGTCCAAAGTTAGGTTAAGTCCAAACGCCGCGTGGACACCAATAATGAAAGTAGCAAGAGCTTTTCAGTGTGGTAGATCCGCGCATGCTTCGATTGACCGCAAGCAGTTTCCCGTTGTTGCTGCTGAGGCTATTACCATCCACAAGAGCCAAGGAGCAACCTATAACAAAGTAGTAGTGCATTTGCAAAGAAGCATTAGCCGAGCATCACTTTACGTAGGTTGTAGCAGGGCCACAAGCGCATCTGGTCTTTTCTTATTAGGTGAATTCGTTGCTCCAACTAGATTCGGAGCAGGAAGTGTCCAAACGGAGTTAGCACAAGTGGATATGGCTACAGTCGAGCACTCGACAGTAAGATACCCTTCTCCCAATTCATAAAATCCATTACAAACGTGTAACCACACTCATAATTTCAAACAGAAATTTTGCACAAATACTTCTACTACATATAGCTTTCTCGCTCACACTCACACAGCGACGCACGTTAAGAGTGACGTCGACGTCGGCGTCAACTACTGAAAGCAGCGTGCAGGCTGCTGCTCGTACATTTGTACTGAAAACGTTGACTTGAATAACTTCTGTGTTATTGGTCCGATCGGATTGTAATTCGGGGGGGGTATATTCATATGGTATTTAGCATTATACATACCAAAGCAGAACTTTCTAAGTTTAATACTTTGCTTAATAATCGTAAATTACCGATTTGCGGGGGCGGTGGGCGTGGCATCAAACATTTGAAATAAACTTTATCTGCCTATTATTTATAGGAACTTCCATACCAAATTTGGTGTCTCTAGCTTTTTTAATAGCTGAGATCCGTCAATCGACTCGGCTAGTGATCCTGAGCAAGAATATATATACTTTGTGGGGTCTGCCACGCCTCCTTATGCCTGTTTTTGACCATTTTCAATGGTCGAAGGGTATAAAAACTTCGAGGAGAAAAGGCTTTGACTACGCAAAATGAATTTCTGCACAATCAAGCGAATTTAATTTCCGTATATTACCAAAATGTTGAGTCTCTTCGTGCACATCGCGAAGAAATATCTAACGATACAATTATTTGTTCAGCAGACATTTTATGTTTTGTTGAAACCTGGACTCTTCCATCGGAAGAGTACAACTTAAGCGGTTTCGACATTATAAGAAGATTGGATGGAAATCGAACAAATGCTGTTTCTAAGAATGGTATACTGATATATGCGAAACAAAATATATCGGAGAACATAACATTCTTATATGAAACAGTTACAGTTGATAATGTTAGAAATATATATCAATCCATAACATTTAAATACTTGCATACAATATTCATAGTCCAGGTTTTCCTATTACAAGGTTTCGTAATGAAATCAGAAATGGTGTTGAAAGGCTAACGTCAGCTGAAAATAATACAAAATTGGTAATATTAGGAGATTTTAACATTTGCCGATCAACAACCACTGATCAGCTCGAGTCTACTTTAAATAATAAGGGGTTATATCCATTGTTAAATGTGCCAACAACAAAACATTTAACTCAAATTGATTGGATATTTTGTGATAACACAGTAAGCGGTGCTGCTGCAATCACTTATCAAACTCCATATAGTCACCATGACGGCGTGTTCCTTAGCTATAATCACTAATTTAATAATTTATTTTTATACCCTTGCAGAGGGTATATTAATTTTAGCCAGAAGTTTGCAACGCACCTTAGGAGACATCTCCGACCCTATAAAGTATATATATTCTGAATCAGCATAAACAGAGGAGTCCAAAAATGGATGTCCGTCTGTCCGTCCGTCCGTCCGTCCGTCCGTCCGTCCGTCCGTCCGTCCGTCCGTCCGTCCGTCCGTCCGTCTGTTGCAACGCAAACTAGTCTCTCAGTTTTTGATCTTCATGAAACTTGGCATACAAGCTTCTTATTGCTGCGCGCTGTAAATAAGTCGGAACGAGCCAGATCGGACCGATATATCGTATAGCTGTCATAGAAACTATCGGCCGATTTTCGTTGTTTTTCAAGATATTGCAACAAGATTTGGCAAATCTTATTCTTATTACGTTCCTAATGTGCTGTCAAAATTGTATCAAAATCGGACCACTATAACATATAGCTGCCATAGGCTGCCATAGCTGCCAATCGGCTGAATTTAGGGTTTTTGTATGCAAACCTGTTTTGTTCTTGGAAATATAGCACATTATCAATACTTTTTAATGTTGAACAGTAACCCGCCCTTAGTTTTGCCATTTAAATATCTCTGACGTTTATATTCTATAGCTGTTATCGGAACAATCAGTCAATCCGTCTGCAACGCAAATTAGTCCCCCAGTTATTGAGCTATCTTCATGAAACTTGGCTCACAAGACTCTTATTTCTGCCTTCTTTAAATAAAACTGAACGGGCAAGATCGGACCGATGCATTTTCAAGATATAGCTATCAGGCTTATCACATCCATATCAAAATTTGGTCATTCGATGTACTGTTATAATTGTTTAATTAATACCACGGAAACCGGCAGCAATCCAAATTTATTTTATATTTAGTATAACTGCAAGGGTATAAAACCTTCGGCAAGCCGAAGGTAGCCTTGCTTTCTTGTTTGTATCTTATACAAGTAACACATTCATGAAGAAACTTTTTTAATTGGTTCCGCAGTCCGACAATCCAGAATTCTCCTTGAACGTGGCTCCGCATTAGCTTCAGTCCGCCATGTAGGGTTTCTTTATGTGCTTTACTTATTAAAAGCCATGAGAAGTGTGACTTTCCAAATATCACTGGATGTTTTGCGTCGTATGGCAGCAATGAGTTTTGAAGCTGACCACCTACTCTTAGGATGCCATCTCCGTCCAAAAAAGGGTTGAGCGCCTGCAGTTTACTTTTTGCTTCAAGAGGTCTTTTCTTTTGAAGCAACAGAATTTCTTGACAAAAATCTAGCTGTTGCTGTAACTTTACAACGGCTGTTTTGGCATTCTTGAATTCTTCCACGGAAAGGTAGGTTGACTGAGGTGCTTTTCTTCGTAGTTTAGCTATAAAGCGTTATACATACGCCATTACGCTATTAAGCTTGTCTACCGAAGAATACTTCCATAATAGCGGAGTATGGCTGTTTTCGTCTTCTGTTATTGTTGTAACAGCAACAATTTCCGGTAGTTCGGGTTGAATCCATTGACTCGGTGGTTTTGCCAACCAGTGTGGTCCTTTCCACCAGATGTCACATGCTGCCAATTGCGTTGGAGATATTCCCCTTGAAGCCACGTCTGCTGGGTTATCCTCAGATTGCACGTAGTTCCATTGAACGTTTGGCAGTTTTTTATTTATATCGTCAACTCGGGTTTTGACGAATTTGTCCTTGCTGCGTTTATTTTGAAAACAAGCCAGAGTAATCTGAGAGTCACTCCATGCTTGCGATTTGATCCGATCTCCCACTATGTCTTGTATTCTACATAGTAGCTTGCTTAGGAGATGAGCGGTACAAAGCTCCAATTTAGGAATCAGCATAAATAGAGGAGTCCAAAACTGGATGTCCTTCTATCCGTCCGTCCGTCCGTCCGTCCGTCTGTTGCAACGCAAACTAGTCTCTCAGTTTTTGAGCTATCTTCATGAAACTTGGCATACAAGCTTCTTATTGCTGCGAGCTGTAAATAAGTCGGAACGAGCCAGATCGGACCGATATATCGTATAGCTGTCATAGAAACTATCGGCCGATTTTTGATGTTTTTCAAGATATTGCAACAAGATTTGGCAAATCTTATTCTTATTACGTTCCTAATGTGCTGTCAAAATTATATCAAAATCGGACCACTATAACATATAGCTGCCATAGGAACAATCGGCTGAAATTAGGGTTTTCGTATGCAAACCTGTTTTGTTCTTGGAAATACCGCACATTATCAATACTTTTTAATGTTATACAGTAACCCGCCTTTAGTTTTTCCATTTAAATATCTCAGACGTTTATATTCTATAGCTGTTATAGGAACAATCAGTCAGTCCGTCTGTCTGTTGCAACGTAAATTAGTCCCCCAGTTATTGAGCTATCTTCATAAAAGTTGGCTCACAAGCTTCTTAATTCTGGCTTCATTAAATAAGTCGGAACGGGCCAGATTGGACTGATATATCGAACAGCTGTCATGGAGCCTATCGGTCGATTTTCGTTATATTTCAAGATATAGCTATCAGGCTTACCACATCCAAATCTAAGTATGTCCTTAATAATAAAGTTTCATCAAAATCGAAGTTTTATAACTTATAACGATCAACGATCGGCCTAATGAAGTTTCTTGTTGCAATTTTATGGAAATCTGAGTACTATTCCATGTAGCTGTTAAACAAAAAATCATATAGCTGTTATTCAAACGCATTTTTGAATGAGAACTTTCCAAATTTAGATTTTATGACCAACAGATCTTTTACACAAAGACATTTCCTCACAACATTTTGTATAAGAAATCCAGGTATATACAAAAGCATTAAAAAGGAAAAATTATTTTTTTCGATGCAGGTGTTTGATTCATAGCCTTTTGTATCGCCTTAATGGTAATCAGGTAAAAATTTTGACTTCCTACACTTTAACGCAAAAATGATGTAAACATTGGTACCTGTAATGTACCTTAATGACAAATAGGAACATAATAAAAAGGTTAAGCAAAAAAGTTAACGCAAATTAGTTGCCTTTCTTTTTATTTTTTATGACACAGGTAAAAATATAAATAAATAAAACAGGCACATAAGTATATATGTTCATTCATAAAGATCTGACACCACAGTTGATTTTTGTCACTTTAACCGACAAGAAGTAAAATTGTACGTGCTTAGTGTGAAATTACGGTCAAAGCTAAAAAGTGCAATATTTTAGTAAAGGTTAAAAATTAAAATAACATTTTTTACAAAATGCCGCGAGTATCCTCCTTGTCTCAAGAGCAAAGACGTCAGGCGGCAAGAAATCGTATTCGAGCGTTCTATGAGCGAAACTCTTCTCGCATACGAGTGCGAAATGCCATTCGCTTAACCGAGTTACGCCAAGAAAATGATGCGTTTCGTCAGGAAGAGCGGGAGGGCGACGTTTTGGGACGCGCGCTAAGAAGGAGATATTCCGAACCCCGTAGACAGGAGCAGTTGGAAAATACTGCTCAACATCAACAACGGCGCCAAGATCCCGAACTCCGCAGACAGGAGCAGTTGGAAAATACTGCTCAGCACCAACAACGACGCCAAGTCCCCGAACGCCGTAGACAGGAGCAGTTGGAAAATACTGCTCAGCACCAACAACGGCGCCAAGTCCCCGAACGCCGTAGACAGGAGCAGTTGGACAATACTGCTCAGCACCAACAACGGCCCCAAGATCCTGAACGCCGCAGACAGGAGCAGTTGGACAATACTGCTCAGCACCAACAACGGCGCCAAGATCCCGAACTCCGTAGACAGGAGCAGTTGGGAAATACTGCTCAGCATCGACAGCGGCGCCAAGTTCCTGAACGCCGTATACAGGAGCAGTTGGGAAATACTGCTCAGCATCGACAACGGCGCCAAGTCCCCGAACGCCGTAGACAGGAGCAGTTGGAAAATACTGCTCAGCACCAACAACGACGCCAAGTCCCCGAACGCCGTAGACAGGAGCAGTTGGAAAATACTGCTCAGCACCAACAACGGCGCCAAGTCCCCGAACGCCGTAGACAGGAGCAGTTGGGAAATACTGCTCAGCATCGACAACGGCGCCAAGATCCTGAACGCCGCAGACAGGAGCAGTTGGACAATACTGCTCAGCACCAACAACGGCGCCAAGATCCCGAACTCCGTAGACAGGAGCAGTTGGGAAATACTGCTCAGCATCGACAGCGGCGCCAAGTTCCTGAACGCCGTATACAGGAGCAGTTGGGAAATACTGCTCAGCATCGACAACGGCGCCAAGTCCCCGAACGCCGTAGACAGGAGCAGTTGGAAAATACTGCTCAGCACCAACAACGGCGCCAAGATCCTGAACGCCGCAGACAGGAGCAGTTGGACAATACTGCTCAGCATCAACAACAGCGCCAAGATCCCGAACTCCGTAGACAGGAGCAGTTGGGAAATACTGCTCAGCATCGACAACGGCGCCAAGATCCTGAACGCCGCAGACAGGAGCAGTTGGACAATACTGCTCAGCACCAACAACGGCGCCAAGATCCCGAACTCCGTAGACAGGAGCAGTTGGGAAATACTGCTCAGCATCGACAGCGGCGCCAAGTTCCTGAACGCCGTATACAGGAGCAGTTGGGAAATACTGCTCAGCATCAACAACGGCCCAAAATCCCCAAACCCCGAAAAAAGGAAGATTGGAAAAAATTCTCCCAAAAAAAAAAAAACAAAAAATCCCGTAGGGCAGTTGGGAAATACTGCTCAGCATCGACAACGGCGCCAAGTCCCCGAACGCCGTAGACAGGAGCAGTTGGAAAATACTGCTCAGCACCAACAACGGCGCCAAGATCCCGAACTCCGTAGACAGGAGCAGTTGGGAAACACTGCTTCCCGTTCTACAATCCGGGAGGATGAGGCATTTCGTCAGGCAGAACGGGAAAGCGATGCTGCCGCACGCCGCAACAGGAGAAATGACCCTATTGTTAGGGCAAGAGAAAGGACCATAAACTCTTCACAGCGTCGTGAAACTCGACTACAACGTCGCCTACGAAATGAGCAAATTCAGGAAATGGCAGAGGAACGACTCATTACATACAGAAACAATCCCGAAAATAGACAGGAGGAATCTAGAAGACAATCGCAAAGGAACATGGAGAACAGAGAACAACAGTCGCCAGAAGCCAAGGAAGAAGGTTTAGAAAATCAACGCCAACGAAGACGGGAGGCAGCGAGGGAACAATACCAGCAAAGAATTAAGGAAGGACCAACGGAAAGGTGCACTTCCTGTGGTGGAACATGGTTTCCGGATAAGGTAAGTGGCTTGAACAGATTAGTTATAGCAAGTAAGTTCCCAAATTTGAATGTAGATAATGCATTTTACCTATCGAGAAAGTTTCCAAACAATGAGTCCGATAAATATCTATTTTGTAGAACTTGCCGCCAGGCAATTTCATCAGGTAGAATTCCTACCCTTTGCCTTTCACACGGTTTTGACTTTCCGGTAATTCCAGATTGCCTCAAAGGGCTCACTTGCCTAGAGGAGCGCCTTATTTCGCCTAGAATTCCATTCATGTGAATAATTTCGCTTGGGTATGAAAGGCAATGTGGAATACGAGGTGCAGTCGTTAACGTACCAATTTCTGTCGCTGATACAGTGACTGCGCTTCCGCGCACTTTCGACAACTCTAGTGTTGTACAGGTACATTTAAGACGCAGGCTTGAATACGCCCACAACTTCAAGACGGAGACTATCCGTCCTGCTCGTGTGCTTGAAGCTTTACGTTACCTGGTAACTACGGAGCTATACAGAAAACACGAAATCACCGTGTCTGCTGAATGGCTCACTCAATTTGGCACTTCCGAGCAAGTTCCTTTTGTTGCCGATCAAGCTGATCAAGCAATAGTAGAACAGCTCATTCGTAAAGCAAACCTAAGTGCTCAAATTGACAATGCTGAGGATCAAGAAGAAATTCTTAATCCTGGTGGACACGAGACCTTGCTGGATGCCATAGACAATAATGCAATCACTGATCGTATTGCATTGGCACCTGGTGAGGGTCGGCGACCTGCTGACTTAATTCTTGATGCTGATGCGGAGGAACTTTCGTTTCCTACAATTTCATGTGGTGAAAGCTTTAAGGCCAAGACAACTGTTGTCCGTAAAGCCCGATCTCAGATTCGATCTTACGATCGACGTTGCGCAATCGTACCTAAAGTTCTCTATATGTACAAGCGCTACGAACTCGATCGTATTAAGAATTCTATTTCCATCTGCTTAAGAAAGAAGTCCAGCTTAAATAATGTGACTGCGGCCGATATGTGCAAAGAGACCTCCTAGTGCAGCACGACGACGGATATCAAATCTTAAAAGGTTTACGGTCTGCGCCAGCCCACTGGGAGGCTGAAAAGAAAAAAGTGCTTACTATGATTAGGCAATTTGGATTGCCTACATTCTTTATTACCCTTTCCGCTGCTGAAACAAAATGGACAGAGCTCTTAGTAGTTTTAAGTAATCTAGTGGATAATACATGTATTACGGAGGAAGAAGCAGCCAGTTTACCTAGCTCCGAAAAAGCACGGCTTATCAGATCCGACCCAGTAACTTGCTCTCGATACTTTGATAACAGATTTAGGCAACTAATGAAGTTGTTTAAATCTGATATTTTCGGGGAATTTCAACTGACTCACTATTATTGGAGAATCGAGTTTCAACATAGAGGGTCACCACACTCCCATGGTATGTACTGGCTTTCCGGTGCTCCCAAACTGGATATCGGAGATTCATCGAATATCCAGCAGGTGGTACATTTCGTTGATAGATTTATCAACACTGATGGAGATGATCCGGAACTGCAAGAAGTAATCCAGTATCAACGCCATAGGCATAGCTCATCATGTCGGAGGGAGCTTCGGGGTCAGGAATTCTGTCGCTTTAATATGCCACTAATGCCACAAACGGAAATACTTTATCCACTAGAAGAAGGTCAAGAGAACACTCGACAGCATAACGCGATGTTCAAAAAAATCAAGGAGTTCTTAGTTAGCTCTAATGATGGTAACTTTAACATATTTAATAATGTTCTTACCCATCTTGGTGTCACTTATGAGGGATATAAGCTAGCTTTGCGATCCAGTTTAAAAAAGCCACAAATTTTCCTCCGACGCAAGTTTACAGACAGTCTTTTAAATGCATATAACAGCGATATTTTAGGGCTTCACCGAGCAAATATGGATATTCAATTTATCCTTGATGCATACGCCTGTTGTAGTTATATTATTAACTACATCAACAAATCAAACAGAGGCGTATCCCAGTTGCTCCGTGAAGCCATGCTTGAAATTAGTGGAGGAAATATCCCTGTTAAGCGGAAACTGCAGCATATCGGTAACAAATTTATAAACGCAACAGAAATATCAGCACAAGAAGCAGCCTATAATATCTTGGGGTTGCATATGTCAGAAGCGAGTAATGCAGAAATTTTTATAAACACATCGCATCCAAATAATAGAGTCCGAATGGTACAGCCTAGAAGAGTGCTAGAGATATTACCAAGTGGTTCAACTGACATATTTGTTGCAAATTTAATAGATCGATATGCTCAAAGACATACTATGTTAGACAACACTTGCTTGGCGGACTTTGCGGCTTTTTATGAATTTAAGAAAAATACGGCACGTACAGGGAATAATGAGAATTACGATGAACTTGAAGAGGAAGTAGAAGCTGAAGTGGTTTTAACTGAGCTCAGATACAATCAGCTTGATGGTAGTGGCTCTGTTAAGAGACGAAAGGAGCCCAAGATTATCAGGTGGCGCCGCTTCAGCTTAAACACTTCGCCTTCTGATTACTTCAGGGAACACGTAATGCTTTTTTACCCTTGGCGAAATGAACAGTCCGCACTTATAGAAAATGACAACGAACACACTTTTAGGATTCATTTTAGGATTCATAAATCAAAATTTCATGTGTTCGATGATATGGAGTTCGAGAACGTTCTTGAGGATATGAGGAATGAAAATGACGAAGACGCCAATCCTCAAGAAGTCTCGGCGACCCAATTTCTAGACGATGAGTTTAGGGCCTTAGCTGTGCCAAATGTTGATCGCAACGTAAATGTGTTGCAGGACGACAACGATGCGATGAATAATGATGAGGAATCTGGAATTCGCATGATAAAGCTGCCTCCATTAGTGTCCCAAGATACACTTTGTTCCCTGGTTCGCTCTCTTAACTTCAAGCAACGCCAATTCTATGCACACGTTATGCATAACGTGTGCAATGAGACAACATTTTATGAGTATGTTGGTGGTGGTGCTGGAGTTGGTAAGAGTAGATTGATTTCTACAATTTATCAATCAGTCACTTGGCGAGCAAATAAATTACCCGGAGCAACCGATTCCTCTAAAGTATTACTGTGCGCACCAACTGGAAAAGCTGCATTCGGTATAGGAGGGCTCACCCTACATTCCTTATTTTCCCTACCCATCAATCAGTCAGCAGGAACTTTAAGGCCCCTAAACAGTGATGTGCTTAACAGTATCCATTGTAAACTGATTGATGTAAAGCTTATAATTATAGATGAGATTTCAATGGTAGGATCCAGAATGTTATCATATCTGGATCAAAGACTCCGCCAAATATTTAGAAATAATGATCTATCTTTTGGTGGCGTATCTATAATTGTCTTTGGGGACTTAAAACAGCTTTCCCCAGTTGGTGATAGTTGGATCTTTTCAGATAGAACTAATAATCCATATAGTGTTATAGCTGGAACAAATCTTTGGGACAATTTTAAATTTTTCGAGCTCACAGAAATAATGCGACAGCGCGGTGATCGTGAATTTGCTGTAGCACTGAACAATATGTCCGAAGCAAACATGTCTGAATCTGACATTGAGCTCCTAAAACAAAGAGTGGTTTCAGTAAGCGAAGTGCCTTCGGATGCCATTCATCTGTTCTGCTCCAATGATGAGGTCGCCCATTATAACACCATTAAATTAGCCCAAATTGAAACTGAAGAGTTTGTGTCGATTGCAACTGATATCATCAAAGCAGCAAACATATCAGCGGCAAACAGGCAAAACACCTTGAGACACGCTCAAAATATGCCAACTGCAAAAACTCAAGGTCTTGCCTACCGTCTTCATTTAAAAACTACGGCTAAATATATGGTCACCGTCAATATCGATACAAACGACGGTCTAGTAAATTGTGCGACTGGTCAGTTGGTGCAGATCGATCACAGTATAGTGAATGGTTTAGCAATTATAAACACACTATGGATACAGTTTACTGAGCCTTCGGTTGGTACCATTGCCAGGTCCAAAGTTAGGTTAAGTCCAAACGCCGCGTGGACACCAATAATGAAAGTAGCAAGAGCTTTTCAGTGTGGTAGATCCGCGCATGCTTCGATTGACCGCAAGCAGTTTCCCGTTGTTGCTGCTGAGGCTATTACCATCCACAAGAGCCAAGGAGCAACCTATAACAAAGTAGTAGTGCATTTGCAAAGAAGCATTAGCCGAGCATCACTTTACGTAGGTTGTAGCAGGGCCACAAGCGCATCTGGTCTTTTCTTATTAGGTGAATTAGTTGCTCCAACTAGATTCGGAGCAGGAAGTGTCCAAACGGAGTTAGAAAAACTTCGAGGAGAAAAGGCTTTGACTACGCAATATGAATTTCTGCACAATCAAGCGAATTTAATTTCCGTATATTACCAAAATGTTGAGTCTCTTCGTGCACATCGCGAAGAAATATCTAACGATACAATTATTTGTTCAGCAGACATTTTATGTTTTGTTGAAACCTGGACTCTTCCATCGGAAGAGTACAACTTAAGCGGTTTCGACATTATAAGAAGATTGGATGGAAATCGAACAAATGCTGTTTCTAAGAATGGTATACTGATATATGCGAAACAAAATATATCGGAGAACATAACATTCTTATATGAAACAGTTACAGTTGATAATGTTAGAAATATATATCAATCCATAACATTTAAATTTTTGCATACAATATTCATAGTCCAGGTTTTCCTATTACAAGGTTTCGTAATGAAATCAGAAATGGTGTTGAAAGGCTAACGTCAGCTGAAAATAATACAAAATTGGTAATATTAGGAGATTTTAACATTTGCCGATCAACAACCACTGATCAGCTCGAGTCTACTTTAAATAATAAGGGGTTATATCCATTGTTAAATGTGCCAACAACAAAACATTTAACTCAAATTGATTGGATATTTTGTGATAACACAGTAAGCGGTGCTGCTGCAATCACTTATCAAACTCCATATAGTCACCATGACGGCGTGTTCCTTAGCTATAATCACTAATTTAATAATTTATTTTTAAATATTTAGTTAATTAATTTATTTTATTATTGTAAAAAAGAATATATGTGCAATGTAGTTTAAGGTATTGTAAATATCCCTCCTCGAGGATTGCGACCTTGTCGTGGTGAGGAGGCTGAGTATGTGAAATTATGAGGATGATGTAATCGATGTACTGTTATTATTGTTCAATAAATACCACAGAAACTAGCAGCAATCTAAATGTATTTAATATTTAGTATAACTGCAAGGGTATAAAACCTTCGGCGAGCCGAAGGTAGCCTTGCTTTCTTGTTTTTTTGGGTTTACCTTGCTTTTTGCAGCCAGAAAGGTTATCTTAGCTCCAATTTTGGCATACACCACTGCTGCATTCACTTTTTCAGAGGCATCGCAAAACCCATGAATTTCTATGTCGTCCGCAGCTGAGCTTCCAGACCAGCGAGGTATGCTTATATATCCCAGACTTGGTAGCTCGCTAGCATATTCTTCCCAGATCCGTGCAAGATTGGGGTCCAACTCAGTATCCCATGCAAGCGGCAATTTCCAGAGCTCCTGAATATAACATTTTCCTTGCAGAGTCACTGGTGTAAGCCATCCGAGAGGGTCGAAGATCCTTGCTAATTGCGAAAGAACTAACCGTTTTGTAATTCGTGTTAGTTTAGGGCAATTGACCTTAAAAGAAAAGACATCCTTTTTGGGGTCCCATTGCAAGCCAAGAGTCTTAATTGACTCGTCCTCCTGGATGGTAATCTTCTCAGTCGAGTCGCCACATTGAATTCCAGCGATGATTCGATCGTCGTTTGACGCAGTCATCGATGGAGTTCCCACCAGTAATAAGATCATCCATGTAGAAGTCTTCTCTAAGGGTTGTCAGCAATCCTGGATTGTCTTTGCAGTATCGGTTTGCCAACTCTTGAAGACATCTGACGGCTAAAAATGGTGCTGCTGAAGTTCCATATGTTACTGTAGTCAGTTTAAATTCCTTGACTTCTGCTTTGGGATTATCTCTCCATAGAATATACTGATATTCTTGGTCTTCTTTGGCTATTTTAATTTGGCGATACATTTTCTCGATGTCAGCTTTTCGATTGTCAGTATTGCCATTGTCGCCATTTTAGCAAGATATCAAAAATGTCCTTTTGTATTCTTGGACCGACGAGCATCACATCGTTGAGGCTCAATCCATTGGAGGTTTTTGCAGAGGCGTCAAACACTACCCTAAGTTTGGTAGTTAGACTGTTCGGTCTAATGACTGCCTGATGTGGCAAGTAGTATTTTCCTTTTCCACTTGTGTTGACCGGTTCCATGTGCCCCAGTCTTACGTATTCTTCCATAAAGGCACAATAATCGCTGAAGATCTGTGGACTTCTCTTGAACCGTTTCTCCATTTGAAGGAGTCTAGCCATGGCTTGTTTCCTAGAGTCTCCGAGTTCAAACTCTTTGCGGAAAGCCGCCCTTCATTATCCCACGTAGTGGTTTTCTGGAAGTGTTCTTCACACTCTAGGTCTTCTTCTCGGTCGT
The DNA here is from genome assembly GCA_018904105.1 of Zaprionus tsacasi. Classification (NCBI taxonomy): domain Eukaryota; kingdom Metazoa; phylum Arthropoda; class Insecta; order Diptera; family Drosophilidae; genus Zaprionus; species Zaprionus tsacasi. Next base: position 47,269 of record JAEIFR010000569.1, read on the forward strand.
TAGTTTCGCTTTCCAATTCCCAGAAGCGCTCGAGATCGTCCAACCGTATTGTTGTAGCTTCGCTGATCACCTTCTTATTGCACTCTGAGGATAATTGCCCAGAGACTATCCATCCAAGGCTGGTTTTCTGTCCCAAGATCTGTTTGACTCTTTTAATTTTTCCTGTCATGATCGACGGCAACAGGTCAACTTAGGAGGTTATAAGGTCGATCCTGCTAGGCTCGTTGAAGTGTGGGTCGGCTAGCTCGCAGCCCTTCCAGTCCTTGGCAACGTTTGTATTTATTTGTTTGCTTGGTAGAGCTCTTCGCAGCTTTGGGTGAACCAAGGCTTGCGTTGTCGCTTGAAAACTACTTGCAAACCTTGGTTTTATTTCCAGTCGCACACTACTTTTCACCACGTCGACGCCTTCTGAAATCCCTTGGACTTCTATATTGCTTTTCGTCCTCTGAAGTTTCAGAAGTTGCACTGCTTCCTCTGATATTAGAGTTTTTTGTCCATCAATAAGGGCTCTCAACTGCTCATAATTTCCAGTTTTGTTTTTTACTAGAACAAGAGCTGTGGCCAGTAACGTATCTTGCCCTTTATTCTGTTTAAGGCAATTGCTAGTTACGACCTGATTTTTGGCTCCATCGTCGTGAAGCCAGTTATGATGTGCTTTAGGGCACCGTTCACATGTCCAGGTCTTTTTACAATGCGAGTTTTTGTTTACAAACTCTCTACGCTTTCCAATAGGCTCCGCTTTGAATTTCAAGCATTTACCTATTTCATGCCCCTCTTTTTGGCAAAATCGACATTTCTTATTGCTTGTCCTTTTGGCTTCATTATAGGGGGCATTATTCTGCATTGAGTCTATTGAAATATGTAACTGTTCAATAAAACCCAGCACATCTTGCAGAGACTGAATCTCTCTGGCCTTCCTTACGTGTTGTTCGTATAGTTGTAAGACCTCTGTAGAGAAACGTCGAATCAATATTTGGGCGAATATTTATCGGCAAATATTTTGCGCTTATTTGCATAGCGCTTGCATACCAGCTCCCATGCCAAATTGTAATTGGCCGAGGACCCATTTAATAGGTGTCCAATGACTAATCTCGCGTCTCCCGTGAGGTGAGTCCTTAGGTAGTTCAGCTTCCTAGTATCGCTGATATCTTCCCTCGAATCAATAGTTAGTGAGAAAATCTCGTAGAACGATTGCCATTCCTTCGGATCTCCGCTAAATGTAGGCACAGTCGTTTTCGGAAGTTCCGGTCTGTCGTCCCCTCTATTGCGTACGTTGTGTCTCTTCCTTTCGAGTTGGTCAGATAACACATAGACATCTACATCCATTTCTACAAGCCTTGACATATCAACGGCATTATTTTCATAATCTGCGTTTAGTGACTCTTGCAATTTTGACCACAGATAGTTTAATTTGCACTTATGGCTTTCCAAGATAGTCACATCGCTTTTTTTCATGCCGGCTTTGACTTCGGCTATATGCTGCGTTAACAGCTTCGTTAGTGTGTCCGAGGTATCTCCCAAGGGAACCAGGGTAGGCGTGCTTCGAATTACACTTACTCTTGCCCCTAATCCTTTAGAGGTACTTGGCCTGGTATCCAGCACTTCCCTTTGTCCTTTAGAGGTACTTGGCCTGGTATCCAGCACTTCCCTTTGTCCAGTTTCCTCTAGCTGAATCGGTTCTTCGCCAATCGTGGCTTCTTCGACCTTCATTTCCGACTCCGAGTAACTACGGACTTCAGCCATTTTGGATTCATAAACCTTCTCGTTGAAGTATTGATGATCGATAGACCTAATCCTTACCAGCGACGTGTGGTTGCTCCTGAAAATGGCGCTTACGCTCGATGAGTTTCCTCTCTCCGCTAGTAGCTCCTGGATTTGTTGTAGCACTTCATTTTGCCTTTTTAGCAGTGCCAACGTTTGTTCGGACATCATTCTGATTTGCTTTTTATTTTAAAAACTTTTGAATTAACTTGGCTAATCGTTGGAGGTATTTTTTGTTTGATCGCCTGGTTGATCTAGCTGTGCCTCGACTCACAACTTGTTGATGTTAGCCAAGAATACAAAAGAATGCAAAACAGAATTTTCACTAGATTTTTACTTGGTACACCCGCGGACGGCTCGAAGGACCAAAAAATGTAAAGAAAATACACTTTACAACACTTGTACGAATTTATTTCGAACTGTCAATGTAGAATGTACGTCTCTACACTTTGTGAGTTTATTTGGAACTGTTTCTTAAAATCTAATGCGGTGTTGTAAGAACCGCGATGGTGGTTGTTTTTCTTATCTCTATTTTTATACTTGTATGCTGCACTTGAAAGACGCTGCGTGTGATAATTATTGTTCAATACAAATAGGATAGTTGCGTTCCCTTCTTACTTATCGTAAACATGTGTGTACGCCGGGTCATAAAATATTGTAGACGGTCGTAAACACAGATAAGGGATCGCTGCATGGGGTCATGTGCCTGCTATCACTTGAACTATACAGCGGTACAGTGCCGTGCAGTTCAGTGCAGTATTGTCACATGTTCATGCTGGTGCCTGAACAGGATTAATGCTGGATTAAAATTTGCAAAAAAATATAATTATTTACGACATCACATTAGAAACCTCAAAAATACCAGTACGTCTCCACTATTTAATAGATGTTATTATACATATAAATCTTCCTCTTGAATCACTCTATCTATTAAAAACAAGTCGGAAAGGCTACTTTCGAGCGCGCCTGACTGTGGTATACACGCTACAACTTTGCGAAAAAATACGGCTCACAATCTCAAATTTGTTTTTCTAACTAATCGTTATCATCGATTTTAAAAGAAGAAAAAATTCATGCCCTTGAGGGGATTTGAACCATGGACCTCAAAAAGCTTGTAAAATGCAGTTTGCAATTATAACCACTCCGCACATGCTAATTTGGGCCGGCAAAGTTGCATTATGAAACCATTCAGCCTGTCGTACAGGACAAAATCTAATACCAACTCACTCTTCCCATAAAATTCTTTTCAATAAAATGTCTTTAATACTAAACTTAAAATATTTTAAGTGCTTGAAAAAAAGTACATTTCAGAAAATCCACACTTGCGTCGGATCGACTAGGATGCGAACGCGTACCCTTTCGCTTCACAGTCAACGACCACATCGACTCAGCCAATGCATGTTTTATGCAGCTACTATAAAATTGCAATCATGATCAGTGCAAATAATGTTGGTACATTTTGAAAAAAAGTGCTGGCTGCCGGAATTGAACCTTCATATTTTGCATAAATCACATAACAAAACAGATGAAACACGTGGTCACATGGCACAACTATTTCCTTAATATCTTTCATATTTGTTTTCCAATCTTACTGATATTTTCACGAAACGTCCGCAATATGGTATTTATAACGTATATAAAAAACTGTTGCTATAGATCTAATATTGCGATCTAATATTTTCAATTTATAGGGTCGGGTGGAGGCGTGGCAAAAATCCAAAATAAACTTGATCAGCCTGGAGTAATCACACATATTGTCACCAAATTTGGAAGTTCTAGCTCTTATAATAGCTGAGATCCAGGTTACCGTCCACGGACTGACGAACAAACAGACGGACATGGCTTTATCGACTCGGCTGTTGATACTGATCAAGAATATATATACTTTATGGGATCGGAGATGTCTCCTTCTGCCTGTTATATACATTTTCGGTTTGAACAAAGTTATAATACCCTTCTACTCTATAAGAAGCGGGTATAAAAAACGCATCAAAATCCGTTGCGTGATTTTAAAGATTTAAGCGTACAAAGGGACATAAGGACAGATAAAGCGACTTTGTTATATCCCTCGACCATTGAAAATGGTCAAAAAAGGGTATACTAACTTTGTGCAAATATATGTAACAGGCAAAGAAGGAGTGGTAGACCCCATAAAGTATATATATTCTTGCTCAAAATCACTAGCCGAGTCGATCTAGCCATGTCTGTCTGTCCGTCTGTCTGTCTGTCTGTCTGTCTGTCTGTCTGTCTGTATGAGACAACGGTTCTCAGCTATTAAGAAAGCTAGAGACTCCAAATTTGGCTGAAAGATTCATGTATATCCTAGGCAGTAAACGTCATTTTCAAATTTTGGTTACCACGCCCACCGCCTCCGTAAATAAAAAAATAATTTTCTTATGCGATTTTTAAGCAAAGTATTGAAGTCGTAACTTTCAGCTTTGGCATACATCTAGATAAATACGTTGTGAACTTATTCTATAAATTGCAACCTTCCTTGCGTGTGGAATTGCTGTTTTGTATATACCACTAGTATTGACTATATGATAGGCTAAGAAGGTCCGTGCACTTTTGGCTTCTCTCTGGTCTAAACTCGTCGGATGGGGTGTGGGTTCTTTTCTTGCCTAAACATATACGCGCTAAGGGGAAAATAATGATTAAGTGCACTTCGGAAATGAAAATCGACAACTAAATTGTAATTAAATAAACCACACTGTTTACGGATGCTGTATGCTGGTCATATTGTGCTAGGATACTAAGATGTTGATCGTACCCTCCCTACCATGATAGCTCGCGGAATTCTCGGCTGTCCCTTGTTCAACACTATGTATAAGTATTAAATTTCACTATTATGGGCGTTCATTTGGTCGGCGATGAACCTCATTAAATTATTAAACTGGCATGATTAGATGAACATTATAATTCGAGTTTTGATTCACTAGGCTTAAAGCATTCTAATGCGAAGATTTTTAGAGATTTAATATTCAATTTTAAGGCTAATAACAATTCGTAACGAAAAGAGTAAGAAAATATATGAATGAACGCGCAGTAGCTTCACCTCTTCTTACAACAATGGCATTTTATAATAATTTCATATGGATATACATTTATATGGACCACACCTAAACAACATAACTACATTGGCAATGCAGATGGCATACCGTAGACGATATCAATTTGTATATATTTGGTTACTCACAGAAAATATCTGCTTGATCGATAGGCCCGTCGATGTAGCTGCTGTGCTGTTTTGGAAGAATGTCAATGTAGTTATATATATGTGTTCATAACTGTATGGTTGTATTCAGGTGCTACTGCGAGTTGTACATGTTTCAAATTGCCTTAGGAATATAAGTGTACAAAAGACGTTATTAGATAGAGTTTAATTGAAAAGATTTGAAAGAAAATGTATTTATACTACTGCGATACTTTTGTTGGCATGCCGCCTTCGGGCTGCCGACAAAGAAAGAACGCCTCAGCGCTTCTCTTCGCTGCTGGGGTTTGAAAAGCCTATGCCAGGCTGGACATATCCGCGTCGCTATGAGCGACCGTTGCTGTTATAATTGTATGACTCCGGTCTGCAACTATATTAATCCTGATACTTGTAGCTCTCAAACTATAGTGGCGTTGTGGCCATCTAAATGACGTCGGAGTCACGTCGAATTAGGAAGTCGCATCCGTGGTCAACCGATATATAATTTTGGCGCGCTCCCGCGAGACTAATATATTGCAGTGTCTGAGTAATTTCACTGTTTCGCCACCCAGTGCACAGTTTTGCAGTGTCTGAGTGATTCGCCGCCCAGTGTACAGTTTTGCAGCCACTGGGGGCTCCTATGGACACGACCAGGCCTGGCTTGTAGCTGACAGCGTGAAAACGCTTTTCAAGGCCGGCCGTGTTTAAATAAAATGTCGTGGCCATGAATAAATATATAATTAGCATTGACTATTTGTTTAAATTTCACTTAATATCACCTTTTTGTATGTATACACAATTCCTTTCAAACTGTGCAGTCGCTCTGCTGGCAAAATTACGCAGCAATTAGCGCTGCTATTTTAGAATGTCCCAGAACTTGGCTTTTATTATAAAATTTAATAACTCTTCTTTAAAGTATTTTATGAATATATTATATATTATTTAGATATATTCTTTGCAAGAGGTTTTGATTTTTAAACGTTTATACAGACGTTTCGGTACAAGTCTCGCTGTGATCTGATTAAAAATGTGAATGCCGTTGAATTCGCCCTCCTTTATAGACAACGAGAGAGAACATTTGCCGTTCCAATGCACGCGGTATTTGAACGGTTGTTGCCAAAAGTAACGGTTGATCGTCTTATTTCTTTATGTTCCCTTTTTCTATCTGCATTATGCGAGAGCATTGAAATGAGACGACGGCGAATTGGGAATTGTCACTTGAGTGCGGCGAATTATTTGAGTGCCTTTTGACAATTTGAGTTAAAAAGAGTTTAATGAGTGCAAGCTAGACAACGGCCACTACACCACAGATAATGCTATGACAGATGTATCTCGAGGTGTCATTATCTGAAGAAAAACAGTGCAAGGGTCGAGCTTACATTAGACTTTGATGTCTTTTAAGTGGTAAACACCTAGCTTTTTGCCTGCTTCGTTCTGTAACTCATAATATGCTGGACTAAGTTGTTTAGCTACTGAGGCCTTTACAAATACAGGGGAAAGTTTACTGCTGAAATTCTTAGCCGCGCTGCTCTGCGCGAAATTTCTGGCATAAACTGTGTCTCCTACTTTTAGTCGAAGGGATCTACTTCTTAGATTGTATCGTCGAGCGTTTATGTCATGAGTGTGGTCTATGTTAACTTTGGCCTTTGCGCGCGCCAATTGCATCACGTCTGGCCGCTTCAAGGTTGTGTCGTCGGACAACATATTCAGCTTGCGCAAAAGTTCATAATCTTGCCCATTGAGCATCTATGCTGGATTGTACATTCTAAACCGCGTAATTGCAATGCCCATCTGGCCAAGCGCCCTGTAAGATCTTTTTGGTTTAACAACCATTTCAGAGAAGCATGGTCTGTGATTACTACAAACGCTTGTCCTTCTATGTATGAACGGAACTTTTGTACGCCTTTTAGGACAGCTAAACATTCTAGCTCAGTTACCGTATAGTTGCGTTGTTGTTTGGTTAATTTAACCGACATATATGCGATTGGTAACTCCAAGCCATCAACGCTCAGTTGAGCTAACACGCAGCCGAGTCCATGCAGACTGGCGTCGCACAACAATAAAAATGGGTTTGAGAAATCTGGTGTACTCAGAATGGGTGCTGATGTTAACTTGCCTTTCAAAATCTCGAATGCTTCTTGAGCTTGTGGATTCCACTTGAATTGCTTATTTTTCTTTAAAAGTTCTGTCAGTGGCAGAGTAACAGAAGCATAGCCTGGGTCTGTTTTTATTTTACCGTGTCCTATGATAAATCCAAGATATTTTATTTCTTGCATACAAAATTTGGACTTGGCGATATTTATAGTCAGGTTCGCATTGCGCAAGTAACCTGCTATTTCGCTTAAGAGTACCATATGGGATTCGAAATCTCCCGAGAGGACTAATAGATCATCCAAGTAAACGAATACTCGCGTGTGCAAATGTGCGGGAATAACTTGATCCATTAATCGAACTAAGGTTTGTGCAGCGTTGCACAGTGCGAACGGCATCACTTTGTATTGATACAAAGGGCGATTTGGAATTGTAAACGCCGTTATTTGGCGTGATTCCTCCTCAAGAGGGATTTGCCAGAAGGCATGCTTCATGTCTAGGCCTGTAATGAAACGAGCGGGTGGTAACCTGCAAAGTATTCCATCAACGTGTGGAAGAGGATATGCATCCTTGCGGGTGCATTTATTAATCTTTCTTGAGTCCAGGCATAAGCAAACTTTGTCTCCTTTTCTCACGAGGACACAATTGCTGCTCCATGCGCTCTTAGACTCCTCGATGACGTCTAAATCGAGCATATTTTGGATCTCAGAGAACATAAGCTTCTCCTTAGCTGGGGATATAGGCCAGTGCCTTTGCTTAATTGGTTTAGCGTCGCCTACGTCGATACTGTGTTCGATCAATTTAGTACGGCCCAAACCTTCCTTTTCGAATGATGGAAGTTTTAGTTTAACTCGTTCCAGTTCGATACGCTGATGTTCGGAGAGAGACTGAACTTTCGGAGGACCTTCGTCAAGATCCGCATCTCTACCTACATCGAGCTCATTTACTTGGCTTGAAGATTGAACTATTTGGTTTAACAGACCAAAGTCTCGCCAAAAGTCGATGCCAAGATATGCATCTTGCTTAAGTGTTGGAATTATATAGAATTCAACTGGTTTGGTTATGCCACGATATGCTATATCACAAACTAATCGACCTATCACTGCACATTCTGAGTTGTTTGCTGTCTTGATACGACCTGAAGATTTTTTAATGTTTGGGTGGGATTTCAACTGTGCTGCTGCTTTACCGCCAAGACAGCTGATCGTTGCTCCCGAATCTAGAAGAGCGACAAATGAATGCCCTTCTAATTGAATATCTGTATATAAACGATTGTCGTTATTCAAAAAATGGCTGAAACTAGTTTATGTCGGCACGCGCGAACTTTCTTCCAAAAGACGCGCATACGTACCGTAGAACGTTTGGATTTCTTCCGTGGCTCATAACTGTCCACTTGACCGAAAATTCGGCTACGTGTCGCCAGGTAATGTGCCAGTCTGTCATGGAAAGGTTTATATTCTTTCTTAATAATTTCGTTTTGTTTGGTGTTAATTCGTAAGGCTACATTTTGGTTCAGATCTGTTGAATGTTGTTGGATCTGATTGTTTACGTCTGGGTTTATAGTCGTGGATGCGACAGTGCGGATCTGGCCTGCGCATCCACCGACGAGTTTTCCGGATTGTTACAATGGATACAATTGGGCTTGAAAACGTTTGCTGCCCCGCACCCGTAACAAAAAATAGATCTAGGCTCAAGACAATAGTCATAGCGGTGACCTACTTTTCCGCAGTTCCAACATTTCATACTTTTGCGCTGAATCGCGGCTGACTTGTTGCAAGACTGCTGTCTTGTTTGCTTGCAAAACTGCTCGTGAGTGCGGATTTCCACTCGCAGTCGAGCTAATGTTCTTATGCCTAGATGCATTAATTCGTAACGCAGCTGCATTTTGGAATTTCTAATTAAAATTCGCACTAATGACTCTTCTGCAATAGAGTTACGTAAACGGCTAACGAGTTTTTCAATTTCAAACTGAAATTCTTCAAACGGCTCCTTTTCGCCTTGTTTTCTGGCATTTATGGAATCCCATATATCCATATCAGTGTCTGCATCTTCATATTTCTTTCGGAACTCTTCACAGAATTTCTCCCATGTGAAACAAGGATTGTTTCTATGGAATTTCCAAAACCAATCACTGGCTTTGTCTCCTAAAAGCAAATGCAAATGATCGCAAAGTAAGTTATGGTCACCATATAGGTTTTGTCTCGTCATTGAACGAACTCTGTACAGAAAATCTTTTGTAGAAATACCCAATACTCAATCTCTAATTGAGAATGATATTCGACACTTTCTCTGGAGGAATTGAAGAATATCTTCGAGGTAACGTTGGACTACTGCCAGTTGTTTGGCTTGCCGGAGGCTGATCAGTCTGTCTTGCCCTGACATTAGAATTCGTTTCCTGTTGACTTCCGTTATTTATCTGAATATTTGCGAACTGTGCTTGAATCAAGGCTGACAAGTTTCGCATTAGTTGCTGCTCTTGCTGTTGCATGGCTGACTGAACTATTTTATCTATATCGTCCCTGTTTCCTTCTTTCGATGAATCCACAGTCAGACTACTCTGATTTGCTTCATCGTTCTGCATCGCACGTTGTGCAGACCTCGTGGTCATACCTCTACGTGTAGTGCCGCCTCTGCGGTATCTATTATTACGTCTATTGCTGTTATGATCTGTGTTCTGATCAGGCGCTGGCAATATAGGGTCAGTGGCGTTGCCTGCTGCATTTAATTCAGCGGCCAAATTATTGTTTGATAATGATAACTGTCTGGCTCTGCAAGGATTTTTACATGTGGGACAAATATTTGTATGTTGCAACGCCCTCTGTATACACTCGTGATGAAACTTATGTTGGCATGGGGACGTTGCTATTAAATTGTTTGGTTGCATTGGCTGGTGGCAACAGCCGCAGAAGGGGTCTTGTTGTTGTAAAATATTACTGAGATCTTCTGTGCTGTGTCTTACTGACATATTTATAGTTTTTCTTCTTTTTTTTTTGTTCATATAATTATTGGTTCATCGCTTTCCAAAATAAACACTCCATAATGTGTTTAAAACAAGAAAGCAAGGCTACCTTCGGCTCGCCGAAGGTTTTATACCCTTGCAGTTAAACTAAATATTAAATACATTTGGATTGCTGCTAGTTTCTGTGGTATTTATTGAACAATAATAACAGTACATCGATTATATCATCCTCATAATTTCACATACTCAGCCTCCTCACCACGACAAGGTCGCAATCCTCGAGGAGGGATATTTACAATACCTTAAACTACATTGCACATATATTCTTTTTTACAATAATAAAATAAATTAATTAACTAAATATTTAAAAATAAATTATTAAATTAGTGATTATAGCTAAGGAACACGCCGTCATGGTGACTATATGGAGTTTGATAAGTGATTGCAGCAGCACCGCTTACTGTGTTATCACAAAATATCCAATCAATTTGAGTTAAATGTTTTGTTGTTGGCACATTTAACAATGGATATAACCCCTTATTATTTAAAGTAGACTCGAGCTGATCAGTGGTTGTTGATCGGCAAATGTTAAAATCTCCTAATATTACCAATTTTGTATTATTTTCAGCTGACGTTAGCCTTTCAACATCATTTCTGATTTTATTACGAAACCTTGTAATAGGAAAACCTGGACTATGAATATTGTATGCAAGTATTTAAATGTTATGGATTGATATATATTTCTAACATTATCAACTGTAACTGTTTCATATAAGAATGTTATGTTCTCCGATATATTTTGTTTCGCATATATCAGTATACCATTCTTAGAAACAGCATTTGTTCGATTTCCATCCAATCTTCTTATAATGTCGAAACCGCTTAAGTTGTACTCTTCCGATGGAAGAGTCCAGGTTTCAACAAAACATAAAATGTCTGCTGAACAAATAATTGTATCGTTAGATATTTCTTCGCGATGTGCACGAAGAGACTCAACATTTTGGTAATATACGGAAATTAAATTCGCTTGATTGTGCAGAAATTCATATTGCGTAGTCAAAGCCTTTTCTCCTCGAAGTTTTTCTAACTCCGTTTGGACACTTCCTGCTCCGAATCTAGTTGGAGCAACTAATTCACCTAATAAGAAAAGACCAGATGCGCTTGTGGCCCTGCTACAACCTACGTAAAGTGATGCTCGGCTAATGCTTCTTTGCAAATGCACTACTACTTTGTTATAGGTTGCTCCTTGGCTCTTGTGGATGGTAATAGCCTCAGCAGCAACAACGGGAAACTGCTTGCGGTCAATCGAAGCATGCGCGGATCTACCACACTGAAAAGCTCTTGCTACTTTCATTATTGGTGTCCACGCGGCGTTTGGACTTAACCTAACTTTGGACCTGGCAATGGTACCAACCGAAGGCTCAGTAAACTGTATCCATAGTGTGTTTATAATTGCTAAGCCATTCACTATACTGTGATCGATCTGCACCAACTGACCAGTCGCACCATTTACTAGACCGTCGTTTGTATCGATATTGACGGTGACCATATATTTAGCCGTAGTTTTTAAATGAAGACGGTAGGCAAGACCTTGAGTTTTTGCAGTTGGCATATTTTGAGCGTGTCTCAAGGTGTTTTGCCTGTTTGCCGCTGATATGTTTGCTGCTTTGATGATATCAGTTGCAATCGACACAAACTCTTCAGTTTCAATTTGGGCTAATTTAATGGTGTTATAATGGGCGACCTCATCATTGGAGCAGAACAGATGAATGGCATCCGAAGGCACTTCGCTTACTGAAACCACTCTTTGTTTTAGGAGCTCAATGTCAGATTCAGACATGTTTGCTTCGGACATATTGTTCAGTGCTACAGCAAATTCACGATCACCGCGCTGTCGCATTATTTCTGTGAGCTCGAAAAATTTAAAATTGTCCCAAAGATTTGTTCCAGCTATAACACTATATGGATTATTAGTTCTATCTGAAAAGATCCAACTATCACCAACTGGGGAAAGCTGTTTTAAGTCCCCAAAGACAATTATAGATACGCCACCAAAAGATAGATCATTATTTCTAAATATTTGGCGGAGTCTTTGATCCAGATATGATAACATTCTGGATCCTACCATTGAAATCTCATCTATAATTATATGCTTTACATCAATCAGTTTACAATGGATACTGTTAAGCACATCACTGTTTAGGGGCCTTAAAGTTCCTGCTGACTGATTGATGGGTAGGGAAAATAAGGAATGTAGGGTGAGCCCTCCTATACCGAATGCAGCTTTTCCAGTTGGTGCGCACAGTAATACTTTAGAGGAATCGGTTGCTCCGGGTAATTTATTTGCTCGCCAAGTGACTGATTGATAAATTGTAGAAATCAATCTACTCTTACCAACTCCAGCACCACCACCAACATACTCATAAAATGTTGTCTCATTGCACACGTTATGCATAACGTGTGCATAGAATTGGCGTTGCTTGAAGTTAAGAGAGCGAACCAGGGAACAAAGTGTATCTTGGGACACTAATGGAGGCAGCTTTATCATGCGAATTCCAGATTCCTCATCATTATTCATCGCATCGTTGTCGTCCTGCAACACATTTACGTTGCGATCAACATTTGGCACAGCTAAGGCCCTAAACTCATCGTCTAGAAATTGGGTCGCCGAGACTTCTTGAGGATTGGCGTCTTCGTCATTTTCATTCCTCATATCCTCAAGAACGTTCTCTAACTCCATATCATCGAACACATGAAATTTTGATTTATGAATCCTAAAATGAATCCTAAAAGTGTGTTCGTTGTCATTTTCTATAAGTTCGGACTGTTCATTTCGCCAAGGGTAAAAAAGCATTACGTGTTCCCTGAAGTAATCAGAAGGCGAAGTGTTTAAGCTGAAGCGGCGCCACCTGATAATCTTGGGCTCCTTTCGTCTCTTAACAGAGCCACTACCATCAAGCTGATTGTATCTGAGCTCAGTTAAAACCACTTCAGCTTCTACTTCCTCTTCAAGTTCATCGTAATTCTCATTATTCCCTGTACGTGCCGTATTTTTCTTAAATTCATAAAAAGCCGCAAAGTCCGCCAAGCAAGTGTTGTCTAACATAGTATGTCTTTGAGCATATCGATCTATTAAATTTGCAACAAATATGTCAGTTGAACCACTTGGTAATATCTCTAGCACTCTTCTAGGCTGTACCATTCGGACTCTATTATTTGGATGCGATGTGTTTATAAAAATTTCTGCATTACTCGCTTCTGACATATGCAACCCCAAGATATTATAGGCTGCTTCTTGTGCTGATATCTCTGTTGCGTTTATAAATTTGTTACCGATATGCTGCAGTTTCCGCTTAACAGGGATATTTCCTCCACTAATTTCAAGCATGGCTTCACGGAGCAACTGGGATACGCCTCTGTTTGATTTGTTGATGTAGTTAATAATATAACTACAACAGGCGTATGCATCAAGGATAAATTGAATATCCATATTTGCTCTGTGAAGCCCTAAAATATCGCTGTTATATGCATTTAAAAGACTGTCTGTAAACTTGCGTCGGAGGAAAATTTGTGGCTTTTTTAAACTGGATCGCAAAGCTAGCTTATATCCCTCATAAGTGACACCAAGATGGGTAAGAACATTATTAAAAATGTTAAAGTTACCATCATTAGAGCTAACTAAGAACTCCTTGATTTTTTTGAACATCGCGTTATGCTGTCGAGTGTTCTCTTGACCTTCTTCTAGTGGATAAAGTATTTCCGTTTGTGGCATTTTAAAGCGACAGAATTCCTGACCCCGAAGCTCCCTCCGACATGATGAGCTATGCCTATGGCGTTGATACTGGATTACTTCTTGCAGTTCCGGATCATCTCCATCAGTGTTGATAAATCTATCAACGAAATGTACCACCTGCTGGATATTCGATGAATCTCCGATATCCAGTTTGGGAGCACCGGAAAGCCAGTACATACCATGGGAGTGTGGTGACCCTCTATGTTGAAACTCGATTCTCCAATAATAGTGAGTCAGTTGAAATTCCCCGAAAATATCAGATTTAAACAACTTCATTAGTTGCCTAAATCTGTTATCAAAGTATCGAGAGCAAGTTACTGGGTCGGATCTGATAAGCCGTGCTTTTTCGGAGCTAGGTAAACTGGCTGCTTCTTCCTCCGTAATACATGTATTATCCACTAGATTACTTAAAACTACTAAGAGCTCTGTCCATTTTGTTTCAGCAGCGGAAAGGGTAATAAAGAATGTAGGCAATCCAAATTGCCTAATCATAGTAAGCACTTTTTTCTTTTCAGCCTCCCAGTGGGCTGGCGCAGACCGTAAACCTTTTAAGATTTGATATCCGTCGTCGTGCTGCACTAGGCGGTCGACGAAGGTCTCGTTGCACATATCGGCCGCAGTCACATTATTTAAGCTGGACTTCTTTCTTAAGAAGATGGAAATAGAATTCTTAATACGATCGAGTTCGTAGCGCTTGTACATATAGAGAACTTTAAGTACGATTGCGCAACGTCGATCGTAAGATCGAATCCGAGATCGGGCTTTACGGACAACAGTTGTCTTGGCCTTAAAGCTTTCACCACATGAAATTGTAGGAAACGAAAGTTCCTCCGCATCAGCATCAAGAATTAAGTCAGCAGGTCGCCGACCCTCACCAGGTGCCAATGCAATACGATCAGTGATTGCATTATTGTCTATGGCATCCAGCAAGGTCTCGTGTCCACCAGGATTAAGAATTTCTTCTTGATCCTCAGCATTGTCAATTTGAGCACTTAGGTTTGCTTCACGAATGAGCTGTTCTACTTGCTTGATCAGCTTGATCGGCAACAAAAGGAACTTGCTCGGAAGTGCCAAATTGAGTGAGCCATTCAGCAGACACGGTGATTTCGTGTTTTCTGTATAGCTCCGTAGTTACCAGGTAACGTAAAGCTTCAAGCACACGAGCAGGACGGATAGTCTCCGTCATGAAGTTGTGGGCGTATTCAAGCCTGCGTCTTAAATGTACCTGTACAACACGAGAGTTGTCGAAAGTGCGCGGAAGCGCAGTCACTGTATCAGCGATAGAAATTGGTACGTTAACGACTGCACCTCGTATTCCACATTGCCTTTCATACCCAAGCGAAATTATTCACATGAATGGAATTCTAGGCGAAATAAGGCGCTCCTCTAGGCAAGTGAGCCCTTTGAGGCAATCTGGAATTATCGGAAAGTCAAAACCGTGTGAAAGGCAAAGGGTAGGAATTCTACCTGATGAAATTGCCTGGCGGCAAGTTCTACAAAATAGATATTTATCGGACTCATTGTTTGGAAACTTTCTCGATAGGTAAAATGCATTATCTACATTCAAATTTGGGAACTTACTTGCTATAACTAATCTGTTCAAGCCACTTACCTTATCCGGAAACCATGTTCCACCACAGGAAGTGCACCTTTCCGTTGGTCCTTCCTTAATTCTTTGCTGGTATTGTTCCCTCGCTGCCTCCCGTCTTCGTTGGCGTTGATTTTCTAAACCTTCTTCCTTGGCTTCTGGCGACTGTTGTTCTCTGTTCTCCATGTTCCTTTGCGATTGTCTTCTAGATTCCTCCTGTCTATTTTCGGGATTGTTTCTGTATGTAATGAGTCGTTCCTCTGCCATTTCCTGAATTTGCTCATTTCGTAGGCGACGTTGTAGTCGAGTTTCACGACGCTGTGAAGAGTTTATGGTCCTTTCTCTTGCCCTAACAATAGGGTCATTTCTCCTGTTGCGGCGTGCGGCAGCATCGCTTTCCCGTTCTGCCTGACGAAATGCCTCATCCTCCCGGATTGTAGAACGGGAAGCAGTGTTTCCCAACTGCTCCTGTCTACGGAGTTCGGGATCTTGGCGCCGTTGTTGGTGCTGAGCAGTATTTTCCAACTGCTCCTGTCTACGGCGTTCGGGGACTTGGCGCCGTTGTCGATGCTGAGCAGTATTTCCCAACTGGTCCTGTATCCGGCGTTCAGGAACTTGGCGCCGTTGTCGATGCTGAGCAGTATTTCCCAACTGCTCCTGTCTACGGCGTTCAGGAACTTGGCGCCGTTGTCGATGCTGAGCAGTATTTCCCAACTGCTCCTGTCTACGGAGTTCGGGATCTTGGCGCTGTTGTTGATGCTGAGCAGTATTGTCCAACTGCTCCTGTCTGCGGCGTTCAGGATCTTGGCGCCGTTGTTGGTGCTGAGCAGTATTTTCCAACTGCTCCTGTCTACGGCGTTCGGGGACTTGGCGCCGTTGTCGATGCTGAGCAGTATTTCCCAACTGCTCCTGTATACGGCGTTCAGGAACTTGGCGCCGCTGTCGATGCTGAGCAGTATTTCCCAACTGCTCCTGTCTACGGAGTTCGGGATCTTGGCGCCGTTGTTGGTGCTGAGCAGTATTGTCCAACTGCTCCTGTCTGCGGCGTTCAGGATCTTGGCGCCGTTGTTGGTGCTGAGCAGTATTGTCCAACTGCTCCTGTCTACGGCGTTCGGGGACTTGGCGCCGTTGTTGGTGCTGAGCAGTATTTTCCAACTGCTCCTGTCTACGGCGTTCGGGGACTTGGCGTCGTTGTTGGTGCTGAGCAGTATTTTCCAACTGCTCCTGTCTGCGGCGTTCGGGATCTTGGCTCCGTTGTTGATGTTGAGCAGTATTTTCCAACTGCTCCTGTCTACGGGGTTCGGAATATCTCCTTCTTAGCGCGCGTCCCAAAGCGTCGCCCTCCCGCTCTTCCTGACGAAACGCATCATTTTCTTGGCGTAACTCGGTTAAGCGAATGGCATTTCGCACTCGTATGCGAGAAGAGTTTCGCTCATAGAACGCTCGAATACGATTTCTTGCCGCCTGACGTCTTTGCTCTTGAGACAAGGAGGATACTCGCGGCATTTTGTAAAAAATGTTATTTTAATTTTTAACCTTTACTAAAATTTTGCACTTTTTAGCTTTGGCCGTAATTTCACACTAAGCACGTACAATTTTACTACTTGTCGGTTAAAGTGACAAAAATCAACTGTGGTGTCAGATCTTTATGAATGAACATATATACTTATGTGCCTGTTTTATTTATTTATATTTTTACCTGTGTCATAAAAAATAAAAAGAAAGGCAACTAATTTGCGTTACCTTTTTTGCTTAACCTTTTTATTATGTTCCTATTTGTCATTAAGGTACATTACAGGTACCAATGTTTACATCATTTTTGCGTTAAAGTGTAGGAAGTCGAAATTTTTACCTGATTACCATTAAGGCGATACAAAAGGCTATGAATCAAACACCTGCATCGAAAAAAATAATTTTTCCTTTTTAATGCTTTTGTATATACCTGGATTTCTTATACAACATGTTGTGAGGAAATGTCTTTGTGTAAAAGATCTGTTGGTCATAAAATCTAAATTTGGAAAGTTCTCATTCAAAAATGCGTTTGAATATCAGCTATATGATTTTTTGTTTAACAGCTACATGGAATAGTACTCAGATTTCCATAAAATTGCAACAAGAAACTTCATTAGGCCGATCGTTGATCGTTATAAGTTATAAAACTTCGATTTTGATGAAACTTTATTATTAAGGACATACTTAGATTTGGATGTGGTAAGCCTGATAGCTATATCTTGAAATATAACGAAAATCGACCGATAGGCTCCATGACAGCTGTTCGATATATCAGTCCAATCTGGCCCGTTCCGACTTATTTAATGAAGCCAGAATTAAGAAGCTTGTGAGCCAACTTTTATGAAGATAGCTCAATAACTGGGGGACTAATTTACGTTGCAACAGACAGACGGACTGACTGATTGTTCCTATAACAGCTATAGAATATAAACGTCTGAGATATTTAAATGGAAAAACTAAAGGCGGGTTACTGTATAACATTAAAAAGTATTGATAATGTGCGGTATTTCCAAGAACAAAACAGGTTTGCATACGAAAACCCTAATTTCAGCCGATTGTTCCTATGGCAGCTATATGTTATAGTGGTCCGATTTTGATATAATTTTGACAGCACATTAGGAACGTAATAAGAATAAGATTTGCCAAATCTTGTTGCAATATCTTGAAAAACAACAAAAATCGGCCGATAGTTTCTATGACAGCTATACGATATATCGGTCCGATCTGGCTCGTTCCGACTTATTTACAGCTCGCAGCAATAAGAAGCTTGTATGCTAAGTTTCATGAACATAGCTCAAAAACTGAGAGACTAGTTTGCGTTGCAACAGACGGACGGACGGACGGACGGACAGACGGACATCCAGTTTTGGACTCCTCTATTTATGCTGATTCAGAATATATATACTTTATAGGGTCGGAGATGTCTCCTAAGGTGCGTTGCAAACTTCTGGCTAAAATTAATATACCCTCTGCAAGGGTATAAATATAACCTGCATACAGCTTATTGAAAATCTAAAGGATACTATTGCTCTACTCAAGACTGACTGTTGCTAATATTGGTCGAGTTCCCCCAAAAATATTCTAGGTTCCTAATATTTGCTATCGAAAGCCTTATAGTAGCTTATTATTTAAAGGAACATTTTATTTAGCAAATTTTGCCGTCACTGAATACAGGCTCTGTATGGTCGACTGACCCGATTAAAGCGAGAGAGATCGCAATTCCGATATCTGAGATTCTGTAACCTTGATGCCATATTGCTATACACATTCTCCCATTTCTAAAAATGGAGATTTCCAAACATGAAAATTATTCGGCAACTTCCAGACTTATCTCAGTCGATTTATCGAAATTTATGAATTGTAATCGCAATTCGTGAAAATAAGTTGCTGGGCTGCATAAGATCAAATCTGAAAAAAATCATTTCGTTTTGAATTTTCTAAAAGATGAAATTTTCAATGGCTGGATTCAAAGAGCTTTTTGAAAGGTCGAACGCGATGTTATGTCGATATTAAAGGATTCATATTTCGATTTTTTAACGCTATTCTTGGGCTTGTATACATATTGCAGCCTGAAGACCATGCCCGGTCTCTTGATTAAGATTAAAACAACAAAGAATTCCGAAATTTTGCCTGTACTGATCAAACCTTTCGGGTTGGGCCTCAATTACTTTTATAATGATGAGAAATAAGGTCTGTAAATTTTGATTACCCTCGAGCTTCACGCTTAAAAGCCAATTATTTTTAAAAATAAATATTTTCAACAAATACTTGGCTAAAAGGAAATCCTCCCTTGCTCTAATTACTGTCTGTAATTGATAAAGGAATAGGATCTGAAACTTTTCCATACCTCTCGGGCCAATTATTTTTCTGTAATTCTCGGGCCTCGGGCCCCCGGTAGCGTGTGGAATTGCTGTTTTGTATATACCACTAGTATTGACTATATGATAGGCTAAGAAGGTCCGTGCACTTCTGGCTTCTCTCTGGTCTAAGCTCGTCGGATGGGGTGTGGGTTCTTTTCTTGCCTAAACATATACGCGCTAAGGGGAAAATAATGATTAAGTGCACTTCGGAAATGAAAATCGACAACTAAATTGTAATTAAATAAACCACACTGTTTACGGATGCTGTATGCTGGTCATATTGTGCTAGGATACTAAGATGTTGATCGTATCCCGCTCTGTACCCTCCCTACCATGATAGCTTGCGGACTTCTCGGCTGTCCCTTGTTCAACACTACGTATAAGTATTAAATTTCACTATTATGGGCGTTCATTTGGTCGGCGAACCTCATTAAATTATTAAACTGGCATGATTAGATGAACATTATAATTCGAGTTTTGATTCACTAGGCTTAAAGCATTCTAATGCGAAGATTTTTAGAGATTTAATATTCAATTTTAAGGCTAATAACAATTCGTAACGAAAAGAGTAAGAAAATATATGAATGAACGCGCAGTAGCTTCACCTCTTCTTACAACAATGGCATTTTATAATAATTTCATATGGATATACATTTATATGGACCACACCTAAACAACATAATTACATTGGCAATGCAGATGGCATACCGTAGACAATATCAATTTGTATATATTTGGTTACTCACAGAAAATATCTGCTTGATCGATAGGCCCGTCGATGTAGCTGCTGTGCTGTTTTGGAAGAATGTCAATGTAGTTATATATATGTGTTCATAACTGTATGGTTGTATTCAGGTGCTACTGCGAGTTGTACATGTTTCAAATTGCCTTAGGAATATAAGTGTACGAAAGACGTTATTAGATAGAGTTTAATTGAAAAGATTTCAAAGAAAATGTATTTATACTACTGCGATACTTTTGTTGGCATGCCGCCTTCGGGCTGCCGACAAAGAAAGAACGCCTCAGCGCTTCTCTTCGCTGCTGGGGTTTGAAAAGCCTATGCCAGGCTGGACATATCCACGTCGCTATGAGCGACCGTTGCTGTTATAATTGTATGACTCCGGTCTGCAACTATATAAATCCTGATACTTGTAGCTCTCAAACTATAGTGGCGTTGTGGCCATCTAAATGACGTCGGAGTCACGTCGAATTAGGAAGTCGCATCCGTGGTCAACCGATATATAATTTTGGCGCGTTCCCGCGAGACTAATATATTGCAGTGTCTAAGTAATTTCACTGTTTCGCCACCCAGTGCACAGTTTTGCAGTGTCTGAGTGATTCGCCGCCCAGTGTACAGTATTGCAGCCACTGGGGGCTCCTATGGACACGACCAGGCCTGGCTTGTAGCTGACAGCGTGAAAACGCTTTTCAAGGCCGGCCGTGTTTAAATAAAATGTCGTGGCCATGAATAAATATATAATTAGCATTGACTATTTGTTTAAATTTCACTTAATATCACCTTTTTGTATGTATACACAATTCCTTTCAAACTGTGCAGTCGCTCTGCTGGCAAAATTACGCAGCAATTAGCGCTGCTATTTTAGAATGTCCCAGAACTTGGCTTTTATTATAAAATTTAATAACTCTTCTTTAAAGTATTTTATGAATATATTATATATTATTTAGATATATTCTTTGCAAGAGGTTTTGATTTTTAAACGTTTATACAGACGTTTCGGTACAAGTCTCGCTGTGATCTGATTAAAAATGTGAATGCCGTTGAATTCGCCCTCCTTTATAGACAACGAGAGAGAACATTTGCCGTTCCAATGCACGCGGTATTTGAACGGTTGTTGCCAAAAGTAACGGTTGATCGTCTTATTTCTTTATGTTCCCTTTTTCTATCTGCATTATGCGAGAGCATTGAAATGAGACGACGGCGAATTGGGAATTGTCACTTGAGTGCGGCGAATTATTTGAGTGGCTTTTGACAATTTGAGTTAAAAAGAGTTTAATGAGTGCAAGCTAGACAACGGCCACAACAAACCCGATCGGATAATAGACATAGAAGTTACGTAAGTTAACGTTCTTTATTGATTTGTGACCCCGTGCCTGCAAGCTGCCGCCAGCCATGTGCTTTTTCGATCTTTTTAATGCGAAAGTGGTTACGTGTGTATGTGAGATCGAAATAGTAACTTAGCCGCAGAGCCAATAGTTGCGGCGATAGTCAAATGTGTTGAGAGGCCGGCAATCGAACAAAGAAAAGAAAGAGGTTCAACACTCAGAAGGGGCGGTTGAGTTTTAATTACCTTTCTTTTCGCTTCTAAAAGAATTGTTATTGTTGTTCAAGATAATATGACACATTTGAACTATTGGGTAGATATGCAATTTTAGCGTACGCGGAGCGCAGCGACGGTGGTCTAGTTGTTTGGAAGACGGACTCCTATGCAAACGGCCAGGGTTCGAATCCTCAAGGCGAAAAAAAAAATTTACCCATTTTACCCATTGGGAAAAGCCAGGAATTTTTGGGGCGCCAGGCCCGCTGCTTCTGCACGTGATATAAGCAGGGGGCTTCCAAGGCATTTCGTTCTCGAGGTCATGAGTGCGGGCCAGTCGCAGATGAGGTGTTCCAGAGTTTCTTTTTCTTCTGGTACCTTGCATTTCCTGCATTCTTCGTTGTCGGTGATGCCCAACTTCTTAGCATGCGTTGCGGTCAGGCTGTGACCCGTGAGTATGCCCATCATTATTCTGCAGTCTCTCTCTCGGAAGCTGAATGACATATTGGGCTAATTTCGTTTGTACGGTTGCACATAGTGCGGGGTATCTTGCAGTTTGATATGCTGTGCCATCTTCTTCCTGCTATTACTGCGGAGCTTTCTTCTCGTATCTTCAAGTCTTCAACTGTCAGTTGTCTAGATTCGGCACCCTCCTTTGCTAGCCTATCAGCCATCTCGTTTCCGACGATGCCTTGTGGCTGGGAACCTAAAAGATGCGCACATTCGATCGGGTGCTTAGTGCATCTAATGCTTCTCTGCTTGCCAGTACACTTTCTGAAAAAAAAGAAAAAAAAAAAAAAATTTATAATTTTTTCATTATACAAAAAAAAAAAAAAAAATTTTTTTTTAGGTGTCCCCAAATTAAAACACCTTTTTTATTTAAAAAAACCCCCCCCCAAAAAAAAAAAAAAAAAAAAAAAATAATAAAAAAATTTATAAAAAAAAAAAACAAAACAGACCCCCCCCCCCCCCCCCCCCCTACAACTCCTCTTCTTATATTAAAATGGGGTTTTTTAAAAAATTTTTTTTTATTATTTTTATTTTTTTGTTTTATCCCCCCCCCCCCCCCCCCCCCTATCCCCCCCCTTATTTCCCCCCCCCCACATACCTAAAAAAGACACTTTTGTTGTTTTTTTTTTTTTTTTTTTTTATAGTTGGTGAAGATGAAAAAAACAAAAAACATTTCCTTAGAACTTTTTTTAGAAAAAATAAAAAACACTAAAAAACCACATTAATTCTTCTCTTTTTATCCTTTTTTATTTTTTAATTTTTTTTTTTTTTTAACTTTATCCACAAAACAAAAAAAATTGTTTTTTTTTTTCTTAAGAGTGCTCGTCAAAACGAGATAAAAAGTATTTTTTTACAAATGCTGCTGCTCTTAACGAAGACAAAATCTAGAATGCTTTTATTTCTTTTCAATAGAGATGGGCGTGCTCTTTTCGATATACACGATCGTGACAATATCTTAAGCTAGAATACATCGATTTATTTCAACTATCGATATAACTTCATTATTCAAATTTACATAGTTCATCTTTTACTGTTTGTTATCTAATTTTTATACATCCAATTTAAAATTCTATTTAAAGCCATTTTCAGCGTAAACATACTCCCGGCCTTGGAAGCTCCTTCCAACGCAAGCCTAAGATGCAGCTTCAATCGGTAGCGGGCAAATTTTATGAATATTGCGCTTAAACAATCCTGCCTTAGTTTTGATTGTTACAACGCGTACCGCTTTATCCTTGCCAGCATGACACTCTTGAATACGACCTAAAGTCCAGCGTCCTGGGGGTGTGTTGTCTTCTGCGATGAGAACCAGCATGCCTTTTTCAATGTTATTACAGCTCGAAGTCCATTTGCTGCGTTGCTGCAGCAGACTGAGGTACTCTTGTGACCACCGCTGCCAAAACGAATGATGAACTGCAACAATCCGTTTCCATCGATTCGTCATTGACAGTTTAATTGTAGAGTCGTCACATCGCTCTATCAATGAGTTGAGAGGTCGTCCAACTAAGAAGTGTCCAGGCGTTAAGGCTTCAAGATCATTCGGATCAGACGACATCGGATGAAGCGGTCTTGAATTCATTACTGCTTCCACTTGTGTTATGGCCGTAGACAGCTCTTCGTAATTCAGTGAAGCTCCATTGAAACAGCGAAGTATAAGTTGCTTTGCCACTTTTACAGCGCTCTCCCATAAGCCACCAAAGTGGGGTGAGCGGGGAGGGATGAAACGAAAATTTACTCCCAAATTACTGCAATGATTGATAATTCGGTCCTTGTCCATCCACAACTGATCAGCTTGCGCACTCAGCTCCCTTGCAGCTCCCACAAAATTGGTTGCATTATCGCAAGATAATTCGGCGCTGAGCCCACGTCGAGCAAAGAATCGTTTAAGCGCCGCAATGAAGGCACTCGAGCTCAAATCAGACACCAGTTCCAGATGACAGGCCTTTGTAAGAAAACATACAAAGACGCATAAGTACACCTTTGTGGGCTTGCGTCCTCGCTGATTATAGTGCATCCACAAGGGTCCTGCGAAGTCTAATCCAGCTCGTTCGAATGGGTGTGCGCCGACTTGCACTCGATTTGCTGGAAGTGCGCCCATGATTTGACTGGCCAGTTGTGGCCGTTGACGGAAGCAGGCAATACAGTTACGAATCGTTCTGCGAGCCACTTTTCTAGCATTGATAACCCAGTATTCCTGACGCACAAAAGCACATATCGCATGTGCTCCAGCGTGCATATTAATTCGGTGTACATGTTCAAACAATGTGTTGATTACAATATGACTATTAGGCAATAAGATAGGGTGTTTCACTTCATATGGTACATTGGCTTGAGAAAGTCTACCTCCTACTCTTACAATGTCAATTCCGTTTGATTTATCAATAAATGGGTTAAGCCCTTGTATCTTCGGAGATCGAATAACTTCACTTTTTTGTAGCTTAGAGATTTCTTCAAAAAAATACAGATGCTGAATGTTAAATATTATGTATTTTAAACCGCCTTTTAATTCCGCTGTAGTCACGATCCTAGTTTTAGTTGATTCAACCTTTAATAATTTGCGCCGCCAGCGAAATATATAAGCAAAAACTCGAGTCAATTTAGTAAAACTTTTAACAAATTTGCACGGTCTAATTATATTCTCGTAATTGGACGAAGTGGTTGCTATTAGTGAAAATTTTGATGTTCGTTGCTCTGGCAATTCCTCTGAACTTCGCCACTGCATAGTAGGCCACTGATCAATAGCTAATTTCAGGAACTTTGGACCTTGCCACCATAGCTCTGAATCCTTCCAATCAGAAGTGTGCATACCCCGAGACACTATGTCTGCTGGATTGAGTTTTGTGTCGACTTTGTACCAATCCTGTATACTGGACAGTTCTTGAATTAACGCGACCCTGTTTGCAACGAACGTGGTCCATCTACTGGCTTGTGAGCTTATCCAATTCGGTACAATTGTAGAGTCTGTGAAATAACTCGTGCTATGTACTGGAAGAGGTACACATGACTTTATTTTTGTCATTAGCTGAACGAGCAGTTTTGCACCTTCCAGCTCTAAGCGCGGCAATGATACTGCTCTAACTGGTGACACCTTGGACTTTGCAGTCACCAATTTGGCTGTTATAGATACGTTGATGTCAACAACTTGTGCATATATTGCCGCACCATAGGCTCGACAAGATGCATCTAAAAAGCCATGTAGCTCTAAAGTGGAGATTTCATTGTTAACTGGCACTACACTTCGAGTTAAGAAACATTCCTGCACCTTATTTAATTCATTCCTATATTTTTGCCACTGAAGCGAGTAGCTGGGAGGCAGTTCTTCATCCCATCCCTGCTTGAGCAACCAAAGCTCTTGCATGAATATTTTTCCTAAAATTAAAACCGGGCACAAAAAACCTAGTGGATCAAATAGTTGGGCTAATTCAGAAAGTACTACTCTTTTTGTTATTGTAACACTGTTTTGTGCATTATATGCAAAGCTAAATTGATCCAACATTGAATTCCAATAAATTCCGAGAGTCTTTGCAGTGTCAGTTATCTTTAACTCTAATGGCTCAGCACATTCGGTATCGTCCATAGCGGTCCTACAATTAGTGCGCCATTTATGAAGTTCAAAACTTCCTCTTTTAAGTAATTCAGTCACTTCTTGTTTTAAGTTTTCGAGCTCACTTTTGGATTCTGCTCCACAAAGCATGTCGTCCATATAAAAGTTCGCCATTACAGCTGCTTTAGCAAGGGGATATTGACTACCAAAACGTTCTGCTAGATAGTATAAGCAGCGAACTGCCAGAAATTGTGCTGAATTGGTACCGTATGTTACGGTTTTGAGTCTAAGAATCTTGATCTCTGCACTCCGGTTCTGACGCCATAAAATGCATTGCCAGTTACAGTCATTGGGATCTACCAAAATCTGCCGATACATTTTTGAGATATCCGCAGTTAAAGCGTATCTATAAAACCGAAAACGTATTAAAGTTTCAAAGAGAACTGGCTGCAACGTTGGTCCTACTAACATGGTCTCATTTAACGATACTCCATTAGAAGTCTTACAAGACGCATCGAACACAACTCTCAGTTTGGTTGTCGCACTGTCTGGTCGTATCACTGGATGATGAGGCATAAAGTATTTAACCTTGCAACTCTCATCAGCTGTTACTTCTTCTAAGTGAGCTAAGCTTCGGTATTCTTCTATAAAGGCTGTATAGTCCTTTTTCAACTCAGGGTTTCTATCCAGCTTCTTCTCCAGATTATGAAATCTTCCGAGCGAAATGTTGTAGGACTCGCCTAATTCTATTTTAGGCTCTTTGAAGGGTAACTTTACAATTATACGATTGGCTGAGGATAATTTTACAGTACTAGCGAAGTGATTCTCACAAATCTGCTCTTCTTCACTAAACTTGCTTGACGGCATGGGAACATCTTCTATTTGCCAAAACTTTTCTACGATGTTGTGCACTTTGATTGCTTCTTGTTTGTTGATATTTCCAGCATTGCAAATCAATGCTGCGTTGTCAATTGGTCCGCATTCACCCACCACAATCCAACCTAACAAAGATTTCTGCAACACTGGCTTGTTTTCCCCCATTTTTATCTGCCCTGCTATAATCAGTTTAAAGAACAAGTTGACTCCTATTAGCATATCGATCTGCCTTGCAGATTCGAACTCTGGGTCCGCCAATTTAAGCTTTCTAGGAATAGAAAATCCTAGAGATGCTGTGTTCTCTGGATTGTACTCAGTTATTTCAGGTAACACGCAGAATCTTTCCGTTGCTGAGAAACTTGTTACTCGAGATTTAAACGTTGCATCGACTTCTCCTAAAGTGTTCGATTTAGCGTTTCCTATTCCGTTAAGAGAGTAGCGCACTGCGCTTACGTTAAGTTTCAGCTTGTCAGCGAGCCTTTCTGTCACAAAATTTAACTGGCTTCCTGAATCAAGCACACATCTACATGAATGGAACTGTCCATTAGCAGCTTTTACTAATACCACTCCAGTAGCCAGAAAGCTTGATGCCTGGTTAGACAAAAGTGAACTGTGCAACGCACTCGGAATAGCTTGAACCGTGTTGCTGCTTGCATCTCTCACCTCACTTGACTCTCTGCAGCATCAAGTGGTGAGGTTTGCTACAAATGGAACATCGTGGCGCTCTGCAATCTTTAGTTTGATGCCGTTTGCTAAAACATAACAGACACAAGTTTTGTTTTTTAACTTCATGATATCGTTGTAAGGCTGTTAATTCCTTAAACTTCGGGCACATCTTAAGCTGATGTGGGCCTGAGCAACTATAGCATTGCGTTGTGCCATTGATTGTTGTCGTTGTCGGTAAGCTTGTTCGTTTGTTCACCCCCTTAGAATTTTGAACGCAAACTGTCTTACGAATTTCTCTTCCTGCTTAATTTTGACCTCTATTGCAGATAAATTGTGCTAATGATTTCCAAGACGGCAGCTCTGAGCAGTTATACTCTGCTTCCCATTTTTCTAACGATTCCTCATCTAGCTTTCCTCTAATGAGATAAAAAATTATCACATCTAGCATTTCACTTTCGCGGACTAAAGATCGAAGTGATCCCAAATGTGAATTAACAGAGTCAACTAAACCAACTAAGCCATTTGCATCAACTTGCTTGAGCTGCTTGATGTTAAACAATTCGTGTACGTGCGATTGTACAATAATCGCCTTGTTTTCAAATCGTTCACGTAGCAACTGCAGCGCTTTCTTATAATTTTCTGGTGACAATTTTAAACATTCTATTGTTCTAAGTGGGACTGCGCCTAAACACCCTTTTAAATGTATAAATTTGGAAAGCTCATCGATCTCATTGTCTAATTCAACCAAAGTAGTGAACGCGTTAAACCAACTTGTCCAATCAGTGAATTTTCCTGAAAACACAGGCAATGTTAACTTTGGTAGTTTGGAAATACGAGACACACCCATCATGGTAGAGTTTGCAGCTGGGTCAGCTGATTTAACTGAATGCCTTCCTCTATTACTTAATGTACTCAGAATTTTTGCCTTGACTTCGCAATACAATTCTTCAATAGTTTGACGCGTTTCAAATTCAATGGCGTCGTCCTCTGACTGTTCAATTAGATTTTGAATTGAACTTAACTGCGTAAAGGTTGACTCAACTAAACCAAGACGCGCCTCCAGCTCTGCGGCAGTCATTGAATTGTAGTTGTTCGTAACATATGCTTTGTTTCGCTTCAAAGAATTTATTAAACTTTCGCGGCCTACTTGATTTTCAGAGTCTTTATTTCGTTTAGGCGCCATTATATATTTTTATGCACTCACAAAATAACTCTTAAAATCACTTTCCACTTTTATTTAATTTATAGCGTTATCAAACAAGCACAAAAATTATTTAAACTCTAATTCAATGACTCTACAAGCATTCGTGCACTAAATCTGTATTTAATTTTTGGCAAATCTCTTTAGAAACCAAAGATTGGGGTAACAGCAGACAACTCAATAAACAACCGCTACTTTTATCTAATTCTCTTTTCGCTTCAGTATGCATGTACATACATACATGCTCGCTTGTAAGTACCGTTTGTTCTTGCGTCGCTGATGCTCTTTCTATTTCAACTGTCAAATCAAGGTTAAACTGTACCTTTTTCTTTGACTTGCTGTTCACTGCACAGCTCGATATATATGTATGTGCATGCAAGTGCTCTTTTTAATATGTGCACTGACATACATACATACATGTGAACAATAATTTTTTCACAGTTCTAAAGCCACTGTACAATATTTAGGAATACACCAATTGGACCTATGTACACATACGATAATGTGTAACTTTTTATTTAGCTTCTTTTAACTTAACTGCACCGAATTAGCAATATGCACACTGGGCCAACAATACCGGCTACAATACAGAAAAGAACTCACAGTTTGATTCCAACTTCTATGGCTTCCTCAATTGATTCCAGCTTCCAGATATAACTTCTTTGTTGCT
Source organism: Zaprionus tsacasi (assembly GCA_018904105.1). Taxonomy (NCBI): domain Eukaryota; kingdom Metazoa; phylum Arthropoda; class Insecta; order Diptera; family Drosophilidae; genus Zaprionus; species Zaprionus tsacasi. The sequence goes on from JAEIFR010000569.1 coordinate 76,263, forward strand.
CCTGAGGTAGAAGCGGTTCGGACCTTTTCCAAGAAGTCCCTGCTCGGGCGCCAAATGTTTTTGCTCTTCTTAAGAGTGCTCGTCAAAACGAGATAAAAAGTATTTTCTTACAAATGCTGCTGCTCTTAACGAAGACAAAATCTAGAATGCTTTATTTCTTTTCAATAGAGATGGGCGTGCCTTTTCGATATACACGATCGTGACAATATCTTAAGCTAGAATACATCGATTTATTTCAACTATCGATATAACTTCATTATTCAAATTTACATAGTTCATCTTTTACTGTTTGTTATCTAATTTTTATACATCCAATTTAAAATTCTATCGCCTTCCTTCTAGATAGGATTTCAGAAATCCAAAATAAGGCGCAGGTAGAGTCTGTTTAATTTTAAGTATGATTCCAGAGTGCCTTACTCGATCAAACGCTTCCCGGATATCCAAAAAGAGGGCATTGCAGTACTCTTTATTATCAAAAGCAGTTCGTATTTACCCTACAACCCTATGCAGCTGCTCGACGGTCCAGAGGCCAGCACGGAACCCGAACTGGTGCTCAGGGGTTATTCCCCGGATTTTCATAAGTCTAACCATTCTGGTGGCAATAAATTTTTTTAGACACCTTCGAGATTGAAGGAGGGAAACTGATCCACCGGTAGGAAGTGGGCTTCCTTTCCGGCTTTCCCGGTTTGTGGATCATGGAGATTATCTCGAGCTTCCACTGAGGAGGAAAGCATTGCCATCTAACAATAGCGTTAAACACCAACGCAATGTAGAGGATCGCTCGTCCAGGTAGAGTCTTTAAAGTGGAATTGCAGATATTATCATGGCCTGGTGCTTTGTTGCACCATGTTTTGGTGTGCTTTGACATCAGCTATCTCACCAGGTTCAAACGGCGCGATTGGCTGGTCCATTTGAAGCGCTTGAGTTAGCTGATCCTGAGTCTCATCAATCTGATGCTGACTGGCAAGATTAAATGGCTTAAAGCGCTCGGCAAGAATCGTAGCAAAAACTTCCGCTTGCCTCAAGTCAGTCCGACACCATGCCCCGCTACTGTCAATCAGTGGCGTTTTTCTTGCGCAGCGCCTTTTAATAGCGCGCGTAGCTTTCCAGAGTGAGTGGGTCGCTTTACTTTCAACTCCAGTATTGGCAAGCCGGTCATCAAACCATGCAGATTTGTGCTGTACCAATGCACTTCGAAGGATGCTCTGCGCTCTGTTCCAGTCTGCTTTGTCCAGCGGGTGACGAGACATCATCCATCTTGGGAAATTGAAACAATTTTGTTTCATAATATTCATAGATGAACCAGTGTCTACTAGGCATCTAAGAGTAATATTATTCATTTTAATTTTTAAGAACTTGCCTCCTCCTCTGAATCGCTTTCCGATTCCGAGGCTGGTTGATGAAAATTTTCGCCTGTGTCCATCTTGTGTTGGCCACGGCCATGGCTCGGTGCATTGCTACCTTGTTGTTGGTAATTTGAGCTCTACCTAAATTAAGTATTTGCTTAAATTCACTGAAAGCTTGTGGGCTTGATTCCGCTGGTTTGGAACTAGTGGTTGGATAAGATTTATTTGTGTGATGCATTGCATTGCTAACGAAATTTTGATTTTTATACCCGCTACTCATAGAGTAGAAGGGTATTATAACTTTGTTCCAACCGAAAATGTATGTAACAGGCAGAAGGCGACATCTCCGACCCCATAAAGTGTATATATTCTTGATCAGTGTCAACGGCCGAGTCGATATAGCCATGTCCGTCTGTCTGTCCGTCGGTCCGTGTGAACACCTGGATCTCAGCTATTATAAGAGCTAGAGCTACCAAATTTTGTGACAATATGTGTTATAGCTGCACGCTTATCAAGTTTATTTTAGATTTATATAAATTGAAAAAAATTGACTACAGCTGCAATATTAGATCTTCAGCAACAGTTTTTAATAAACGTTATAAGTACCATCTTGCGGACGTTTCGTGAAAATTTCAGTAAGATTGGACTATAAATATGGAAGATATTAAAGAAATAGTAGTGCCATGTGACCACGTGTTTTGTCTGTGTTATTATGTTAGATATGTTAGAAAATGGAGTCATTTATAGATTCAACTCGGGCTGGGATGTCAGCCCAAACGTCGGTGGAAGGCGTGACTGCTACCACCGGCGGGCACGGGGGGATGAACACCCCTCTACGTGTCGCCAGCGGTCACACCTCTGTACTGGTGGGAGCAGGCCAGGACAGTTGTACAACTACTGCCTCAACGTCCAAGAATGCCAAGATGTGGCGCGGTACCAGAGTCCATGCAGACTCGGACAGTGACCCTCAAGGCATCGAAATAAGTGCCGAGGCGGAAGAAAGCCTCTTGCGCTCCCCAGTCAAGGGTTCCAACTCCCCTAGTAGGGAAGGGCCCAAAAAGACGAAGGAGGGCTTGATAGCCAAAGCCCAGTACAAAGCAGCTCTGAAAATTAAATCTCGGCTCACTGGCAGTAACAAACTCACCCCTGAGGAGAGGAAAAAGCTGGAGTGGGCCGAAGGGAAAATTGAAGAGGGAAGGAAACATTTTGAGGGCAAATCGGCAATGAAGGCCACTTCTAGCCAGTATGCCAACAAGGTCGAGGAGTTGATGCTCACTAAAAGGCAGCGGTCTGAAGACCAAGACAAGGCGGATGTGCCCGCGAGCAAGCGGCCGCGCCAGAAGGTGGAGAAAACCCCCAGGAAGCCACTGCCGAAGAGGGAGACAGCGAGCGATGTGGCGCGACGGCACCTAGTCGTCGCGCTCATCGACTGCAGTAACCCCAACTGCAAAATGACACCCGAGAAGTGGAAAATGGTAGAACTGAGGCTATTGGACGCCCTATTCAAAAGAATGGAGGAGCCAGAGTCTCAGCCTACCACCTTTGACGGAGCGGGGTGGCTCAACGGGGTAAAAATACTGAGCTGTAAGGATGACCTCACCCTGAAGTGGGTCACCGATACTGTATCCAAGATGGACGCCCCCTGGGAAGGTGCTAAGCTGGAGGTAGTTGACAGAACCTGTATTCCGTCAATACCAAAAGCGAAGGTACTCTTCCCAAGGGTCGTACCTAAGGAACAGGCGGTTAAATTGCTCCGATGGCAGAATCCGGACGTGCCAACCTCTGATTGGACGGTACTACACTCTGGCAAGCCGGAAGGCAACGGCCAACAGATGGTCCTCCAGATTAACAAGGAGGCCGAGGATCTGCTGTACCCGAGGTTCGGGAAGATGGCGTGGGTAGTAGGTAATGTATACCTACGACTCAAAAAGCGCCATCCGAACGATGCCATCGCCAACACGCTGGAGGTCGGCGAGGTGGAAAAGGACCTCGAAGCCTTGACCGAGGCGGCCAACAGCCTCGATATCGACGAGGAAACGGAGGAGGATGGTGACCTGACTATCATAGCCAACCCATCCAAGCTGAAGGAATCCGAAAATAGCCATGAAGCTAAAGATTCTTCAGCTAAATCTCCATAAGAGCAAGTTGGCGTCGGCGGGGCTCCTTCTAACCCTGGAGGAGGAGTCCGTCGACGTAGCCCTAGTCCAGGAGCCCTGGATCGCGTCGGGCAACAAGATCGCTGGGCTAGGGTCTAGCAACTACAATATCTTCTACCCGACCACCGTAAGTAGAGCTAGAACTGCAATTCTTGTAAGAAAAGGCATCTACGCTTATCTTATGTCAAATTACAGCACTGACGACATCACGGTGATAGCGCTAGAGGGTTGCAGGGACGAACCACTCCTAATGGCGTCCTGCTATCTAGCGCAAGACAGGGAATCACCGACGGAGGAGACGGAGCGTCTGATACAGGAGGTTTGCCGGAAGAGGCAGCCCCTGCTGATAGGCGCCGACGTCAACGCCCACCACACCCTATGGGGCTGCAAGGACGTAAACAACAGGGGTGAGTCACTTTTAGACTTCATTCTTAAATATAATCTTAAGATCGCGAACAGGGGAGAGGAACCCACCTACGTGGGTCCCAACTCATCAAGCGTCATAGATTTAACACTCGGGTCTGGAACAAATACCGAAGTCACTGAGTGGAGGGTTCTCAGCAAACCCTCCTTCTCTGATCACAGGTATATCCAGTTCAAAGTTCAACTCGAGTGCAAAGTGACAAAAAGTCTTTACAAGAATCCCCGGAATACCAACTGGGATATGTGTAAGACCAAAGTGACTAGGACACTCCCAGCACCACCACCGATCATATCAACGGCGGACACTGAGAAGTCCGTGGAGACTCTCTGTCACCACCTAACCTCGGCCTTCAACACAGCGTGCAAAACCTCAATTGTAAGAAGGAAACACAGGCCACCCTGGTGGAATCCACAATTGAAGGCACAACGCACCGACCTACAAGAAATCTTCAAACTGGCCAAACAAGCGGATGAAGATTTTGTATGGGACGAGTACAAAATAAGGCTCCGTGACTTTAAGAAAAAGGTCCAGACAGCCAAAAGGAACTCCTGGAGATCCTTCTGCTCTGGCAGAGAGAAGGTCACAGAAACCGCAAGGCTTAGAAAGCTTCTGTCGAGCCAACCGGCAATCCAGAGCCAACTAAGAACCAGTGATGGCCAATGGACGAGTAGCAGCAGGGAAGCGACTAATGCCCTTCTAAGCGAGCACTTCCCCGGATGCACAGATGTACCCTATCCGCAACAACCATTGCATACGAACCCAAGGTCCGACGTACCAGGGAATATAATCACACCACATAAAATCCAGTGGGCCATAGACTCGTTTGAGAGTTACAAATCCCCTGGCCTAGATGGTGTAATACCAGCCATGCTACAGAAGACCAAAGAAAAGGACACCCCATGGCTGGAATCGATATTCAAAGCATGTCTGAGGCAGGGATATGTACCGGTACCCTGGAGGACAGCACGTGTTGTGTTCCTGCCAAAAGCAGGAAAATGCAGTCACATGCAGCCGAAAGATTACAGACCGATAAGTCTCACCTCATTCCTGCTACAAACTTTCGAAAAACTTCTGGATCTACACATAAGAGGAGGCATGGACCGACTCGTAGAATCCAACCAACACGCATACACAAAAGGGAAATCGGTGGAAACAGCGCTACACTCCCTAGTAGCCACCATCGAAAAAGCCCTACACCACAAAGAATTTGCCTTAGGAGCGTTCCTGGACATCTCAGGTGCATTCAACAATGTATCAACGGAAGCGATCATGCGGAGCCTGAGAGCCGCAGAAACCCACGAAGCTGTAAACTCTTGGATATGCAATCTACTGAGCTGCAGAAGAGTAAGAGCCGAATGGGGAACCACGACCATAACTAAAGCAGCGCACAGAGGCACGCCACAAGGCGGAGTTCTGTCGCCGCTGTTGTGGAATTTAGTGGTAAACGACGTCTTAAGAAAATTTAAACGGGAAGCCCCCAAGATAACCGCCTATGCAGATGACATAGCCATAATTATCGTGGGCAAATGTCCAGCGACGATCAGCTCTGTCATGGATAATACACTCAAAGAAATACTGAAGTGGACGATGGAGGTCGGACTCAGTATCAATGCGGACAAGACGGATCTAATTCTCTTTACCAAGAGATACAAGATACCGCAATGGACTCCGCCATCTATAAACGATGCCATGCTCGAGCCAAAAAAGAGCGTAAAATATCTAGGAATAGTATTGGACAGCAAGCTGAGTTGGAAACCCAATGTCGAGGAAAGGGTTAAGAAAGCCACCAATGCACTTTATGCATCGCAAAAGATGCTAAGTAGCACGTGGGGCTTGTCTCCCAGACTAATGCACTGGATTTTCATCTCAATTGTTCGTCCAATACTACTCTACGGTATCCTAGTATGGTGGAAGGCCACTAAGAAATCCACATACCTCCTAACAATGGAAAGGGTACAAAGACGTGCACTGATGTGCATTACTGGGGCACTGAGATCCACTCCCACAAAGGCCCTGGAAGTGATACTCGGAGTTCTCCCAATTGACATACAGGCCAAACTACTAGCACAAAAGACTGCGCAACGTCTTGGTGCTACGGGACAAATGGCCTTCGCAAACTATGGGCACAGCGAAGTGGGAGGAGAGTCATTCAATAGCACGGACTATATGACCCCAATAAACAACTTCTCCAGAACGCCCACTCTAATGGGCCATGAAGATTGGAAAATCGGCATGGACGAATACGCAACAAAGTTGTTTACGGACGGATCCAAAATGGAAGCCGGCGTGGGCGCCGCGGTCTACTGTGCAGATCCGCTCATTCAAGTGTCGTATAAGTTGCCGGATTACTGTAGCATCTTCCAGGCGGAGGTCTTTGCTATCAGGAAGGCGGCAGAACTCGCGACAACATTCAACACAAATCGGGTCAACATCCTAGTCGACAGTCAGGCGGCTATCAAATCTTTGCAATCCTATGTCATCAGCTCCGAAAGTGTACTGGCAAGCAGAGAAGCATTAGATGCATTAAGCATCCGATCGAAGGTGCGCATCTTCTGGGTTCCCAGCCACCAGGGCATTGACGGAAACGAGATGGCAGACAGGCTAGCGAAAGAGGGTGCCGAATCTAGACAGCTGACAGTCGAAGACCTGAAGCCACCGCTGCGATCAATAAGCCACAGCCTAGAACAAGGCGCTGCGGTAACAGCAGGAAGAAGATGGCACAACACGAAAAACTGCAAAATAACCCGCACTATGTGCAACAACGCAAACGCGAAACTAGCCCATTATGTCACTCAGCTCTCGAGAAGAGACTGTAGAACAATGATAGGCATACTCACGGGTCACTGTATGACCGCAACTCATGCTAAAAGGTTGGGCATCACCGATAACGACGAATGCAGGAGATGCAAGGAACCAGTTGTAAGAGAAACTCTGGAGCACCTCATCTGCGACTGCCCGCTCTCATGACCTCGAGAGCGAAGTACCTTGGACGCCCCCTGCTTGCATCACTAGAAGAAGCAGCGGGCCTGGCACCCCAAAAACTCCTGGCTTTTGCCAAACTAACCAGCATACCAGACTGGGACAATTAAACCAAGAAATTAACGGCCTCCATCACTTATCCGGCCGCACTAAGGATCATACTGATCTATGTGAGGCCCCCGCACTAGGGGGCCTACCGATATAACCTAACCTATGTTAGATATGCAAGATGTGCAGGTTCAACTCCGGCGGCAAGAATTTTTTTTCAAATATATGTACCAACATTATTTGCACTGATCATGATTGCAATTTTATAGCATATGCAAAGAAGATGCAGTGGCTGAGTGGATGTGGTCGTTGACTGTGAAGCGAAAGGGTACGCGTTCGAATCCTACTCGGTCCGATTCTAGTGGATTTTCTGAAATTTACTTTTTTTCAAGTACTTAAAATATTTTAACTTTAGTATTAAATGCATTTGATTAAAGGAATTTTATGGGACGTGAGTTGGTTTAGTTTTTGTCCTGCACGACAAGCTGAATGGCGGAGTGCTAATGGCGGAGTGGTTATAGTTGCAAACTGCATAGTGCAAGCTTTTTTGAGGTTCACGGTTCGAATCCCCTCAGGGGCATACATTTTTTATACCCTTGCAGAGGGTATATTAATTTTAGCCAGAAGTTTGCAACGCACCTTAGGAGACATCTCCGACCCTATAAAGTATATATATTCTGAATCAGCATAAACAGAGGAGTCCAAAAATGGATGTCCGTCTGTCCGTCCGTCCGTCCGTCCGTCCGTCTGTTGCAACGCAAACTAGTCTCTCAGTTTTTGAGCTATCTTCATGAAACTTGGCATATAAGCTTCTTATTGCTGCGCGCTGTAAATAAGTCGGAACGAGCCAGATCGGACCGATATATCGTATAGCTGTCATAGAAACTATCGACCGATTTTTGTTGTTTTTCAAGATATTGCAACAAGATTTGGCAAATCTTATTTTTATTACGTTCCTAGTGTGCTGTCAAAATTAAATCAAAATCCGAAAACTATAACATATAGCTGCCATAGGAACAATCGGCTAAAATCAGGGTTTTTGTATGCAAACCTGTTTTGTTTTCGAAAATAGCGTATATTATTAATACTTTTTAATGTTATATAGTAACCCGCCCTTAGTTTTTCCATTTGAATATCTCAGACGTTTATATTCTATGGCTGTTATATAGGAACAATCAGTCAGTCCGTCTGTCTGTTGCAACGCAAATTAGTCCCCCAGTTATTGAGCTATCTTCATGAAACTTGGCTCACAAGATTCTTATTTCTGCCCTCTTTAAATTAGTCGGAACGGGCAAGATCGGACCGATATATAGTATAGCTGTCATGGGACCTATCCGCCAATTTTGGTTATATTTCAAGATATAGCTATCAGGCTTACCACATCCAAATCAAAGTTTGGTCATTCGCTGTTATAATTGTTTAATTAATACCACGAAATCCGGCAGCAATCCAAATATATTTTATATTTAGTATAACTGCAAGGGTATAAAACCTTCGGCAAGCCGAAGGTAGCCTTGCTTTCTCGTTTTTTTTTGTTTTTAGGCCATAAATTTTAAAAAAATACATGGTCTATTAGGTTTGTCGGAATGTGCGTAACAGGCAGAAGGAGGCATCTGCGACCCCATAAAGTATATATATTCTTACTCAGGATCACTAGCCGAGTCGATCTAGCCATGTCTGTCTGTCCGTCTGTCTGTCTGTATGAGACAACGGTTCTCAGCTATTAAGAAAGCTAGAGACTCCAAATTTGGCAGAAAGATTCATGTATATCCTAGGCAGTTAACGTCATTTTCAAATTTTGGTTACCACAACCACCGCCGCCGTAAATAAAAAAAATAGTTTTCTTATGCGATCAAGCAAACTATTGAAGTCGTAACTTTCAGCTTTGACATACATCTAGATAAATACGTTGTGAACTTATCCTATAAATTGCAACCCGATCGGATAATAAACATAGGAGTTAAGCAAGTTAACGTGTTCTATTGATTTGTGATGCCTTGCCTATGTGCTGCTGCCAGCCATGTGCGTTTTCGATCTTTATGGTTATGGTTATGTGTGTGTATGAGATCAAAATAGTAACTTAGCCAAACAGTTAGTTGTGGCGATAGTCAAATGTGTTGAGCAGCCGACCATCAAGCAAAAAGACATGGGGAGGTTCAATACTTGAGAAAGGCAGGCGGGCGGCTTTATAATTTTTTTTTTTTTCACTTCTAATTAAAAGTTTTTTTTCATCATAAAATTTAGTTTCATATGTACCATATATATGATAATTTCAACAAATTATGTCATTCAATCCAGTAGAAGTGTTATTGTTGTACAAGACAATATGACACATTTGAGCTAATGGTCCAAGTATGCAATTTTAGCCTGCGCGAGGTGCAGCGACGGTGGTCTAGTTGTTCGGATGACGGATTCCTATGCAAACGGCGAGGGCTCGAATCCCCACGGCCACGGCGAAAAAAAAACATAACTATTTTAATTTTTTTATGTTTTGTTGTATTTTATATTTTTTTACATTTATATTTATAAAGCATATACATTTTTGAATTATTTCCCATTTATTAATATTTATCTAATCAATGATATATTAATTGTTAAATGTTGCCTTTTAAGATGTTTTGCATGCTGTACTTATGCGTGCAAGCATACAATACATGCATGCGAAGCTAACACATGCATACATATGTATGCATATGCGTGTGAGGCAATACACAAAACGTGAGGCAGGTCAGTGCATTTTTAATGGACGTCTAAATTAAAGAAGAAGCAGTTGACGCTGGAGTGTGTGTGTGCTTTGTCTCTTAACTACTTTTTATGGTTTACTTTAAATATATACACTGAAAATCCATGGCCTCTTACAGTCACCGCGTGACTGTAGCCTTTCCGACTTGTTTCTTCTGTTCTTATTTTTATTTTTTTTTGTTTTGCATTATTATATTCTTTTAAAATCGATCATAACGATAAGGCGAGTTAGAAAAACAAATTTGAGACTGTGAGATGTGTTTTTTCGGAAAGTTGTAGTGTGTATACCACAGTCGGGCGCTCTCGACTGTAGCCTTTCCGACTTGTTTTTTTAGCATTATGCTATAGGTTAGGTTATGTCGGCAGGCCCCCAGGTGGGGGCCTCACATAGATCAGTATGATTCTTAGTGTTGCCGGATAGAGGCTGTTAATTTATCGATTTAATTATCCCAGTCTAGTGTGGTGGTTTGTTTGGCAAAAGCCAGGAATTTTTGGGGCGCCAGGCCCGCTGCTTCTTCACGTGATGTAAGCAGGGGGCTTCCAAGGCATTTCGTTCTCGAGGTCATGAGTGCGGGGCAGTCGCAGATGAGGTGGTCCAGAGTTTCTTTTTCTTCTGGTATCTTACATTTCCTGCATTCTTCGTTGTCGGTGATGCCCAACTTCTTAGCATGCGTTGCGGTCAGGCATTATTCTGCCGTCTCTCTCTCGGGAGCTGAATGACAAATTGGGCTAATTTCGTTTGTACGGTTGCACATAGTGCGGGGTATCTTGCAGTTTGATATGCTGTGCCATCTTCTTCCTGCTATTACTGCGGCGCTTTCTTCTCGTATCTTTAAGTCTTCCAATCTTCATGTCCTATTAGAGTGGGCGTTCTTGAGAAGTTGTTTATTAGGGTCATATAGTCTGTGAGATTGAGCGTCCCTCCTCCTACTTCACTGTACCCATAATTTGCGGGGGCCCTATTTCCTGTAGCACAGAGACGTTGCGCGGTCTTTTGTGCTAGTAGTTTGGCCTGTATGTCGATGGAGAGAACTCCAAGTATCACTTCCAAGGCCTTTGTTGGAGTAGATCTCAGTGCCCCAGTTATATACATCAGTGCACGTCTTTGTACCCTTTCCATTGTTAGGAGGTATGTGGATTTCTTAGTGGCCTTCCACCATACTATGACACCGTAGAGTAGTATTGGACGAACAATTGAGATGAAGTTCCAGTGCATCAGTCTGGGAGACAGACCTCACGTGCTACTTAGCATCTTTTGTGATGCGTACAGTGCATTTGTGGCTTTCTTCACCAGCTCAACTTGCTGTCCAATACTATTCCTAGATACTTCACGCTCTTTTTTGACTCGATCATTGCACCGTTTATAGACGGCGGAGTCAATTGCTTTATCTTGTATCTCTTGATAAAGAGAATTAGATCCGTCTTGTCCGTATTGATACTGAGTCCGACGTCCATCGCCCACTTCAGTACTTCTTTAAGTGTACTGTCCATGACAGAGCTGATCGTCGCTGGACATTTGCCCACGATAATTATGGCTATGTCATCTGCATAGGCGGTTATCTTTAGGGGCTTTGCGTTTAAATTTCCGTAAGACGTCGTTTACCACTAAGTTCCACAGGAGCGGCGACAGCACCCCGCGAGCCTCTGTGCGCTGCTTTAGTTGTGGTGGTGGTTACCCATTCGGCTCTTATTCTTCTGCAGCTCAATAGATTTCCTATCCAAGAAATTACGGCTTCGTGGATACATTGTTAAATGCACCTGAGATGTCCAGGAACGCTTCTAATGCAAATTTCTTGTGGTGTAGGGCTTTTTCGATGGTGGCTTCTAGGGAGTGTAACGCTCTTTCCACCGATTTCCCTTTTGTGTAGGCGTGTTGGTTGGGCTCTACAAGTCGGTTCATGCCGACTCTTATGTGTAGATCCAGGAGTTTTTCAAAATTTTTAAGCAGGAAGGAGGTGAGACTTATCGGTCTGTAGTCTTTGGGTTGCATGTGACTGCATTTTCCTGCTTTTGGCAGGAACAGAACACGTGCTGTCCTCCAGGATACCGGTACATATCCCTGCCTCAGACATGCTTTGAATATTGATTCCAGCCATGGAGTGACCTCTTCATTGGTCTTCTGCAACATGGCTGGTATTATGCCATCTAGCCCAGGGGATTTGTAGCTCTCGAAGCAGTCTATGGCCCACTGGATTTTGTGTGGTGCTATTATGTTCCCAGGTACGTCAGACACTGGGTTTGTGTGCACTGATTGTTGTGAATCAAGTACGAGGGTCGTTTGATAAGTCCGTGAAAGCTGCGTTTTTTGGTTTGCGTTTTATAGGCATTGAAAGCAGACGATCTCGTGAATTTTAACGAAAATGGAAAAAAGTGAATTTCGTGTGCTAATTAAGCATTATTTTTTGCGTAAAAAATCCATCACCGAAACCAAGGAAAGACTTGATAAATATTATGGGGACTCTGCACCATCAATTTCAATGGTTAAGAAATGGTTTACTGAGTTCCGTTGTGGTCGTACCAGTACAAGTGATGCCGAACGTTCAGGTCGCCCAAAAGAGGTCGTCATGCCAGAAATCGTCGACAAAATCCATGGAATGATATTGGATGATCGGAGAATGAAAGTGCGTGAGGTAGCTGAGGCTGTAGGCATCTCAACTGAACGGGTACATCACATTTTACATGAATATTTGGACATGAAAAAGCTTTCCGCGCGATGGGTGCCGCGATTGCTCACACACGACCATAAGCGCAACCGTGTGACCATTTCAAAGGAGTGTTTGGCGATGTTCAACCGCAATCCAAACGAATTTTTGCGCCGTTTCGTTACCGTAGACGAAACATGGATCCACCACACCACACCAGAGACCAAAGAACAATCAAGACAGTGGGTTTCTCCGGGTGAACGTGCACCAAAGAAGGCCAAGGTGGGTCTGTCGGCCAACAAGGTCATGGCCACAGTTTTTTGGGATGCACAAGGTATCATTCACATCGATTACCTTGAAAAGGGTAAAACGATCACCGGCGAATATTATTCAGAGCTTTTGGACAGATTCGATATTGATTTGAAGCAGAAACGACCGCATTTGGCGAAAAAAAAGTGCTGTTCCATCAGGACAATGCACGGGTGCACACGTGTGTAGTCAGCATGGCAAAATTTCATAAATTGGGCTACGAACTGCTACCCTATCCAGCATATTCTCCAGATTTAGCCCCCTGTGACTATTTTTTGTTTCCAAACATGAAGAAATGGCTCGGCGGTAAGAGATTCGGGTCAAATGAAGAGGTCATCACAGAAACAAACGACTATTTTGAGGGCCTTGAGAAAACCTATTATTTGGAAGGAATAAAAAAATTGGAAAAACGCTGGACTAAATGTATAGAGCTAAAAGGAGATTATGTTGAGAAATAAAACGCTTCTTTGACGAAAAAAATATATTTTATTCAAAAAGTCACGGACTTATCAAACGACCCTCGTACATCTGTGCATCCGGGGAAGTGCTCGCTCAGAAGGGCATTGGTCGCTTCCCTGCTGCTACTCGTCCATTGACCATCGCCAGTTCTTAGTTGGCTGTGAATTGCCGGTTGGCGCGATAGAAGCTTCCTAAGTCTGGCGGTTTCCGTGACCTTCTCTATGCCAGAGCAGAAGGATCTCCATGAGTTTCTCTTGGCTGTCTGGACCTTTTTCTTAAAGTCACGAAGCCTTGTCTTATATTCGTCCCATACAATATCTTCGTTTGCTTGTTTAGCTAGTTTGAAGATTTCATGTAGGTCGGTGCGTTGTGCCTTCAGTTGTGGGTTCCACCAGGGTGGCCTGTGTTTCCTACTTGTTGTTGAGGTCTTCTTGCTACGCCGAAGGCAGAGTTTAGGTGACGACAGAGAGTCTTCACGGACTTTTCAATGTCCACCGTTGATAGTATTGGTTTTGGGGATGGGAGTGTTCTTGTCACTTTAGTCTTGAACGTATCCCAGTTGGTGTTCCGGGGATTTTTGTAAAGACTTTTTGTCACTTTGCACTCAAGTTGAACTTCGAACTGGATATACCTATGGTCAGAGAAGGAAGGTCTGCTGAGAACTTTCCATTCCGTGACTGCGGTATTTGTTCCAGTCGCGAGTGTTAAGTCTATAACGCTGGTTGAGGTGGGACCTACGTAGGTTGGTTCCTCTCCCCTGTTAGCGATCTTAATGTTATATTTTAGAATGTAGTCTAAGAGTGACTCACCTCTATTGTTTACATCTTTGCATCCCCATAGGGTGTGATGAGCGTTGGCGTCAGCGCCTATCACCAGGGGTTGCCTCTTCTGGCTCACCTCCTGGATCAGACACTCCGTCTCCTCTGTTGGCGATTCCCTGTCATGCGCTAGATAGCAGGAGGCTACCAGGATTGGCTCGTCTCTGCATCCCTCTAGCGCCATCACCGTGATGTCATCTGTACTGTAATTATACATAAGATAAGCATAGATGCATTTTCTTACCAGAATTGCAGTTCTAGCTTTACTTACGGTGGTCGGGTAGAAGATGGAGTAGTTGTTCGACCCTAGCCCGGCGATCTTGTTGCCTGACGCGATCCAGGGTTCTTGGACTAGGGCCACGTCGACGGACTCCTCCTCCAGGGTTAAGAGGAGCTCCGCCGACGCCAACTTGCTCTTATGGAGGTTTAGCTGAAGGATCCGTAGCTTCATGTCTATTTTTCAACTCCTTCTGTTTGGATGGGTTGGATATGATCGTCAGGTCACCATCCTCATCCATTTCGTCCTCTATGTCGAGGCTGTTGGCCGCGTCGGTCAATGCTTCGAGGTCTTTTTCCACCTCGCCGGCCTCCAGCGTGTTAGCATTGGTGACTCTCGGGTGGCATTTCTTGATTCGTAGGTACACGTTGCCTACTCCCCACGCCATCTTCCCAAACCTCGGGTATAGCAGATCGTCTGCCTCCTTGTTGATCTGGAGGATCATTTCTTGGCCGTTGCCTTCCGGCTTGCTAACGTGTAGTACCATCCAGTCAGCGGTAGGCACGTCCGGATTCTGCCATTGGAGTAGTTTGAGCGCCTGTTCCTTTGGTACGACCCTGGGGAAGACTACCTTCGCATTTGGTACTGACGGAATACTAGTTCTGTCAATTACCTCCAGCTTAGCACCTTCCCAGGGGGCGTCCATCTTGCCAACAGTTTCGGTGACCCACTTCAGGGTGAGGTCATCCTTGCAGCTCAATATCTTAACCCCATTTAGCCACCCCGTTCCGTCAAAGGTGTTAGGTTGAGACTTTGGCTCCTCTATTCTTTTAAATAGGGCGTTCAACAGCCTCAGCTCTACCATCTTCCACTTTTCGGGTGTTATTTTGCTTTGGGGGTTACTGCGGTCGATGAGCGCGACGATACAAATCAGCTAACTTTTCTGGTGATCGGTTGTGTTCTGCATAGCTCCTGGTATTTTTACTTATTTTTGTGCTCTTTAATCAATACTTTAATACTAACTTTGGTGAACTTATTGCTCTTACCCTGTGCTTATTAACACGTGTAATCAAGTCGGTGCTAGTGCTTATATTTATACCCTTCGACCATTGAAAATGGTCAAAAAAGGGTATACTAACTTTGTGCAATGTATGTAACAGGCATAAGGAGGCGTGGCAGACTCCATAAAGTATATATATTCTTGCTCAGGATCACTAGCCGAGTCGATTGAGACATGTCCGTCTGTCCGTCTGTCCGGCTGTCCGTCTGTTTGTTTGAGACAACGGATCTCAGCTATTAAAAAAGCTAGAGACACCAAATTTGGCATGGAGGTTCCTATATTTCCCAAGCAGACAAAGTTTATTTCAAATGGTTGATGCCACGCCCACCGCCCCCGCAAATCGGTAATTTGTGATTATTAAGCAAAGTGTTAAACTTATAAAGTTCTACTTTGGTATGTATAAAGCTATATGCCATACGAACATATTCTTCAAATTACAATTCGATCTTACCAATAACACAGAAGTTATTCAAGTCAACGTTTTCAGTACAAATGTACGAGCATCAGCCTGCGCGCTGCTTTCAATAGTTAACGCCGACGTCGACGTCACTCTTAACGTGCGTCGCTGTGTGAGTGTGAGCGAGAAAGCTATATGTAGTAGAAGTATTTGTGCAAAATTTCTGTGTGAAATTATGAATGTGGTTACACGTTTGTAACGGATTTTAAAAATTGGGAGAAGGGTATCTTACTGTCGAGCGCTTGACTGTAGCCATATCCACTTGTTTTTTTTTCGCTTTCTGCTTTCAACTTCATTTGTTTACGCTTCTATTTTTAGAAAGGTTCTTATTGCTTCTTCAAAATATTTCTTTTGCATTCGATTTTCGTGAGCGAATTCGACTCTCTCGGGCTATCACTAACTCTTTCTTTGATCGTTGTTGTTGTGCACTGCAGCACAAACTCTCTTACCGCGCTCTTCTTATCACAGTTTCTGTGTGTGCCTTACCTTTCGTCTCTCTATATTTGTTGTGTGCATTTTTGACAGTGGTCACCCCTAATAATGGAAGGAGGAATTGTATGCTTCAAGAAAACCTGCCAAAAGCAGATTTCTTCTGCTCAGGCAAGTATTTGTTGTTGGATCTGCAACAATGTCACTCATTCAAAATGAGCGGGCTTCAGTGGCCCAACGGCCGATGCTGTAGCCAAGCGAAACGGGCTGCACTATTGTTGTGATGCGTGTCGTGAGGTTGAGAACGATTTTATATCGTTCATGCGCCAAAGTAGAACGGGATTTAGGGAACTGTTTGGAAATTTTCGCAAGCTTGCCGATCAGTTCTCCGCGCTGGACACTTCATTAAATAGCCTTAAGTTTCTAAATGAATCTCCCAAGCGCAAAAAATCAGCTCAAAAGGAGCAGTTGCCAACTAGTGCCTATCAGCCGCACACGTTGATCAACTCAGCACACCAGTGATGTTGCCACTGCTATCGGTTACTACACCCGTAGTTACGAGGTCAGCAGCACAGAAAAATGTCTCTGTTGATCCCGTGGAGCTCATTTCGCCTTCATCTTTGCCCAATACTCCATCTGCGATTTCTGTTCCCGTGAAACTGCAAATACTAATTACCCAACCGATAGTCCCTCAGGCAAGGTCGCCTTTGGGATTATCGGCACACCCTGTTCCCACTGGTCCTATATCTGTGGGACCTAAGCCTGTCAACGGAATTCCACCGAAGAGGCACATATTTGTTTCGAGGCTAGCCCCTTATCTCACATCTTCAGATGTCACGGCTTATATCCAAGCCAAATCTCAAACCCAAGATTTAAAGGTGGAACAATTAAAGTTTTCATATGAAAGGGATATATCATCCTTTAAAATTAGTGTCTCGAACGAGTTATTTAACCAAATATGCTAACTTCTGGCCTGATCATATTGTGGTTAAAGAATTCGAAGCAAAGAAAAAAAAGAATCGTCAACCGATTAGACTACCTTTGCCACACCAGGCCACCACTTCCAAAAATGCGACTTAAACAAGAAAGCAAGGCTACCTTCGGCTTGCCGAAGGTTTCATACCCTTGCAGTTATACAAAATATAGAATATATTTGGATGCTGCTGGTTTCTGTGGTATTTATTGAACAATTATAACAGTACATCGAATGACCAAACTTATCTTTGGATGTGGTATGCCCGATAGCTATATCTTGAAATATAACGTAAATCGGCCGATGACAGCTACACGATATATCAGTCCGATCTGGCCCGTTCCGACTTATTTAAAAAGGGCAGAAATAAGAAGCTTGTGATCCAACTTTTATGAAGATAGCTCAATAACAGGGGGACTAATTTGCGTTGCAAGAGACAGACAGTCCGTCTAATTGTTCCTATAACAGATATAGAATATAAACGTCTGAGATATTTAAATGGAAAAACTAAGGGCGGGTTACTGTATAACATTAAAAAGTATTGATAATGTGCGGTATTTCCAAGAACAAAACAGGTTTGCATACAAAAACCCTAATTTCAGCCGATTGTTCCTATGGCAGCTATATGTTATAGTGGTTCGATTTTGATACAATGTTGACAGCACATTAGGAACGTAATAAGAATAAGATTTGCCAAATCTTGTTGCAATATCTTGAAAAACAACAAAAATCGGCCGATAGTTTCTATGACAGCTATACGATATATCGGTCCGATCTGGCTCGTTCCGACTTATTTGTAGCGCGCAGCAATAAGAAGCTTATATGCCAAGTTTAATGAAGATAGCTCAAAAACTGAGAGACTAGTTTGCGTTGCAACAGACGGACGGACGGACGGACGGACGGACAGACGGACATCCATTTTTGGACTCCTCTGTTTATGCTGATTCAGAATATATATACTTTATAGGGTCGGAGATGTCTCCTAAGGTGCGTTGCAAACTTCTGGCTAAAATTAATATACCCTCTGCAAGGGTATAAAAAACTAATACAATTTTTAACATGAACCTAGCAAAACGTAAGGGGCCTGCGTAGCAAGCTACCTATGTTATTCTTAAATAGCCTTACGTTTGAATCCCATATGCTTGTGTTTACTGAGACTTGGTTAAAACCTGAGATTTTATGCTCTGAAATTTTCATAAGCAAGTTCACAACTTACAGGTTTGATCGTCATGATCGACGGGGCGGCGGTGATCTTATTGCGGTAAATTCTGATATCGCGTCAGAACATGTACATCCGGAGATTCAATATGATATTGAATTCATTTGTGTAAAATTACACCTTCCCGGCCTCCAGGTTTTTATAACCTGCTCGTACATCCCACCTTCGTCTGATATTCTTATCTACACTCAACATTTGTTTGCAATAAAGTATGTCTTCAATTTGTTATCTAACAAAGACCACGTCATAGTCCTTGGCGACTTTAACATACCTGAGTGTAGTTGGACACCAAGTGATGAGGCAAATTTCCTGTTGCCCTCACAACAACACGATCTTATTGACGGCCTGAATGACATTTCTCTGCTGCAGGTCAACCACATACAAAATTCTCTTAATCGAACACTCGATTTATGCTTTGTCTCCGATCAGAGTATGGTAACTCTGACTAGAGTCCACCCACTTACCCAACCAGAAGATCCCTATCATCCTACGTTCGAGATTGTTTTTGAAACTGGTTTGAACGTATTGGATAAAAAAGTTACGCCGTGTAAGAGAGCACGTTGTTTTCGTAAAGCCGATTTTGATAAAATTAATTACTTAATTTCAAGTTATGACTGGTCTAATTTTTATAAATGTAACAATATGGATATTTTTTTTTTTCAGTTTGTAGCTTTTATTTGTTGAATCTTTTCAATACAGAAAACTAACAACAAGTTAACAAATCTTACGTGTAAATACTAATTATCAGTACATTTCTTGAACTGTATTATAAAAGCGGCCCTAAAAAAAAAAAAATTACTGCTGGGTTGGCAAGTCGTTTCGACGTAGGCGTGATCGGCTGCTTAGCCTAGTTAGCCTCCTCGCAAGCTGGTTAGGATGCGTTGATAGCTTGTTAAGGTACTTTTCCTTTTTTTCCGCAATTTCGTCTTTTACAGGTGGCACGTTTAGATCTTTGTGAATGTTGGCGTTTCGAACATACCACGGTGCCCCGGTGATAGTTCTCAATATCTTCGTCTGGGCTCTCTGGATGATATCGATGTTGCTGTTGCTGGCATTTCCCCATAGCTGGCAGCCGTAAGTCCAGATTGGTTTTAGCGCTGAGTTGTAGAGTAGCACCTTGAAGTCCAAACTGAGTGGTGAGCGGGAGTTGATAAGCCAATGAAGGCTGTTGGCCTTCAGTTTTAAGTGAGTTCTCTTGGCTTCGATGTGTCGGCGCCAAGTTAGTCTTCTATCGAGGTGTACTGCCAGGTACGTCACTTCGTTTGCTGTTGGAAGTGCGACGTTGTTCAGCGTGAGCGGTGGACAATCTTGCCTGTTAAGGGTGAAAGTTACTTGCTTGCATTTTTGTTCGTTTACCTTTATACGCCAGTCGGATAACCACTTTTCCACGTCGACCAGGTATATGGCTAGCTGAGATGATGCTTTGATTGGGCATCTGGAGCGGCTGAGAATAGCTGTGTCATTCGCAAATGTTGAAACTGTCAGGTTGCTACTTGTAGGGATGTCTGCTGTGAATAGGACGTATAGTGTTGGGCCTAGTACGCTGCCTTGTGGGACACCGGCTTCAATACTGTGTTCGTCGGATATCGCAGTGTTGCACCTCACTACAAACTTCCTGTTGTAGAGGTACGACTCTAGCAGTTTGTGAGTGTTGTTTGGAAGTGTTGTTTTGATTTTATACATCAGACCGTCCAGCTAAACTCTGTCGAATGCCTGCGAAACATCAAGAAATATCGCAGAGCAGTATTCCCGTTTTTCAAATGCGTTTCGTATTTCTGATGTTATGCGGTTAACTTGCTCAATAGTTCCGTATTTTTCACGAAAGCCAAATTGGTGAGCTGGTATTGTGTTGTGCGTGTTCAGGGATGGAGTAATAGTCAGAGACAGTAGGCATTTTTCAAAAAGTTTAGGTAAGCAGGATAGAAGGCTTATGGGTCTGTACGACGATGGAACAGTGTGATCTTTTCCCGGCTTAGGTATCATTATTATTATTGACTTTTTCCATCTTCCTGGAAAGTAGCCAAGTTTGTTGATGGCATTGAAGAGCTGGGTAATGCTGCATACGGCACAGTAAGGCAGCTCAATAATCATCTTAGGGGTAATTAGGTCGCACCCTGCAGATTTTTTTGGGTTCAGATGTTCTTTGATGATTTTTGAGATGTCGTTTGAGCGAAACACAACTGGAGCGTGATGTAGCTGGGAGTCGTCTGTTGCGGGCGGAATTTCGAACGTGTTTGTTGCAGAATTCGGTTGGAAGACTTTTTGAAGATGAGTGGCAAATGTACTAGCTCTATTTTTGTCGCTACGGGCCCAGCCACCTGTGTGGTTTCTAATAGGGACCACTGGTACTGTGGGTGAGCTAAGAGTTGGGTGAGCTTTCCACAGTGAGTATTTTGTACTGGATGAAGATAATTTTTCAATATAAGTACGTTGGGCAAGCTCTTCTTCTTGCTTTAAAGCTTTTGTAAGTTTGCGTGTGGCGTCTTTTAACTTTTGTTTCGCCGACGGTGATCTGGAGGACTGCCATTCTCGCCGTAGGCGCCGTTTTTCGAGAACAAGTTGTTCGATTTGCAGGTTGGTTTTTTTGTGATTTGTAATTTTGCTTACTGTTTGCGGCGTTGAGCAGCGAGCTGCAGCAACGATGATTGACTCCAGTGAGTTAACAAAACTATCAATGTCAGCTTCAGCTTCAAGAGGTGGGTTAAGCTCAATATGTGAGCTTATGTATTTTTTGTAGATGAGCCAGTTGGTTTTATCTGAAGTCAACTTGTAAGAGTGGTTTGCTGGTTCTGGGTGTCGGAGCAGATTTATTAGGAGGGGCGAGTGGTCAGATGATAGGTCTGAGAGGCAGTCGGCGCTTATCAGATTACGGGGAATGTTTTTGGTGACTGCGAAATCAATTAGATCAGGTAGTTTTTTGGGGTCAGTTGGCCAGTATGTAGGTGTGCCAGGAGAAACGTGGTCGAGCTTGTTGTTTGCTTTTATAATGGCGTTGTAGAGCTGTTTTCCTTTTGGATTCACGAGTCGAGACCCCCAGTGTGTGTGCTTGGCATTGTAGTCCCCGGCTGCTATAAAATGTTCTCCAAGTGAGTTGAAGAATTCCATAAATTGGTCTTCAGATAAAGTGAAACGAGGTGGGCAGTAAACAGCGGCTAAGGTAAGCTGGTTACCATTATCCAAATGAATTTTTATTGATGTTGCTTGTAGATAGTTTTTGGCAGTCTCAATATGACAGAGGTGCTTAAGACGGCTTCTTATCAAAATCCCGGTCCCGCCGTGGGCCTTACCATCAGGGTGATTGGTTCCGCAGAAAATATATCCTTTTATGTTGAAGTTATATTTGTTTGTGAGGTGTGTTTCCGAAAGTAGCATTACGTCGATGTGCTTTTCGAGAAGGAATTGAGCTAGCTCAAGTTTGTGCTGTGAAACGCCGTTGGCGTTCCACGTAGAGATTCTTAGCGAGGCCAAGAAGATGATTATTTTGAATGTTGTGATACAAGCAATTGTTTGATTACGCATTAGATCTTGCATGGTTGTCCGCATAAACGCCATAAACTCCGCCATGCTCTGCTGCAGGATTAGTATCATTTCTTCGAAATTGTTTTGTTGTTGTTCCGTTGGCTTTTTGTCTTGTACCGGATTGAAGTCCACATATTTGAATTGTGAACATGGCGCATTGGAGGCTGGGGGCTCTAGACCTGATCTTAGAGCGCTTGCATATGACGCGTTTTTGGTAACGAATCCTGTACCAAGTGAGGATCTGGCTGCGGTAGAGAAGAAAACTTCTGGGTTGTGTTTGGGGGGTATTTATGTGATCGGTGCGTTTTGCGAGCGTACAGTGGCTACGCGCTGGTTAATGCGGCTTTTGAGATCTTTGTATACTGGGCAGCGTCTGTAGTTGGCTTTCTTTTTCCGCTTGAGTCTTTTTTGGGTGCATTGCAGCTGGCTTTGTCATGGAGCTCGCCACAGACTACGCACACTGGGCGCAGCTTACAGTAAGACTTTGTGTGGCCGTATTCTTGGCAGTTCATACATTGTACCAGATTGTTGCGTTTGTGAGGTTCTTCTACGGTGATTCTACGATGTAGTAAGAATTGCAGTTTGTAGATTGGATGCACATCGTTTCTTTTTGGCATCTTTGCTTCTGGTGCAAGTTCCACCTTGAAGAGTGGTTGCGGCTGTCTATTTATACCCTTCGACCATTGAAAATGGTCAAAAAAGGGTATATTAACTTTGTGCAATGTATGTAACAGGCATAAGGAGGCGTGGCAGACCCCATAAAGTATATATATTCTTGCTCAGGATCACTAGCCGAGTCGATTGAGCCATGTCCGTCTGTCTGTCCGTCTGTCCGGCTGTCCGTCTGTTTGTTTGAGACAACGGATCTCAGCTATTAAAAAAGCTAGAGACACCAAATTTGGTATGTAGGTTCCTAAATTTCCCAAGCAGATGAAGTTTATGTTAAATGTTTGATGCCACGCCCACCGCCCCCGCAAATCGGTAATTTGTGATTATTAAGCAAACTATTAAACTTATAAAGTTCTGCTTTGGTATGTATAAAGCTATATGCCATACGAACATATTCTCTAAATTACAATTTGATCGGATCAATAACACAGAAGTTATTCAAGTCAACGTTTTCAGTACAAATGTACGAGCAGCAGCCTGCGCGCTGCTTTCAGTAGTTGACGCCGACGTCGACGTCACTCTTAACGTGCGTCGCTGTGTGAGTATGAGCGAGAAAGCTATATGTAGTAGAAGTATTTGTGCAAAATTTCTGTTTGAAATTATGAGTGTGGTTGCACGTTTGTAACGGATTTTTATAATTGGGAGAAGGGTATCTTACTGTCGAGCGCTCGACTGTAGCCATATCCACTTGTTTTATTTAAGATGTTGAAGACTGATTTTGCGGTAAATCCTTTATCCTGTAGCGCCAGCTTTATTTCGTCTGGTGTTACATCAGGCTCTATGCCCTTTAGTACGACTTGCAGACCCTTGCTGCTTTTTAGCTGGTATGTGTAATAGCTTTTTTCCCCTTCATCTAAGTACTTGGTTAGGGCTCTGAAGTGTTGTTCAGACTTGGTTTGAACTTTAGTTTCATGGATGTTGCCCCTAACTAAGGGAATTATGTGGAAATTTGCGTCACCTATGAGCTTTATTACATTGTTTACAAATGTTTTAGAGCTTTTCTCACGTATAAAAATTGGTGGTGGCTTTGGCTTATTTTTGTCGCTTCCATCAGCTTCAACGGGCAGGTCTTCAATAGTGTCTGCCAAAATGTCAAACCTGTTGGCATTGTTCGGTACTTCGCCTAAAGTTGTGTTGGCGTTGGCGCGTGTGATTTTTGGTTTGTTTACATTTTTTTGGGGGCTTAGCTTACGTTTAATTTGGATGTAGCGATCCATTCCAGTCTGTATGGCCGGCTTTGCGTTTTCGTTTTCGTTTGTTGCGGTTTGTTTTGCTGTCTGCGCAGCTTTCGTTGTGTTTCTATGTGTTGAGCGGGCAGTCGGCATCGGTGTTGTTTTAGTTATTGAGGTTGTCGCGACAATTGAAGAGTTTGTGCTTGCTGTTACAGCTAAGTTCTGTTCTCTTTGCTTGGTGTGAACAGATTTTGTTGGTAAGGGAGACACAGAGCAAGATCGTTCTTTGACGTTCGCTGTAAGCAGGTGTTCGTTTAGAGGGTCGGGAGTTGCCGATCGCGGGCGGTCGGATTGCGTCGACCCGATAGATAGTAGCGACGGCGACGGGGAGCAAGAGCGTTCACTGTCGCGTGCTAAGAGAGAAAGATCAGCTGTCAGGTTGGGGGTGATTGACCGCCCGCGGTTCGGTTCCGCAGAGACGACGGAAAAGTAAGCGTTGTTGCGTTGCGAAGAGAGCCGTCGCTCATCTTGCTGACGTTGACGCTGCGCGAGTTACCACTACACCTTCAACACTGCCCCGAAACCGTCCAGATTCCGCAGAATGACAACGGCATCAAGGGCCACAACAACAACAGCTCAGCAGTCCACATACACAAATAACCACATATTGTGAAATAAGCACATACACATGTTTACACACACACTTTGAGCGCACATGGTCTCGAAAATTCTAGAAACAGATTGCAACATAATGATAATGTTGCATCAGCCTCTAATTGTGCGTTGATTGGTCAGCTTACATTTGTAGCTTTGGAAGGACCGTTACAGCGAGGCGTTGTAGCCGATGCCTAGCGCAGTTACGGCGTCAAGCAAAGAAGTTTTTGCGACGCATTATTAGTTTCATTTTGATCGTGGTTAGACACACACTTAAAACGGAGCGTTAACTCTAAATGTAATTTTTGAACAAAATAAGAAGTCAAACAATAACATTGTTACTAAATCTCTCTTAAGAAATAAAACATACATAAAAATAATTAAAACAACTGACTACATGGAGGTACGTCCCATCTATAACTGGCGCAGCCGATAACCAGGAGCGAATTGCATATTCCTGGGGAAACAACCTACGACGTTTCTTAAATAAAAATTTGTAAGTAGAGTGATATTTTAAAAGACGCAAGAGTCATTTAACTACACTTAAAAGAAAAACGAAAATTTTTTTTTCACCAAAGAAAATGAAACAAAAAAAAAAAAAAAAAAATATATATATACTAAAATATTGCTTTTACTAATTTGTGAGTCCAACAAACTACCCGTCAATAGACTGAGGTAGACCCTGGATAATTCAAATAAAAAAGAATGCGACACAATTTCTTGGCCTGTTGTTTTATTGAGCTCCAGTTTAAGACTAAAATGTACAATACAATTTCTTAGCTTGGTACCCTGAATCGGATTGGATTTTACATATGTTTATAAGTGGTTATTTGAGTGTGTGATGCGCTGGTGGTCGTTTTGTTTATAAGTGGTTATTTGAGTGCGCGATGCGCTGGTGGTCGTTTTGTTTATAAGTGGTTATTTGAGTGCGCGATGCGCTGGCGACAGTTTTGTGTTTAGAAATATTTTGATACTGTGAACTGTTCTTGGCTTTGGCCATTTGTTTAACTTATCTTAAGTGCAGGAATATTTTGTTTATGCTTATGTGCGGGGTTCATACTTTATACTAATGTGAGTATATAATACGTTACTTCCCTTCCCTTAAAAGGAAGCCTATGGTTAGGCTGAGACTGCTGGATATAATGTGGGCAATGGGTTTTGTGTCGTTTTAATATTGACTGTAGAACTTTCTGGGGTCGAAGTATGATTTTCATTTTTTTGTTTTCTTATTTTTAAGTATAGCATCGTAATTGGGTTTTTTGTTACATATTTTGAATACAAGTATAGTATAATGAGAATAAAAATTATAATTATTATAATCATGTAAAATGTAAAATTATTTTGTGATATAAGTTTAACAATGTCATTATGCTGTATATTTTTGATTTTAGTTATTTCAAGTGGTGGATATAATGGTGTTAGGTCTATTTCAGGTTTAAAATAATTTTTGCTTAGAATAATGTTTCCAATTTCAAGTTTACACTGGGTTATTCTTATAATTTTATTTCCACTAATTTTTATATTGCTATTTGATTTTTGACAATTTTGTGTGATAATTGTTTCGGTTAGGTTCCAAGTTAAAATTATATTAGGTTCGATATACTTAATCATTTCTTTTGTATTTATGGGGGTGAAATTACAGATCGGGTTTTTACTTTTAATTATACTTGTAATACAATCATTGTGTACTTCTTCATGTTCTTCGTTGTAGATTTTATTTTTGTTTTCATAATAGGACTTAGTATCAGTGTAGTCTAATTGATAACCATTGTGGTCAGGGTAGGGAGTGATTTTAACTGTATTTTTTTCTTCATGTGCAATAGGTATGTGGGATATAATAAGTAAATGGTTGTCTTTATGATTAATCCAAGTGGATGTTTTAATAAGTAGTATATTTTGGCTGTTGACATTTTCTAATTTGTCATAGTTTAATAGTTTTGGGTTAAAAAGTCCGAGTCGGGAAAGTTGCATTCCCATTTCAATGTCTTCAATAAATTCAATAAATTGCATGAGTTCGTATGTAAGTGTGTCAATACTGTTGCGATTATTTTCATATTGTTTGAGTTTTTCTAATCCACTATTTGCTAATTGTATTACGTCATTTAATTCGTGGACTTTGACTGAATTTTGAGCAACGGTTTCTAGATTATTTTGAATTTCTACTCTATCGTTTTCGTCGAGTGTTCCAAAAAGATATTTGTATGCGGTGCCTACTATGTTAAGTAATCCTCGTTTTTGTCTATTTTCTTGATGAATTGTTATCCCATTTAATTCTTTGAGTAGTTTATTGTATAAAAATGTATTTCTGGTTGGTGCTAAGGTATTGAGTATTTTGTTACCGAATGACTCAGTTATTGTGTTAATTTCTGTTAAATTTATTCTTAAACAATGATGTTCAACTGCTGATGGCAATTGAATTGGTTTACTTGAGAAGAGTAGGTAACCATGATCTGTATCGATGTTACTTATTTGAATTTGTTGAGTGTGACCTGGGGTAATAAGTAAAAGGAGTGTCATCACTGTGATCCAGAGACCTGCGGAATTGGGATGTGATTAATTTTCTTTTTTTTCTTGAACTGTGTTTTATAATAGTATGTGTCTCTATTTCTATTAGTGATTTTGTAATGGTCGGGATCAACTTGTTCTATGTTTTTATTGGATTTAAATGGGTTTTCTAATTTGCCTTTCTGTAGCGGGCCCTTTCTATATTTGGTGTCGATTTCATATTCCTGTCTGTTTTTGTTTATTTCATTGATTTTGTTTTCCTTTATTTCTTGAGTATTTAGAATTGGTTGTCCGGCGTAAAGAAATATGTGAGCGGGAGTCTGTCCTGTAGTGTCATGTTTGGTTTTGTGGTTGTATATGTAAAGTATTGTTTCTATCTTGCTTAGTTTGTTTTCATTGTTGTCTGAATTTTTTATTATACGAATTTTTTCGTTTATGGTTTTGTGTAATCTTTCTATGTCTGCTATACCTGTCTTTGCTGTATTAAGTTTTAACTCTATATTTTCGCTTTCGAGCCATCGTTTAAGGGCTAGGCTGGAGAATGCGCCGTCTCTGTCTGCTTTTAATAGTCTGGGTTTCCCTAAAACATTAAATATTCGCATTAGAGCTTTTTTGCATTCTATCCAATCTTTTGTTTTAATCTGCTCAAGGGTGGCGAATTTTGAATAAATGTCAATACAACTCAAATAGTGATTCCCTTCAGAGGAATAGATATCTATTACAAATTTATCGCGGCAATGTTCGGGTTTAGGGGTGACTTTCATTGGCATTTTTGTATTTCGGTGTTCAGTTTTTGCTAAGTTACAAACTTGGCATTCGTTAATTATATTTTGGATAAGGAGTTGGCTATTTGGGAAGTAGTATGTCTCGCCGAAAAGTTTTACCGTTTTCTGTATTCCGGGGTGTAGAAGTTTTTCATGTGTTTTTAGGATTAGTTCTTTGAAATTTGCATATGTGGGAATGTTTTTTAATAGGATGAGGCTTCGGAAAATCTTTGTATATCTTGGATTCATTGTCTCTTTATATGCCTTTTGAATTACTTCGAAATCTGCATCGCTTTCGATGTACAGAGCGCTGTTTTTTGAACAAAAGTAGTCGAGTAGATATCGTTTGGCTATTTCAGGGGTCATTTCCTCATATGAAAGGTGTATAATTTGTTTTTTGAAGTAAGTTTCTATTTCTGTACTATTGGGGCCTTTGGTAAAGATGATTTGTCTTTTATGTTGATTGATAGCTTTCTCTGATAATCTGATCAAATTGCTACTGTCTTCTTCGGCACTATGTTGTGTTGATTCACCAAAAAATGTTTCTTCTATCTTGACTCTAGAAAGTGCGTCTGCTACGTAATTTTCCTTTCCTTTTATATATTTTATGTCGAAATCATATTCTGAAAGTCTAATTTTCCATCTTGTTAATTTTGAATTAGGTTCTTTTAATTTGTGTAGCCAACACAAGGGTTGATGGTCAGAAGCTACTTCGAAATGTCGTCCTAACAGATAGTGTCTGAAGGTTTTGGTGGCCCAAACTATTGCTAATAATTCTTTCTCTATGGCGCTATAATTGATTTCGTGTTCGTTTAATGTTCTGCTGATGTAACTAATAGGGTGTCCGTCTTGTGATAAAACAGCTCCTAAAGCTACATTGCTGGCATCCGTTGTTAACGTAAATTTTCTGTCGAAATTCGGTATTTTTAAGATCGGATCCTCAGAGATTAATAATTTTAACCTTTGGAATGCTTCTAAGTATTCTAAACTGTTTATATCTATTGTTGCTCCTTTCTTTAGGCACTTGGTTAGGGGTTTGGCAATGTCTGAAAAGTTAGGTATAAATTTCCTATAATATCCTGTAAGTCCTAAAAAGGCTTTAATTTCCTTAGTTTTTCTTGGTAGCGGGTATTTAACTATAGCTTTGATTTTATCCGGGTTTGGTTTAATCCCGTCTTTAGTAATAACATGTCCTAAGAAAGTTGTCTCTTGTTTTAAGAACCCGATTTTTTTTATTTTAATTTTTAATTTTCCCGTGATAATTTTTCGAAAACAGCTTGTAAGGCTTGAAGATGTTCTTCTAAAGATGTGGAGAAAACTATGATGTCGTCTAGGTATACTAGACAACATTTATTTAAAAGTGGACGGAGTAAATTGTTCATGCATCTTTGAAATGTAGCAGGGGCATTTTTAAGCCCAAATGGCATTCGTGTGTACTCGTAGTGACCATATTTTGTAGAGAAGGCAGTTTTGGCTATTGACTCTGAGTCCATTTCTATTTGATGAAAGCCCTTTGCAAGATCTATTGTTGTGAAATAATTTGACCTCCCTAGTTTCCCTAATATTTCATCTATGTTTGGTATTGGGTATCTGTCGTTTATTGTTATTTCGTTCAATTTCCTATAGTCTATTACGATACGAAGCTTCTGCTGTCCAGAAGCATCTAGTTTTTTTGGTACGACCCAAATGGGGCTACAGTATGGTGAATTACTTTCTCGGATAATGCCCTGTTCTAACATGTCCTGGATCTGTTTTTCTACTTCCTTTTCATATGTCTGTTGGAAACTATAAACTTTAGAGTAGACGGGGATATTGTGTGTGGTATTAATAATATGTTTTTCTTGGTTTGTAAATGTGAGCGTGTCACCTTCGCGAAATTGGATGTCTTGGTATTTTGTCAGTAGATTAGTTAGTTTCAATTTTTCTTCTACGTTAAGGTGTTCTAATCGGAACAAGTTCTCCTGAAGTGTGGAGGTCTCTAAATAAGTGGGGTCTTGTGGAAATGAAGGGTCCGCTTGAATATGGTTCTGTTCTGTAATGCTGTTACCGTCTTTTATCTTGTACGTTTTGTTAAATAAAGTGGCAGTTTTCTCTTTATAGTCGATTACTGCTTTGGCTTCGGACAACAATTTGCGTCCAATCAGCATGTCATAATGATCTGAGAATTGGTGGATCAAGAACTCTTGGGCAATAGGGAAGTAGTTGTTAGGTGGTATATTCGTAAGTTCATTAATTGTTAACGGTCCATTACTGGTGTGGATTAGGTAATTGGTTTTTTGTGTTGGTGTTTGGAAAATATTTCGTGTAAGCATGTTTATTGTAGATCCTGTATCAATTAGACATTTCAGTTCGGTATTATTATGTTTGATCGTTATATATTGGCTTGATCCGGGGCTACTAGCCGAAAATTTTCTGCTTGTTCGGGGTTGTCGGGTTCGTTGTCATTTGTTGTTGGTGTTTCTTCTTCTGTTGTTTCTGAATTGTTGTAGTTCTGTTCTAGGGGACACTGAATTAATTCTGGGTTCGATTGATAGGGATAAGGCTGAGGTTGAAAATATTCTGGATAGTAAGGATAATAGTAATTATAGTTATGGGGATATTCGGGCTGATTAGATGTTACTTCCTGATATCTTAGCTCTTCTATGCTCATTTTAGACTGTCCGCTGTCTGACGGTCTCTGTCTTTTTATTGGGTTATTAGTCTGTACGTTTCCGGTTTGTGGATATGTTGTAGGCATGTAAGTGTGGCTAGGTCCAAAGCGATTTTGGTCAAAAATATTTTGTCGGTTAAAAGCTGTGCTTGGTCTGGGTGCTTGTGTCAGGGGTATGTTAGGTTGTGGGTAGATAGGTCTATTTTGATATTGAGGAATCGGATTGGTGTTAAACCTGGGTACATGAGAATATGATTGTTGGTGATAGGGTTGATAGACGTTATTATAGAATGGTCGGAAGGGTGTAAGGGGTCTGGTTTGGTTGTTCATTTGCTTGTTTTGGGGAACATTTGTTACTTTGTTTGGAATTGAAGTTGGCTTTATATTATCTTTACTTGAGGTTGGTGCCTCGTAAAGACCTTTTTCTTGTAGTAAGTTTATTAATGATCTTAGGTTTGGAATATTACAGTTAATTATTCTGAGACAAATGTGGCTTGGAAGTTTTTGAACAAGATCTTCGATACTGGATTGTATTAATCTATTATCATGAGTGGTTTCATCAATATTATTTTCTAATTCTAATTTACTTATAAGTATCTGCCGTTTTCTTTCGGCTTCTTCAAGAAATTGACGTATGTTACCTCGATATTGCGTGTTCCTGAATTCCTCCAGAAGTTGATGGTTCGGTGTTTGGGGCTTGTAGTTACGTATAAGTTGCGTCCTAAGTTCATTCCAGCTGCTGAGGTTGGTCACTCCGAGGGTGCGGATAACATCGCCACTGATGTTCCGTTCGATGTGTCCAAAGATTATCAACTTTTGCCTTTCGTCTGTAGTCTGATACAGAGCCAAGATGAAGTCGATGCGACTGATGAAGGTGTACAGGGTGTTAGGATCTCCGTTGAAAACCTCGATTGCGTGTATTTGTCTTTCGACTTGAATCATGTTCGAGTCAGACAGTTCTATTGGTGCTGGCGCTGCTACTGCCATTGTGGTTTGTTGGTTTTAATTTTCGATTAATATTTGTGTATTTGCTGTTTGTTTGTGTCTTTATTTTGGTTCACGATTTGGATAGGGTTTGTGTTTTCGTTATTGGTTTGTGTCTTTATTTTGGTTCACGATTTGGATAGGGTTTGTGTTTTTTTTTTTTTTTTTTTTTTTTTCACTTATTATTATAATGCTTCACTTAGTTGCACTGTTATCATTATTGTTGTTTTATTCTGGTTAAGTTTATTTAAGCTCCGCTTATGTTAACTGTTCTTATGGTAGTTCACTTAGTTATAGTAACGTTTATCTAGTTTTCACTTAGTTTAGTTTTTTATGAGGTCTTGCGCACTTTGCTATTTCGCTTTGTTTTGAGTAACCTTTCGTGGATTTATTACCCAGCGAATTCAAAGGCGTCTTCTTAAAATTTGATACAATTTTAAGTTGTTCACTTTCACTATCACTCTGTGGTTTCGGATATTTTTGTTGGTTTACAAAAAATTTTTTTTTTTTTTTCAACCAATTGTACCGTTTTACCGACGCGGGATATTGAAATTGTAGTTCTTTAGCGGATGATACACAGAGAATTGAATATGTTTAATATCGCATCAACTAGTATCATCCTACCGGCTGCGCCACTAAAATATTGCTTTTACTAATTTGTGAGTCCAACAAACTACCCGTCAATAGACTGAGGTAGACCCTGGATAATTCAAATAAAAAGAATGCGACACAATTTCTTGGCCTGTTGTTTTATTGAGCTCCAGTTTAAGACTAAAATGTACAATACAATTTCTTAGCTTGGTACCCTGAATCGGATTGGATTTTACATATGTTTATAAGTGGTTATTTGAGTGTGTGATGCGCTGGTGGTCGTTTTGTTTATAAGTGGTTATTTGAGTGCGCGATGCGCTGGTGGTCGTTTTGTTTATAAGTGGTTATTTGAGTGCGCGATGCGCTGGCGACAGTTTTGTGTTTAGAAATATTTTGATACTGTGAACTGTTCTTGGCTTTGGCCATTTGTTTAACTTATCTTAAGTGCAGGAATATTTTGTTTATGCTTATGTGCGGGGTTCATACTTTATACTAATGTGAGTATATAATACGTTACTATATATATATTAAATAATAATAAATATATCATTAAAAACTAAATAACAACAAATAAAAACTAAATATATTAAAAAAAAAAAAAATGGAACAAATGAACGAAAGTCAAAAATTGTACGGGGAACACATAACAAGCAGATGCCGCTCTAAATAAGAAGCACTGTAATACAAAACAATCAGATGCCGCTCTAAATAAGAAGCACTGTTATACATAAAAAAAAAAAAAACAAGGGGCTACGAACATACATACATACAGAAAGTGACGAGACTACAGATAGAATGCAGCGTAGAAGCAGACAACTGGGAAGTGCTGTGGGAGGTTCGATGCGAACATTATGTTCCAACAAGTCAGTGGTACACGATTGATCACAGTGTTGACATGTAGTGGAGGGAGGTTCCGTCAAGTTGGACGCGAACAATTATGTTCGAATAGGTCACTGATACGCGACGGAACCACACAAACGTACATACGTAACATAAGCTCACAGAAATTTGTGCAAAAACCACAACCTTTGCAGTTGCAACGTGTTGCAAGACAGTTGTCGATTTGTAGTGGGGAGGAGGTTCCGTCAAGTTGGACGCGAACAATTATGTTCGAACAAGTCACTGATACGCGACGGAACCACAGAAACATACATATTTCAGATCAGCCTACACAAACTAGTGTAAAACTGCAAGCTAGTTACAATCAAACAAGTATTAACCTTACATTGGTGATATACGATACAACCATATCGGTCATTTGGTAGCTGTGTTGTAATCTCTCGACCGCTGTAGTGAGTCGATTGCCTTCACAGAGTCAAATACAATGAAATTCTCATTGGCGACCTTTGAGGCTGTTAGTATGTCATGAATGTGAAAGATAACAAATCAAGAAGTTAAAACGAATCAACACATTAATACAATGTAACCTTGCCTCCGTGTTAAAATATCAAATGAAATATATTCCACACAATACATATATTAATCCAAGTATCATTACAGGTATTGAACGTATAATAAAAGCATTCATCACACACCAAACCACACTGTATATTAAGATAATTATAAGATAATATTAAATGTCAAAAAAATTTAAGCATAAGACTAAATCTACTATTCCTAATTTAACTCGGACTACCAGACAGACAACCAAAAGACCCACCCTTACAGGAAACATAACCGAAACTAACCCAACAGACATAACTACAAGCTCAAGAATGAGTACCCCTTCTCAAAATACATCGGGGTCCGGCATATATGAATTGTCTGCTGGACTCCCAGACGTTATTAAGTACCTTCCGACATACGACGGTAACCCTTACGCACTTAAGAGATTCATAGAAAGTGTAGAAGAGATTTTACTGATGTTTAGAGACACAGACCAAACTCCAAGAGGGAAAATGTATTTAAGAGCGATCAGGAATAAAATAGAGGGCAAAGCGAGTGAATTGTTAGATAGATTGGATACCCCATTAAACTGGGATGAAATTAAGAGGAATCTAACAAGAAAGTTACTAGATAACAGGGACGAACTGACTTTAATAGAGGAACTACATGAGGTTCCTTTTAAAAAGCTGCCAATAACAAAACTGTATGATACCATTTTGGATCTGAAACGGGTATTGACATGCATGGCCGATTCAAAGGAACTACCAGCTTCAACTATTCTAGAAAAAAAAAAATTTCTATATGGCTCTTTGCCTGAAAACCTTTATTAAAGGCTTAACGGTACCACTCCGGAATGCAGTCAAAGCTTCTAGACCAAATACGTTGGATGAAGCATTTGATATAGCCATTCAGGAGAGGGATGAGTACTTGCAGGAGAGACGACGGTACCCAGCAAATCAACATAATAATAGTCTTTCAGACTACCAGCAGGGTAGAGGACAGTATAGAGCTCTTCCTTACTCAACCGGGAATCGTTACGGGCAGGACCATCGCTCTAACAACGAGGTTAATGGACATAATAATTTCTCTAGGGCAATTATGCCACCTAAGACCGAATCAATAGATAGTAACTCACGCCAATATAGAGGTGGAAAATCCAATAGTTTCTCACGTCAGACAAACACTAGCAGATTTAATAATCTGGAAGCCTCTTCTGAGCAACCAGCACTTCACAATTTAGAGGAAACTGTAAATTTTCAAAGACCAGCCTCAGAGACCAGGAATATATTGATACATTTGAAAAATGCAAAACTCTTCTTTGCAATGATCCCCTACTACAATATCCCGACCTTTCTAAAAGATTTATCTTAACAACAGACGCAAGCAACGTTGCCCTTGGAGCGGTGCTATCACAAGGGCCCTTGGGTTCGGACAAGCCGGTCTGTTTTGCAAGTAGAACATTGTCCGATACAGAACGTAATTATGCCACTGTCGAAAAAGAAATGTTAGCAATAATATGGGCAGTTAAATACTTTCGCCCTTACTTGTTTGGAAGCAAATTCGTTATAGTAACGGATCATAAGCCACTTACATGGCTAATGAGTTTTAAGGAACCGACCTCCAAAATAGTTAGATGGAGAATACAATTATTAGAATATGATTACGAAATTTTGTATAAGAAAGGTTCTCAAAATTTGGTAGCGGACGCATTGAGCAGGGTAGAAATCGACATGAACATAAATGATAGTAACTCAATAACAGGGACGTGTGGAGATACAGTCCACTCAGCAGACGAACACATGGATGATCACATCCATATCTCAGAAAAACCCTTAAACGATTTTAACTACCAAGTAATATTGAAATATGGTGCTCCTATAGAATCTAAAACTGAAGTTATATTTAAACGAAGAACGAGACAAGTAATTTCTGAACTGTCTTTTACAGAAGAACGAATTACAGATATTTTAAAGAAAACCTTGAAGCCAAACAGGACTGTTGCAATTTTTGCACCCGACGATATTTTTCAACAAATACAAGAGAGTTATAAGAAATACTTTTCAAACAATAACATTTATAACATTTTAAGATGTACTATCTTCTTAACCGATTTACTAGAAACACAGGACCAAGAGTTTCAAATTAACAGCTATCACACAAATAATAATCATAGAGGTACGGACGAAACCGTTGCACACATGAAAAGACAATTCTATTTTCCAAATATGAAATCAAAAATTGCTCAGACTATAAATAATTGCGATGTCTGTCACACCTTGAAATATAACCGCCACCCCCCAAATATTAAATTCCAAGTAACCGAAACACCTACCATGCCCTTAGATATACTACACACCGACTTATATACTATAAACGGAAAATATGTTGTTACTGTCATTGACAAATTTTCTAAGTTTGCCCTTGGATACACAATCCCTACAAGAGACGCAATAAATATAGTGAACGCTATTAGGCGATTCATAGTAGCGAACGGCATACCTAGGAAAATTGTTTACGATCAAGGGGCTGAATACAATTCAAACCTTTTTAAGGATTTTTGCAAACAATATAATATAGAACGGCATGTCACGTCCTTTCATCAATCTTCTAGTAATGCCCCAGTCGAAAGACTACATTCTACACTCACTGAAGTGTATCGAATCATTCTGGAAGAAAAGAAAAGAGAAAAGTACAGATAGACCACGAGGAGATTCTAACAGAAACTTTCATTACATATAACAACGCTATACACTCGGCTACTAAGCTAACTCCTTATGAACTGTTTTCGGGACGTACACATGTTTTCCAGCAAACCATTAAATTTGACGATGAGCATGACTATCTGCAAAAATTGAACGAATTCCAAAAGACAATATACCCTAAAGTATGTGAACTAGATCAAAACAACAAGGTTCATAACATTGGAAAGTTAAATCAAGAAAGGAAAGACGCTATCCAGGTAGAAACAGAAGACGTAGTATTTCGTAAGGAAAATAGACGCAATAAGCTTACCCCTAGATTTTCAAAACAGACTGTAAATACTGATGAGGGCGTTACTTTTACTACAAACAAAAGACAAACACGTGGGTAGGGCTACAGTCGAACGCCCGACAGTAGGATACCCTTCTCCCAATTTTTAAAATCCGTTACAAACATGTAACTGCACTACATATAGCTTTCTCGCTCACACTCACACAGCGACGCACGTTAAGAGTGACGTCGACGTCGGCGTCAACTACTAAAAGCAGCGCGCAGGCTGCTGCTCGTACATTTGTATTGAAAACGTTGACTTGAATAACTCCTGTGTTATTAATCAGATAGGATTATATGGCACATAGCTTTATACGTACCAAAGCAGAACTTTATAGGTTTAATAGTTTGCTTAATAATCGTAAATTACCGATTTTCGGGGGCGGTGGGCGTGGCATCAAACATTTGAAATAAACTTTGTCTGCCTATTATATATAGGAACCTCCATACCAAATTTGGTGTCTCTAGCTTTTTTAATAGCTGAGATCTGTTGTCTCATACAGACGGACAGACGGACAGACAGACGGACATGGCTCAATTGACTCGGCTAGTGATCCTGAGCAAGAATATATATACTTTATGGGGTCTGCCACGCCTCCTTATGCCTGTTACATACATTGCACAAAGTTAGTATACCCTTTTTTGACCATTTTCAATGGTCGAAGGGTATAAAAATACATAAATCTAAAATTAAGACTCAATTAGGAAGCAAGTAGAGAATTCCAAATATAACCTGAATAATAACAAACATACATGGATACGATAAACAGAAAACTCAAATTGCTAAAGAAATAAATAATGTAAATAACAAGACTTAATTTTTGGAATGTACGATTAGAATAAACACTGATATAGATTTGACTATGTTACATTTGAATAAAACTGCAGAAACCTTATTAGTGCGAAACTAAAAATAATCCCAAGTTATATTAAAATACAAAAAAAAAAACAAACAAGTGGGTAGGGCTACAGTCGAGCGCTCGACAGTAAGATACCCTTCTCCCAATTTTTAAAATCCGTTACAAACGTGTAACCACACTCATAATTTCAAACAGAAATTTTGCACAAATACTTCTACTTCATATAGCTTTCTCGCTCACACTCACACAGCGACGCACGTTAAGAGTGACGTCGACGTCGGCGTCAACTACTGAAAGCAGCGCGCAGGCTGCTGCTCGTACATTTGTACTGAAAACGTTGACTTGAATAACTTCTGTGTTATTGGTCCGATCGGATTGTAATTTGGGGGATTTGTTCATATGGCATTTAGCATTATACATACCAAAGCAGAACTTTATAAGTTTAATACTTTGCTTAATAATCGTAAATTACCGATTTGCGGGGGCGGTGGGCGTGGCATCAAACATTTGAAATAAACTTTGTCTGATTGGGAAATACAGGAACCTCCATGCCAAATTTGGAGTCTCTAGCTCTTTTAATAGCTGAGATCCGTTGTCTCAAACAAACAGACGGACAGACGGACAGACAGACGGACATGTCTCAATTGACTCGGCTAGTGATCCTGAGCAAGAATATATATACTTTGTGGGGTCTGCCACGCCTCCTTTTGCCTGTTACATACATTGCACAAAGTTAGTATACCCTTTTTTGACCATTTTCAATGGTCGAAGGGTATAAAAAATCATGAAAAACCAAATCGAAATAAGAAAATGTTTACAATTTAATTTCCCTAAACGCAATTGAAATAATGATAAAATCTTCGCTATTAAAATACTTATGTTGACATTAGACATTTATCAGTTAACAAACTAATTCATTCCGTACCTATTAATAAGACACAATTATTGTTACACCAAACCGTATAACTTTATAGCGAGTAAGAACACACAAACATTGTAATTTAAGGAAGAATATAATAGAGTTCATCATGTAAATATGTGAGACCTGCAAAAAGCTATCTAACCATGAGGACATCGCCAACATCATGACCCCAGAGCTACCGAACTTACTCAACAATCTGTCACAAGCTGGTTTCAATTTCGACAAGCTGATTATGAAGGACTAAATGACAATCTTCATCCCGGCCACTTCACCCGTCATACACGATCAGGCCATTCCTTCGCTATGGCCCTCTCTTCAGTCTTGGGGGAGGAGTTACCACTACACCTTCAACACTGCCCCGAAACCGTCCAGATTCCGCAGAATGACAACGGCATCAAGGGCCACAACAACAACAGCTCAGCAGTCCACATACACAAATAACCACATATTGTGAAATAAGCACATACACATGTTTACACACACACTTTGAGCGCACATGGTCTCGAAAATTCTAGAAACAGATTGCAACATAATGATAATGTTGCATCAGCCTCTAATTGTGCGTTGATTGGTCAGCTTACATTTGTAGCTTTGGAAGGACCGTTACAACGAGGCGTTGTAGCCGATGCCTAGCGCAGTTTCGGCGTCAAGCAAAGAAGTTTTTGCGACGCATTATTAGTTTCATTTTGATCGTGGTTAGACACACACTTAAAACGGAGCGTTAACTCTAAATGTAATTTTTGAACAAAATAAGAAGTCAAACAATAACATTGTTACTAAATCTCTCTTAAGAAATAAAACATACATAAAAATAATTAAAACAACTGACTACATGGAGGTACGTCCCATCTATAACTCGCGCGAGCTTCGTTTTCACTCATTGTTTGTGGTTAGTTTATTTATATTTGTAATTAGTTAATTGTTGATTAATAACTTATAGATTTGTCAGAAAATCTATATGTGCAGGCATTGCACTGAGCGTCTTTTCGCTTATGATTTTGTGTTTGGTTCACTTCACTGCTTCGATTTTTTGTTTAACTGGAGCACTGTTAAAAACACGTCCGCATGCGATGAGGTGCCGATTGATATGGATATGGCTCTTAATTTATTTTATAAAACATTAATTAACTTCTTTGACATTTGTGTGCCTTTTTCTTATCCGAGGCATTCGAGTAAACCCCCATGGTTTACTAAAGAACTATCCAGTCTTAAAAATCTAAAGTCTAGACTCTTTAAAAAATATTCTAGCTGTTATTCCTCGTCTATTTTTTTAAGATATCTTATTGCTCGGTCTAATTTTGTTGCCCTCAACGCTACATGCTACAAAAATTATTTGACTCGTTGCGGGATTCAGTTCCGGCAGAATCCCAGACAGTTCTATAATTTTGTTAACATGAAGCGTATGTCATCTTCATATCCATCTAAGCTATCGTTTGAAAGTGCACATGCAAACAATGACCAGGACATGGCTGATCTGTTTGCAAAGTTCTTTCAAACGACCTACTCAATTTCAACACACGATGTAAATTCTTATCCTTTTATCGTTCCCAGTTCAAATGGCATTTTCGCCCCACAATTAAACGAAAGTTCGATTTTCAAGGATTTATGTTTGTTAAAACCAGTTTTCTCACCTGGTCCTCACGGAATTACTAGTTGTGTACTGTATTTCGATCCTCTATCTAAGCTATTGCTCAAACTTTTCTCGCTGTCCCTGAAAACTTCCACCTTTCCTTCCATATGGAAGGAATCTTTTATTTTACCGCTTCACAAGAAGGGCAGCAAGTCTGATGCTTTAAACTATAGAGGTATCTCAAAATCATCGGCTATTACAAAACTCTTCGAGAATGTCATAACTCCTCACTTGCAGCATTTCTGTAGATCTGTCATATCTCTTTGTCAGCACGGATTTTTAAAACGTCGTTCCTCCTCGACAAATTTACTTGAGCTTACATCCTTTATAATAAAGGGCTTTCAGAAAAATTTTCAAACTGACGTCATTTATACTGATTTCAGTAAAGCATTTGACTCAGTAAATCACTCCCTTCTTGCACATAAACTAAATATTATTGGTTTCTCACCAAATCTTTTAAGCTGGCTTATAAGTTATTTGGCCAACAGAACACAAAGAGTCTTCTTTAAAAATGTTCTTTCTGACCCTATTCAAGTTACCTCTGGTGTTCCTCAGGGAAGCCATTTAGGTCCCCTTCTTTTTACGCTTTTCATCAATGACCTTCCTTCGGCCATACGTAACTCGCGTACTCTTATGTATGCAGATGATGTAAAGCTTTGTTTTCAATTTAAAGATGCCTCCTGTCATTCATCCCTTCAAGCCGACCTCAATAGTTTTAACAGTTGGTGTGGTGCAAACCTATTAAATCTGAACAGCTCAAAATGCAAGTTGATGACATTCTCTCGTGCCAGTCCTAAGTACGAATCTTACACTTTATGTGGTTGTCCTCTGGAAAGAATTAACTCTGTGGACGACCTTGGAGTATGCCTGGACGCTAAACTCAAGTTCTCCGAGCACATTTCTTCCATAGTCAATAAGGCTATGAGTGTACTCGGATTTATTAAGAGGTGGGCTAAGGAATTTAATGATCCTTATATAACTAAGACCCTTTATACCTCACTTGTGCGTCCTATTCTCGAGTATGGATCATGTGTTTGGTGACCTCAATTTTCCACCTACAAGGACCGCATTGAATCCGTACAAAAGAACTTTTTGATTTTCGCATTGCGTGGACTAAATTGGGATTCAAACTTAAGATTACCTTCCTATACTAACAGACTTCTTCTACTAAATCTACCTTCCTTAGCCAATCGGCGTACTATGCTGGGTGTGGTTTTTATTAATAACCTTATTAAAGGCGATATTGACAGTGATGAGTTGGTTAGCCGGTTACACTTCTCTGTCCCTTGCCGACTAACGAGAAATTATATTCCACTAACTCTTCCTAGTTGTAGGTCGAACTATGCCTTGCACGAACCATTCAGGGTATTATGTTCGGACTACAACAAATACTACTTTATTATATCTAACAGCCAATCGAATAATAACCTTAAACTTTCACTACTTTCTCACCTAGCTAGATGTTAGCGATCTCGCGACCTTCTTATTCGTTAACTGCGCTCCTCGGGCGTTACGAGCGCTTTAATCCATTAACACACTACTTTTGATCTGATTGGGTTTTCTGGGTTTCCCCAATCCTTTGCAACAAATGTTGGATCAACTAAAATTATCTTTTTATTCCCAGATTAATTAATTAATTAATTAAATAAATAATTAAATAATTTAATAATAATAAAATAATTTTAAAAAACATTTTTGAATAATAACCTTACTTTTAACTTAAATTATACTTATATTTTTAATTTAAATTTATATTTGTAATTTTATTTTATTTTAGTCTTTGAGTCGACTGCTCTTAGTTGACGTTAAATAAATAAATAAATAAAAATAAACAAGTGAATATGGCTACAGTCGAACGCCCGACAGTAGGATACCCTTCTCCCAATTTTCTAAATCTGTTACAAACGTGTAACTACACTGATAATTTCAAACAGAAATTCTGCACAAATTCTTCTCTATATATACATAGCTTACTCGCTCGCACTCACACAGCGACGCGCGTAAAGCGTAAAGCGGCGAGACGCAACGTCGAAGTCGACGTCAACTCCAAGCAGCGCGCCGGCTGCTGCTCGTACATTTGTATTGAAAACGTTGACTTGAATAACTCCTGTGTTATTGGTCCGATCGGATTGTAATTTGGAGAATACATTTATATGGTATTAAGCATTATACATACCAAAGCACAACTTCATAAGTTTAATACTTTGCTTAATAATCGTAAATTACCGATTTGCGGGGGCGGTGGGCGTGGCATCAAACATTTGAAATAAACTTTGTCTGCCTCTTATATATAGGAACCTCCATACCAAATTTGGTGTCTCTAGCTTTTTTAATAGCTGAGATCCGTTGTCTCATACAGACGGACAGACGGACAGACGGACAGACAGACGGACATGGCTCAATCGACTCGGCTAGTGATCCTGAGCAAGAATATATATACTTTATGGGGTCTGCCACGCCTCCTTATGCCTGTTACATACATTTCACAAAGTTAGTATACCCTTTTTTGACCATTTTCAATGGTCGAAGGGTATAAAAAGTGTCGACGCGCCACATCGCTCGCCGTCTCCCTCTTCGGCAGTGGCTTTTTGGAAGTTTTCTCTATTTTTTGGCGCAGCCGTTTGCCCACGGGCACATCCGCCTTGTCGTGGTCTTCAGACCGCTGCCTTTTAGTGAGCAGTAACTCTGCGACCTTGTTGGCGGATTGGCTAGAAGTTGCCTTCATTGCCGTTTTGCCTTCGAAATGTTTCCGGCCTTCCTCTATCCCTTCTTCGGCCCACTCCAGCTTTTTCCTATCCTCAGAAGTGAGTTTTTTGCTGCCAGCGAGCCGAGATTTGATCTTCAAGGCTGCTTTGTACTGGGCTTTGGCTCTCAAGCCCTCCTTCGTCTTTTTGGGCCCTTCCCTATTAGGGGTGTTGGAACCCTTGACTGGGGAGCGCAAGAGGCTTTCTTCCGCCTCAGCACTGATTTCATTGCCTGGTACCGCGCCACATCTTGGCATTCTTGGACGTTGAGGCAGTAACTGTCCTGGCCTGCTGCCACCAGTACAGAGGTGTGACCGCTGGCGACACGTAGAGGGGTGTTCAAAAAAAAAGCGAGCGAGTAAGCTATATGTAGTTGAAGTATTTGTGCAGAATTTCAGTTTGAAATGATGAGTGTGGTTACACGTTTGTAACAGATTTAGAAAATTTGGAGCAGGGTATCTTACTGTCGAGCGCTCGATTGTAGCCTTACCCACTTGTTTTGCATTAAAATTGATGATTATTTTAAATGATGATGAGAAAGTTTTCACTATATTTAAGGCGGGTTCGAATCTTAAGTGATATTTCGCAGTAACATACAATATTTGGTTGGATTATTGGATTTTTCAATAAATATTTGAAGCATTATATAGGCGTCTCTTTTACACATTCATAATTAAAAGCCCTCTGATAAGTTCAAACTGGAAAGCACTGAAAGCAAAGAGGACAAATCCGAAAAGAACCAAGTGCAACTATCATAGTCAAAACAAATTTGAGACTGTAAGACGTGTTTTTTCGCAAAACTGTAGCGGATATACCACAATAGGGCACGCTCGACTGTAGCATTTCCGACTTGTTTCCTTTACTCTTTGAGTTTTGGGAAGGGTTTGAGTTAGAATTATTTTGGGGTTTTGTTCGGTCGTTTTAAGTTACTTCGTATACGCCTTCTTCTTGCGCTTCGTGTTTGAGTTTGGATACTGTTGATATACCGGATTTCATAAGAGTCTTAAATAACCTATCAGGTAACTTTCTCCTGATGACAGTTTTAATTGTAGTTTTTGTGTAAACTATAATGTTGATAATATCGTTCTCTTATTTGAGTTTGTTTGAAATGTTAAATGACATAATTTCTAGATCTTCGACGAACTTACAGATACTTCCAGGGAAGGGCGTGTTGTAGAGACGGGGAAGCAGCTCCTCACATGGTGTCTAGGTTTTGTACTCATTCATGAGGGTATTCATCAGGTCTGGCCAGTTTCTGGCTCCGGATAGTTGGGATACGCGTTGGGCATCTCCTGCGAGTTGCATCTCAATTGCACTGAAGAACACATGCTTCTGAATGGTGTCAGTTGTTGGGTATAATTGAAGTACGAACTCGATCCTTTTGATAAAGGCAATGAGCTCTTGAGTGTTTCCGCTGAATGTAGGTATTTGTCTAATTTGACCAAACGCTTGATTCAGGTGGCGCTCCGTTTGTTTTAGGAGAGTTTTTATACCTTTGCAGAGGGTATATTAATTTTAGCCAGAAGTTTGCAACGCACCTTAGGAGACATCTCCGACCCTTTAAAGTATATATATTCTGAATCAACATAAACAGAGGAGTCCAAAAATGGATGTCCGTCTGTCCGTCCGTCCGTCCGTCTGTTGCAACGCAAACTAGTCCCTCAGTTTTTGAGCTATCTTCATGAAACTTGGTATACAAGCTTCTTATTGATGTACGCTGTAAATAAGTCGGAACGCGCCAGATCGGACCGATATATCGTATAGCTGTCATTGAAACTATCGGCCGATTTTTGTTGCTTTTCAAGATATTGCAACAAGATTTGGCCCATCTTATTCTTATTACGTTCCTAATGTGCTGTCAAAATTGTATCAAAATCGGACCACTTTAACATATAGCTGCCATAGGAACAATCGGCTGAAATTAGGGTTTTTGTATGCAAACCTGTTTTGTTCTTGGAAATATCGCACATTATCAATACTTTTTAATGTTATACAGTAACTCGCCCTTAGTTTTTCCACTTAAATATCTCAGACGTTTTTTTATTTATTTATTTATTTATTTATTTATTTTTTTAACGTCAACTAAGACAGTCGACT
The DNA here is from genome assembly GCA_018904105.1 of Zaprionus tsacasi. Lineage (NCBI taxonomy): Eukaryota > Metazoa > Arthropoda > Insecta > Diptera > Drosophilidae > Zaprionus > Zaprionus tsacasi. Next base: position 120,718 of record JAEIFR010000569.1, read on the forward strand.
AGAAATTAAGATTAGTTTTTATTTTTAAATTATGATATAATTAAAATTAAACAAGTGGATATGGCTACAGTCGAACGCCCGACAGTAGGATACCCTTCTCCCAATTTTTAAAATCCGTTACAAACGTGTAACCACACTCATAATTTCAAACAGAAATTTTGCCCAAATACTTCTACTACATATAGCTTTCTCGCTCACACTCACACAGCGACGCACGTTAAGATATCTTATTGCTCGGTCTAATTTTGTTGCTCTCAACGCTACATGCTACAAAAATTATTTGACTCGTTGCGGGATTCAATTCCGGCAGAATCCCAGACAGTTCTATAATTTTGTTAACATGAAGCGTATGTCATCTTCATATCCATCTAAGCTATCGTTTGAAAGTGCACATGCAAACAATGACCAGGACATGGCTGATCTGTTTGCAAAGTTCTTTCAAACGACCTACTCAATTTCAACACACGATGTAAATTCTTATCCTTTTATCGTTCCCAGTTCAAATGGCATTTTCGCCCCACAATTAAACGAAAGTTCGATTTTCAAGGATTTATGTTTGTTAAAACCAGTTTTCTCACCTGGTCCTCACGGAATTACTAGTTGTGTACTGTATTTCGATCCTCTATCTAAGCTATTGCTCAAACTTTTCTCGCTGTCCCTGAAAACTTCCACCTTTCCTTCCATATGGAAGGAATCTTTTATTTTACCGCTTCACAAGAAGGGCAGCAAGTCTGATGCTTTAAACTATAGAGGTATCTCAAAATCATCGGCTATTACAAAACTCTTCGAGAATGTCATAACTCCTCACTTGCAGCATTTCTGTAGATCTGTCATATCTCTTTGTCAGCACGGATTTTTAAAACGTAGTTCCTCCTCGACAAATTTACTTGAGCTTACATCCTTTATAATAAAGGGCTTTCAGAAAAATTTTCAAACTGACGTCATTTATACTGATTTCAGTAAAGCATTTGACTCAGTAAATCACTCCCTTCTTGCACATAAACTAAATATTATTGGTTTCTCACCAAATCTTTTAAGCTGGCTTATAAGTTATTTGGCCAACAGAACACAAAGAGTCTTCTTTAAAAATGTTCTTTCTGACCCTATTCAAGTTACCTCTGGTGTTCCTCAGGGAAGCCATTTAGGTCCCCTTCTTTTTACGCTTTTCATCAATGACCTTCCTTCGGCCATACGTAACTCGCGTACTCTTATGTATGCAGATGATGTAAAGCTTTGTTTTCAATTTAAAGATGCCTCCTGTCATTCATCCCTTCAAGCCGACCTCAATAGTTTTAACAGTTGGTGTGGTGCAAACCTATTAAATCTGAACAGCTCAAAATGCAAGTTGATGACATTCTCTCGTGCCAGTCCTAAGTACGAATCTTACACTTTATGTGGTTGTCCTCTGGAAAGAATTACCTCTGTGGACGACCTTGGAGTATGCCTGGACGCTAAACTCAAGTTCTCCGAGCACATTTCTTCCATAGTCAATAAGGCTATGAGTGTACTCGGATTTATTAAGAGGTGGGCTAAGGAATTTAATGATCCTTATATAACTAAGACCCTTTATACCTCACTTGTGCGTCCTATTCTCGAGTATGGATCATGTGTTTGGTGACCTCAATTTTCCACCTACAAGGACCGCATTGAATCCGTACAAAAGAACTTTTTGATTTTCGCATTGCGTGGACTAAATTGGGATTCAAACTTAAGATTACCTTCCTATACTAACAGACTTCTTCTACTAAATCTACCTTCGTTAACCAATCGGCGTACTATGCTGGGTGTGGTTTTTATTAATAACCTTATTAAAGGCGATATTGACAGTGATGAGTTGGTTAGCCGGTTACACTTCTCTGTCCCTTGCCGACTAACGAGAAATTATATTCCACTAACTCTTCCTAGTTGTAGGTCGAACTATGCCTTGCACGAACCGTTCAGGGTATTATGTTCGGACTACAACAAATACTACTTTATTATATCTAACAGCCAATCGACTAATAACCTTAAACTTTCACTACTTTCTCACCTAGCTAGATGCTAGCAATCTCGCGACCTTCCTATTCGTTAAATGCGCTCCTCGGGCGTTACGAGCGTTTTAATCCATTAACACACTACTTTTGATCTGATTGGGTTTTCTGGGTTTCCCCAATCCTTTGCAACAAATGATCAACTAAAATTATCTTTTTATTCCCAGATTAATTAATTAATTAATTAAATAAATAATTAAATAATTTAATAATAATAAAATAATTAAAAAAAAAATATTTTTTACTTATATATTTAATTTAAATTTATATTTGTAATTTTATTTTATTTTAGTCTTTGAGTCGACTGCTCTTAGTTGACGTTAAATAAATAAATAAATAAAAATAAAAAAGTGTCGACGCGCCACATCGCTCGCCGTCTCCCTCTTCGGCAGTGGCTTTTTGGAAGTTTTCTCTATTTTTTGGCGCAGCCGTTTGCCCACGGGCACATCCGCCTTGTCGTGGTCTTCAGACCGCTGCCTTTTAGTGAGCAGTAACTCTGCGACCTTGTTGGCGGATTGGCTAGAAGTTGCCTTCATTGCCGTTTTGCCTTCGAAATGTTTCCGGCCTTCCTCTATCCCTTCTTCGGCCCACTCCAGCTTTTTCCTATCCTCAGAAGTGAGTTTTTTGCTGCCAGCGAGCCGAGATTTGATCTTCAAGGCTGCTTTGTACTGGGCTTTGGCTCTCAAGCCCTCCTTCGTCTTTTTGGGCCCTTCCCTATTAGGGGTGTTGGAACCCTTGACTGGGGAGCGCAAGAGGCTTTCTTCCGCCTCAGCACTGATTTCATTGCCTGGTACCGCGCCACATCTTGGCATTCTTGGACGTTGAGGCAGTAACTGTCCTGGCCTGCTGCCACCAGTACAGAGGTGTGACCGCTGGCGACACGTAGAGGGGTGTTCAAAAAAAAGCGAGCGAGTAAGCTATATGTAGTTGAAGTATTTGTGCAGAATTTCAGTTTGAAATGATGAGTGTGGTTACACGTTTGTAACAGATTTAGAAAATTTGGAGCAGGGTATCTTACTGTCGAGCGCTCGATTGTAGCCTTACCCACTTGTTTTGCATTAAAATTGATGATTATTTTAAATGATGATGAGAAAGTTTTCACTATATTTAAGGCGGGTTCGAATCTTAAGTGATATTTCGCAGTAACATACAATATTTGGTTGGATTATTGGATTTTTCAATAAATATTTGAAGCATTATATAGGCGTCTCTTTTACACATTCATAATTAAAAGCCCTCTGATAAGTTCAAACTGGAAAGCACTGAAAGCAAAGAGGACAAATCCGAAAAGAACCAAGTGCAACTATCATAGTCAAAACAAATTTGAGACTGTAAGACGTTTTTTTCGCAAAACTGTAGCGGATATACCACAATAGGGCACGCTCGATTGTAGCATTTCCGACTTGTTTCCTTTACTCTTTGAGTTTTGGGAAGGGTTTGAGTTAGAATTATTTTGGGGTTTTGTTCGGTCGTTTTAAGTTACTTCGTATACGCCTTCTTCTTGCGCTTCGTGTTTGAGTTTGGATACTGTTGATATACCGGATTTCATAAGAGTCTTAAATAACCTATCAGGTAACTTTCTCCTGATGACAGTTTTAATTGTAGTTTTTGTGTAAACTATAATGTTGATAATATCGTTCTCTTATTTGAGTTTGTTTGAAATGTTAAATGACATAATTTCTAGATCTTCGACGAACTTACAGATACTTCCAGGGAAGGGCGTGTTGTAGAGACGGGGAAGCAGCTCCTCACATGGTGTCTAGGTTTTGTACTCATTCATGAGGGTATTCATCAGGTCTGGCCAGTTTCTGGCTCCGGATAGTTGGGATACGCGTTGGGCATCTCCTGCGAGTTGCATCTCAATTGCACTGAAGAACACATGCTTCTGAATGGTGTCAGTTGTTGGGTATAATTGAAGTACGAACTCGATCCTTTTGATAAAGGCAATGAGCTCTTGAGTGTTTCCGCTGAATGTAGGTATTTGTCTAATTTGACCAAACGCTTGATTCAGGTGGCGCTCCGTTTGTTTTAGGAGAGTTTTTATACCTTTGCAGAGGGTATATTAATTTTAGCCAGAAGTTTGCAACGCACCTTAGGAGACATCTCCGACCCTTTAAAGTATATATATTCTGAATCAACATAAACAGAGGAGTCCAAAAATGGATGTCCGTCTGTCCGTCCGTCCGTCCGTCTGTTGCAACGCAAACTAGTCCCTCAGTTTTTGAGCTATCTTCATGAAACTTGGTATACAAGCTTCTTATTGATGTACGCTGTAAATAAGTCGGAACGCGCCAGATCGGACCGATATATCGTATAGCTGTCATTGAAACTATCGGCCGATTTTTGTTGCTTTTCAAGATATTGCAACAATTTGGCCCATCTTATTCTTATTACGTTCCTAATGTGCTGTCAAAATTGTATCAAAATCGGACCACTTTAACATATAGCTGCCATAGGAACAATCGGCTGAAATTAGGGTTTTTGTATGCAAACCTGTTTTGTTCTTGGAAATATCGTACATTATCAATACTTTTTAATGTTATACAGTAACTCGCCCTTAGTTTTTCCACTTAAATATCTCAGACGTTTTTTTATTTATTTATTTATTTATTTATTTATTTTTTTAACGTCAACTAAGACAGTCGACTAGAAATTAAGATTAGTTTTTATTTTTAAATTATGATATAATTAAAATTAAACAAGTGGATATGGCTACAGTCGAACGCCCGACAGTAGGATACCCTTCTCCCAATTTTTAAAATCCGTTACAAACGTGTAACCACACTCATAATTTCAAACAGAAATTTTGCCCAAATACTTCTACTACATATAGCTTTCTCGCTCACACTCACACAGCGACGCACGTTAAGATATCTTATTGCTCGGTCTAATTTTGTTGCTCTCAACGCTACATGCTACAAAAATTATTTGACTCGTTGCGGGATTCAGTTCCGGCAGAATCCCAGACAGTTCTATAATTTTGTTAACATGAAGCGTATGTCATCTTCATATCCATCTAAGCTATCGTTTGAAAGTGCACATGCAAACAATGACCAGGACATGGCTGATCTGTTTGCAAAGTTCTTTCAAACGACCTACTCAATTTCAACACACGTTGTAAATTCTTATCCTTTTATCGTTCCCAGTTCAAATGGCATTTTCGCCCCACAATTAAACGAAAGTTCGATTTTCAAGGATTTATGTTTGTTAAAACCAGTTTTCTCACCTGGTCCTCACGGAATTACTAGTTGTGTACTGTATTTCGATCCTCTATCTAAGCTATTGCTCAAACTTTTCTCGCTGTCCCTGAAAACTTCCACCTTTCCTTCCATATGGAAGGAATCTTTTATTTTACCGCTTCACAAGAAGGGCAGCAAGTCTGATGCTTTAAACTATAGAGGTATCTCAAAATCATCGGCTATTACAAAACTCTTCGAGAATGTCATAACTCCTCACTTGCAGCATTTCTGTAGATCTGTCATATCTCTTTGTCAGCACGGATTTTTAAAACGTCGTTCCTCCTCGACAAATTTACTTGAGCTTACATCCTTTATAATAAAGGGCTTTCAGAAAAATTTTCAAACTGACGTCATTTATACTGATTTCAGTAAAGCATTTGACTCAGTAAATCACTCCCTTCTTGCACATAAACTAAATATTATTGGTTTCTCACCAAATCTTTTAAGCTGGCTTATAAGTTATTTGGCCAACAGAACACAAAGAGTCTTCTTTAAAAATGTTCTTTCTGACCCTATTCAAGTTACCTCTGGTGTTCCTCAGGGAAGCCATTTAGGTCCCCTTCTTTTTACGCTTTTCATCAATGACCTTCCTTCGGCCATACGTAACTCGCGTACTCTTATGTATGCAGATGATGTAAAGCTTTGTTTTCAATTTAAAGATGCCTCCTGTCATTCATCCCTTCAAGCCGACCTCAATAGTTTTAACAGTTGGTGTGGTGCAAACCTATTAAATCTGAACAGCTCAAAATGCAAGTTGATGACATTCTCTCGTGCCAGTCCTAAGTACGAATCTTACACTTTATGTGGTTGTCCTCTGGAAAGAATTAACTCTGTGGATGACCTTGGAGTATGCCTGGACGCTAAACTCAAGTTCTCCGAGCACATTTCTTCCATAGTCAATAAGGCTATGAGTGTACTCGGATTTATTAAGAGGTGGGCTAAGGAATTTAATGATCCTTATATAACTAAGACCCTTTATACCTCACTTGTGCGTCCTATTCTCGAGTATGGATCATGTGTTTGGTGACCTCAATTTTCCACCTACAAGGACCGCATTGAATCCGTACAAAAGAACTTTTTGATTTTCACATTGCGTGGACTAAATTGGGATTCAAACTTAAGATTACCTTCCTATACTAACAGACTTCTTCTACTAAATCTACCTTCCTTAGCCAATCGGCGTACTATGCTGGGTGTGGTTTTTATTAATAACCTTATTAAAGGCGATATTGACAGTGATGAGTTGGTTAGCCGGTTACACTTCTCTGTCCCTTGCCGACTAACGAGAAATTATATTCCACTAACTCTTCCTAGTTGTAGGTCGAACTATGCCTTGCACGAACCATTCAGGGTATTATGTTCGGACTACAACAAATACTACTTTATTATATCTAACAGCCAATCGAATAATAACCTTAAACTTTCACTACTTTCTCACCTAGCTAGATGTTAGCGATCTCGCGACCTTCTTATTCGTTAACTGCGCTCCTCGGGCGTTACGAGCGCTTTAATCCATTAACACACTACTTTTGATCTGATTGGGTTTTCTGGGTTTCCCCAATCCTTTGCAACAAATGTTGGATCAACTAAAATTATCTTTTTATTACCAGATTAATTAATTAATTAATTAAATAAATAATTAAATAATTTAATAATAATAAAATAATTTTAAAAAAATTTTTCGGCCCACTCCAGCTTTTTCCTATCCTCAGAAGTGAGTTTTTTGCTGCCAGCGAGCCGAGATTTGATCTTCAAGGCTGCTTTGTACTGGGCTTTGGCTCTCAAGCCCTCCTTCGTCTTTTTGGGCCCTTCCCTATTAGGGGTGTTGGAACCCTTGACTGGGGAGCGCAAGAGGCTTTCTTCCGCCTCAGCACTGATTTCATTGCCTGGTACCGCGCCACATCTTGGCATTCTTGGACGTTGAGGCAGTAATTGTCCTGGCCTGCTGCCACCAGTACAGAGGTGTGACCGCTGGCGACACGTAGAGGGGTGTTCAAAAAAAAAGCGAGCGAGTAAGCTATATGTAGTTGAAGTATTTGTGCAGAATTTCAGTTTGAAATGATGAGTGTGGTTACACGTTTGTAACAGATTTAGAAAATTTGGAGCAGGGTATCTTACTGTCGAGCGCTCGATTGTAGCCTTACCCACTTGTTTTGCATTAAAATTGATGATTATTTTAAATGATGATGAGAAAGTTTTCACTATATTTAAGGCGGGTTCGAATCTTAAGTGATATTTCGCAGTAACATACAATATTTGGTTGGATTATTGGATTTTTCAATAAATATTTGAAGCATTATATAGGCGTCTCTTTTACACATTCATAATTAAAAGCCCTCTGATAAGTTCAAACTGGAAAGCACTGAAAGCAAAGAGGACAAATCCGAAAAGAACCAAGTGCAACTATCATAGTCAAAACAAATTTGAGACTGTAAGACGTGTTTTTTTCGCAAAACTGTAGCGGATATACCACAATAGGGCACGCTCGACTGTAGCATTTCCGACTTGTTTCCTTTACTCTTTGAGTTTTGGGAAGGGTTTGAGTTAGAATTATTTTGGGGTTTTGTTCGGTCGTTTTAAGTTACTTCGTATACGCCTTCTTCTTGCGCTTCGTGTTTGAGTTTGGATACTGTTGATATACCGGATTTCATAAGAGTCTTAAATAACCTATCAGGTAACTTTCTCCTGATGACAGTTTTAATTGTAGTTTTTGTGTAAACTATAATGTTGATAATATCGTTCTCTTATTTGAGTTTGTTTGAAATGTTAAATGACATAATTTCTAGATCTTCGACGAACTTACAGATACTTCCAGGGAAGGGCGTGTTGTAGAGACGGGGAAGCAGCTCCTCACATGGTGTCTAGGTTTTGTACTCATTCATGAGGGTATTCATCAGGTCTGGCCAGTTTCTGGCTCCGGATAGTTGGGATACGCGTTGGGCATCTCCTGCGAATTGCATCTCAATTGCACTGAAGAACACATGCTTCTGAATGGTGTCAGTTGTTGGGTATAATTGAAGTACGAACTCGATCCTTTTGATAAAGGCAATGAGCTCTTGAGTGTTTCCGCTGAATGTAGGTATTTGTCTAATTTGACCAAACGCTTGATTCAGGTGGCGCTCCGTTTGTTTTAGGAGAGTTTTTATACCTTTGCAGAGGGTATATTAATTTTAGCCAGAAGTTTGCAACGCACCTTAGGAGACATCTCCGACCCTTTAAAGTATATATATTCTGAATCAACATAAACAGAGGAGTCCAAAAATGGATGTCCGTCTGTCCGTCCGTCCGTCCGTCTGTTGCAACGCAAACTAGTCCCTCAGTTTTTGAGCTATCTTCATGAAACTTGGTATACAAGCTTCTTATTGATGTACGCTGTAAATAAGTCGGAACGCGCCAGATCGGACCGATATATCGTATAGCTGTCATTGAAACTATCGGCCGATTTTTGTTGCTTTTCAAGATATTGCAACAAGATTTGGCCCATCTTATTCTTATTACGTTCCTAATGTGCTGTCAAAATTGTATCAAAATCGGACCACTTTAACATATAGCTGCCATAGGAACAATCGGCTGAAATTAGGGTTTTTGTATGCAAACCTGTTTTGTTCTTGGAAATATCGCACATTATCAATACTTTTTAATGTTATACAGTAACTCGCCCTTAGTTTTTCCACTTAAATATCTCAGACGTTTTTTTATTTATTTATTTATTTATTTATTTATTTATTTATTTTTTTAACGTCAACTAAGACAGTCGACTAGAAATTAAGATTAGTTTTTATTTTTAAATTATGATATAATTAAAATTAAACAAGTGGATATGGCTACAGTCGAACGCCCGACAGTAGGATACCCTTCTCCCAATTTTTAAAATCCGTTACAAACGTGTAACCACACTCATAATTTCAAACAGAAATTTTGCCCAAATACTTCTACTACATATAGCTTTCTCGCTCACACTCACACAGCGACGCACGTTAAGATATCTTATTGCTCGGTCTAATTTTGTTGCTCTCAACGCTACATGCTACAAAAATTATTTGACTCGTTGCGGGATTCAATTCCGGCAGAATCCCAGACAGTTCTATAATTTTGTTAACATGAAGCGTATGTCATCTTCATATCCATCTAAGCTATCGTTTGAAAGTGCACATGCAAACAATGACCAGGACATGGCTGATCTGTTTGCAAAGTTCTTTCAAACGACCTACTCAATTTCAACACACGATGTAAATTCTTATCCTTTTATCGTTCCCAGTTCAAATGGCATTTTCGCCCCACAATTAAACGAAAGTTCGATTTTCAAGGATTTATGTTTGTTAAAACCAGTTTTCTCACCTGGTCCTCACGGAATTACTAGTTGTGTACTGTATTTCGATCCTCTATCTAAGCTATTGCTCAAACTTTTCTCGCTGTCCCTGAAAACTTCCACCTTTCCTTCCATATGGAAGGAATCTTTTATTTTACCGCTTCACAAGAAGGGCAGCAAGTCTGATGCTTTAAACTATAGAGGTATCTCAAAATCATCGGCTATTACAAAACTCTTCGAGAATGTCATAACTCCTCACTTGCAGCATTTCTGTAGATCTGTCATATCTCTTTGTCAGCACGGATTTTTAAAACGTCGTTCCTCCTCGACAAATTTACTTGAGCTTACATCCTTTATAATAAAGGGCTTTCAGAAAAATTTTCAAACTGACGTCATTTATACTGATTTCAGTAAAGCATTTGACTCAGTAAATCACTCCCTTGTTGCACATAAACTAAATATTATTGGTTTCTCACCAAATCTTTTAAGCTGGCTTATAAGTTATTTGGCCAACAGAACACAAAGAGTCTTCTTTAAAAATGTTCTTTCTGACCCTATTCAAGTTACCTCTGGTGTTCCTCAGGGAAGCCATTTAGGTCCCCTTCTTTTTACGCTTTTCATCAATGACCTTCCTTCGGCCATACGTAACTCGCGTACTTTTATGTATGCAGATGATGTAAAGCTTTGTTTTCAATTTAAAGATGCCTCCTGTCATTCATCCCTTCAAGCCGACCTCAATAGTTTTAACAGTTGGTGTGGTGCAAACCTATTAAATCTGAACAGCTCAAAATGCAAGTTGATGACATTCTCTCGTGCCAGTCCTAAGTACGAATCTTACACTTTATGTGGTTGTCCTCTGGAAAGAATTAACTCTGTGGACGACCTTGGAGTATGCCTGGACGCTAAACTCAAGTTCTCCGAGCACATTTCTTCCATAGTCAATAAGGCTATGAGTGTACTCGGATTTATTAAGAGGTGGGCTAAGGAATTTAATGATCCTTATATAACTAAGACCCTTTATACCTCACTTGTGCGTCCTATTCTCGAGTATGGATCATGTGTTTGGTGACCTCAATTTTCCACCTACAAGGACCGCATTGAATCCGTACAAAAGAACTTTTTGATTTTCGCATTGCGTGGACTAAATTGGGATTCAAACTTAAGATTACCTTCCTATACTAACAGACTTCTTCTACTAAATCTACCTTCCTTAGCCAATCGGCGTACTATGCTGGGTGTGGTTTTTATTAATAACCTTATTAAAGGCGATATTGACAGTGATGAGTTGGTTAGCCGGTTACACTTCTCTGTCCCTTGCCGACTAACGAGAAATTATATTCCACTAACTCTTCCTAGTTGTAGGTCGAACTATGCCTTGCACGAACCATTCAGGGTATTATGTTCGGACTACAACAAATACTACTTTATTATATCTAACAGCCAATCGAATAATAACCTTAAACTTTCACTACTTTCTCACCTAGCTAGATGTTAGCGATCTCGCGACCTTCTTATTCGTTAACTGCGCTCCTCGGGCGTTACGAGCGCTTTAATCCATTAACACACTACTTTTGATCTGATTGGGTTTTCTGGGTTTCCCCAATCCTTTGCAACAAATGTTGGATCAACTAAAATTATCTTTTTATTCCCAGATTAATTAATTAATTAATTAAATAATTTAATAATAATAAAATAATTTTAAAAAAAATTTTTGAATAATAACCTTACTTTTAACTTAAATTATACTTATATTTTTAATTTAAATTTATATTTGTAATTTTATTTTATTTTAGTCTTTGAGTCGACTGCTCTTAGTTGACGTTAAATAAATAAATAAATAAAAATAAAAAAGTGTCGACGCGCCACATCGCTCGCCGTCTCCCTCTTCGGCAGTGGCTTTTTGGAAGTTTTCTCTATTTTTTGGCGCAGCCGTTTGCCCACGGGCACATCCGCCTTGTCGTGGTCTTCAGACCGCTGCCTTTTAGTGAGCAGTAACTGTGCGACCTTGTTGGCGGATTGGCTAGAAGTTGCCTTCATTGCCGTTTTGCCTTCGAAATGTTTCCGGCCTTCCTCTATCCCTTCTTCGGCCCACTCCAGCTTTTTCCTATCCTCAGAAGTGAGTTTTTGCTGCCAGCGAGCCGAGATTTGATCTTCAAGGCTGCTTTGTACTGGGCTTTGGCTCTCAAGCCCTCCTTCGTCTTTTTGGGCCCTTCCCTATTAGGGGTGTTGGAACCCTTGACTGGGGAGCGCAAGAGGCTTTCTTCCGCCTCAGCACTGATTTCATTGCCTGGTACCGCGCCACATCTTGGCATTCTTGGACGTTGAGGCAGTAACTGTCCTGGCCTGCTGCCACCAGTACAGAGGTGTGACCGCTGGCGACACGTAGAGGGGTGTTCAAAAAAAAGCGAGCGAGTAAGCTATATGTAGTTGAAGTATTTGTGCAGAATTTCAGTTTGAAATGATGAGTGTGGTTACACGTTTGTAACAGATTTAGAAAATTTGGAGCAGGGTATCTTACTGTCGAGCGCTCGATTGTAGCCTTACCCACTTGTTTTGCATTAAAATTGATGATTATTTTAAATGATGATGAGAAAGTTTTCACTATATTTAAGGCGGGTTCGAATCTTAAGTGATATTTCGCAGTAACATACAATATTTGGTTGGATTATTGGATTTTTCAATAAATATTTGAAGCATTATATAGGCGTCTCTTTTACACATTCATAATTAAAAGCCCTCTGATAAGTTCAAACTGGAAAGCACTGAAAGCAAAGAGGACAAATCCGAAAAGAACCAAGTGCAACTATCATAGTCAAAACAAATTTGAGACTCTAAGACGTGTTTTTTTCGCAAAACTGTAGCGGATATACCATAATAGGGCACGCTCGACTGTAGCATTTCCGACTTGTTTCCTTTACTCTTTGAGTTTTGGGAAGGGTTTGAGTTAGAATTATTTTGGGGTTTTGTTCGGTCGTTTTAAGTTACTTCGTATACGCCTTCTTCTTGCGCTTCGTGTTTGAGTTTGGATACTGTTGATATACCGGATTTCATAAGAGTCTTAAATAACCTATCAGGTAACTTTCTCCTGATGACAGTTTTAATTGTAGTTTTTGTGTAAACTATAATGTTGATAATATCGTTCTCTTATTTGAGTTTGTTTGAAATGTTAAATGACATAATTTCTAGATCTTCGACGAACTTACAGATACTTCCAGGGAAGGGCGTGTTGTAGAGACGGGGAAGCAGCTCCTCACATGGTGTCTAGGTTTTGTACTCATTCATGAGGGTATTCATCAGGTCTGGCCAGTTTCTGGCTCCGGATAGTTGGGATACGCGTTGGGCATCTCCTGCGAGTTGCATCTCAATTGCACTGAAGAACACATGCTTCTGAATGGTGTCAGTTGTTGGGTATAATTGAAGTACGAACTCGATCCTTTTGATAAAGGCAATGAGCTCTTGAGTGTTTCCGCTGAATGTAGGTATTTGTCTAATTTGACCAAACGCTTGATTCAGGTGGCGCTCCGTTTGTTTTAGGAGAGTTTTTATACCTTTGCAGAGGGTATATTAATTTTAGCCAGAAGTTTGCAACGCACCTTAGGAGACATCTCCGACCCTTTAAAGTATATATATTCTGAATCAACATAAACAGAGGAGTCCAAAAAAAAACTTCGGGCTTATAGTAAATTCAAGTGTTTTTAATAAAAACAAGTGGATATGGCTACAGTCGAACACCCGACAGTAGGATACCCTTCTCCCAATTTTCTAAATCTGTTAAAAACGTGTAACGACACTGATAATTTCAAACAGAAATTCTGAACATATACTTCTACTACATATAGCTTACTCGCTCGCACTCACACAGCGATGCGCGCAAAGCGTAAAGCGGCGAGACGCAACGTCGAAGTCGACGTCAACTCCAAGCAGCGCGCCGGCTGCTGCTCGTACATTTGTACTGAAAACGTAGACTTGAATAACTTCTGTGTTATTGGTCCGATCAGATAGTATTTTGGAAGATATGTTTACATTGCATTCGGCTTTATGTGTTCCAAAGCAGATTGTTACGAATTTATTAGTTTGCTTAATAATTACTATTGAATTTAATATAATAAAATACGATTAAGTATTGTATATTATAAGCCAGCCCATCAACCAAATAGTGAAACACTTTTATTGTTGTTTGATACTTCAATAATTATTTTATTTAAGCAACCGTTTGAACCAACCGCACAGTCTCGTTGTCTGCAAGCGAATAGAACGATTACTCTATAACATGTGAATGCATGTGAATGGTAAACCATGCCATGTGAATGACAAATAACGACATGGTCGTTTTAATTCACAATTATGCATAAGTGTGACTTTTGTATTTTCAACACGCCACCTCAAAAATCACACTGATACAAATTGATTAAAAATTAATGAAATGAAAAATTACTTTCAGACGAGTGCATGCGTTTTCTAATGGTTGTATTCTTATTATTTTCTTTTTTCTCTGGGGCTACTTTTATTGAACCAGCATTTGCTGCAAAGAATTGGGGAAACCCAGTAAAACCCAATTAGTTCAATCAAATAAAAATTTAACAAGATTCACTTAAATAAACATAGTAATAGTTAGAGTAGTAATTGTTTTGGTTTGATTATGGTTATATATATATAAAAGATTTAGACTTTATATAAAAATTCATTTTGCTCATTTAGATTATTTTGATCATTCAAGATTCAGCAAGATAAACATAGTAATGATTAGACTAGTAATTGTTTGATTTGATTATGGTTATACATATATAAAAGATTTAGACTTTATATAAAAATTCATTTTGCCCATTTAGATTATTTTAATCATTTAAGATTCGGTTAGACCCAGTTGGTCTCGCAGTACAATGAATCTGGCAGTTGGTAGTGGCTTTGTCAAAATATCAGCCAATTGTAAATCTGTGGAAAGATACTTAACACAAATTAGTTTGTTTTCAATTTGTTCTCTGGTAAAATGATATTTGATATCTATGTGCTTAGTTCTCTTGTGGCATGTGGGATTATTGGCTATACTTATACAACCTTGGTTATCCTCGAAAATAACTATTGGACCATTTAATTTTAATTTCATTTCATTTGTTAATGATTTTAGCCATAATGCTTCCCTTACTCCTTCGAATAAGGTCATATATTCAGCTTCGGTAGATGAAGCAGCAACAGATTATTGTTTCATAGTACTCCAGCAAATTGAACAATTTTCAAACATTTTAAATATATACCCTGTAGTACTTCTTCTGTCAGTCTCATTTCCGGCCCAATCAGAATTAACATACCCAATAAGAATTTTATGTACTTTCAAATTCCTTTTAAATGATAACTTTAACTTGACAGTTCGTTTTAGATATCTTAAAATTCTTTTAAGACATTGCCATAATTCTCTATTATTGTAGTTAGTATATCGACTTAAGATACTTATCGATGTACTTAAGTCCGGTCGTGTACATAACATTACGTACATTAAACAACCAATCAAATTCCTACATGGTGCTTCATATGACTCTTCTACTTGCAAAGCCTCATAATTTATTTAGCTTGGAAGTGGAGTCCCAACTGGATTACAATCTTCCATATTGAATTTTTTTAAAACATTTTTAATATATGCAGATTGACTGAGACAAATTTGATCATTTTTATACCCGCTACTCATAGAGTAGAAGGGTATTATAACTTTGTTCATACCGAAAATGTATGTAACAGGCAGAAGGAGACATCTCCGACCCCATAAAGTATATATATTCTTCATCAGTGTCAACAGCCGAGTCGATATAGCCATGTCCGTCTGTCCGTCCGTCCGTCTGTCCGTCTGTCTGTCCGTCCGTCCGTGTGAACACCTGGATCTCAGCTATTATAAGAGCTAGAGCTACCAAATTTTGTGATAATATGCGTTATTACCGCACGCTTATCAAGTTTGTTTTAGTTTTTTGCCACGCCTCCACCCGCCCCTATAAATTGAAAAAAAAAATGGACTACAGCTGCAATATTAGCTCTTCAGTAACAGTTTTTTATTTATTTATTTAACGTCAACTAAGACAGTCGACTAGAAATTAAGATTAGTTTTTATTTTTAAATTATGATATAATTAAAATTAAAAAAAAAAAAAAACGGAAATGATAAAAATTAAAAATGATGATATTAAAATTAAATTTCATAAAAAGTTTAAAATTATCAAGAATATATATATATTTTTAAATGTAAAGTTTAAGTTTAAATTTAAATTTAAATTTAAGCTGGGAAATATAAAGCAAGATTTCCCGATCCAGCATTTGCTGCAAAGGATTGGGGAAAACCCAGTAAAACCCAATCAGATCGATAAATTAGTATTAATTGTTAGGATGTATATTAATTGTTGTTAGGTGGTTTAATATAGATAATTTAATAGATGAAAGGGAGGATTCCGTGTTGATTACTCTAAAAAGCTTATTATAATCAGCACAGAGAACTCTAAAAGAATCATGCAAGCTATAGTTATTATTACAGAAACCCAAAGAAAGTGGTACAAAATTCCGTGTGACCCTAGAAGGAACACAGAAGTTTAGTTGGTTAAGCAGGAAAGGAGAGTCAATGTCGTATTTTATTAGTTTTATTATAACCATAACACCTAGCATAATACGACGGTTAGTTAAGGAGGGTAGGTTAATTAGCAGGAGTCGGCTTGAGTAAGGTGGTAAATCTATGTTAGAAACCCAGTTAAAGCGACGCAAAGCAAAGAGCAAAAATTGTTTTTGGACAGACTCAATTCTGTCTTGATGGACCTGGTATTGAGGAGACCATACACAGGATCCATATTCCAAAATCGGGCGAACAAGAGATGTGAATAACAATTTTGTCGTATAAGGGTCTTCGAATTCTTTAGCCCATCTTTTAATGAAGCCATGACCCCGATACGCCTTATTGACAATGTGTGTTATATGGCAATCAAATTTCAACTTATGAATTCCAAGATCTATTACTTCAACAATTCTGTGAAGTGGAAATTGATCAAGGGTATAGTTGACAACGTGAAAATTACTTCTATAAAAAGACATGACCTTACACTTCGAACAGTTTAAATATAGCAAATTACAGCTACACCAAGTAAAAAATGAGTCAATATCGACTTGAAGTGAATTAGCGGTCAGTTCATTGTATGTTAAGCAAAGTTTCACATCATCAGCATACATTAGAATATTAGAAAAGTGTAGAACAGATGGAAGATCATTTATAAATAGGTTAACGAGTAAAGGGCCCAGTTTATATTCTATAGCTGTTATAGGAACAATCAGTCAGTCCGTCTGTTGCAACGCAAATTAGTCCCCAGTTATTGAGCTATCTTCATAAAAATTGGCTCACAAGCTTCTTATTTGTGCCCTCTTCAAATAAGTCGGAACGGGCGAGATCGGACTGATATATCGTACAGCTGTCATGGAGCCTATCGGCCGATTTTCGTTATATTTCAAGATATAGCTATCAGGCTTACCACATCCAAATCAAAGTTGGGTCATTTGATGTACTGTTGTAATTTTTTAATTAATACCACGGAAACCGGCCGCAATTTATTTTATATTTAGTAAAACTGCTAAGGTATAAAACATTCGGCAAACCGAAGGTAGCCTTGCTTTCTTGTTTTTGGTTGTGTTTACACCTTTATGGTTGGTTGTTTTTACACTTTTATGGTTCTTTGTATGCAGTAGATTGACTATTGCGTGTCAATCACCGATTATACGTGAAGTTCTTTGGCGGATAAATCGAGTTTATTGTATTACGATGCACTTTTACCTTAGCGCCAATTCGCGTGGTTCAATCACAAAAAGATACGCTTGGTCGTATAAGGATCTTTTTTTTTTTTTACTAGATTGATATCGGTAAACGAGTCGCACAACTTTTTGTTTTAATCCTACCGGCTGCGCCATTAACGTATTCAGACCGAGGGTTTAGTAAAAAAATAAAAAAAACAAGTGGATATGGCTACAGTCGAGCGCTCGACAGTAAGATACCCTTCTCCCAATTTTTAAAATCCGTTACAAACGTGTAACCACACTCATAATTTCAAACAGAAATTTTGTACAAATACTTCTACTTCATATAGCTTTCTCGCTCACACTCACACAGCGACGCACGTTAAGAGTGACGTCACCGTCGGCGTCAACTACTGAAAGCAGCGCGCAGGCTGCTGCTCGTACATTTGTACTGAAAACGTTGACTTGAATAACTTCTGTGTTATTGGTCCGATCGAATTGTAATTTTGGGGATATGTTCATATGACATTTAGCTTTATACATACCAAAGCAGAACTCTATAAGTTTAATAGTTTGCTAAATAATCGTAAATTTATATGTTCAATACTTTGCTTAATAATCACAAATTACCGATTTGCGGGGGCGGTGGGCGTGGCACCAAACATTTGAAAGAAACTTCACCTGCTTGAGAAATATAAGAACCTCCATGCCAAATTTGGAGTCTCTAGCTCTTTTAATAGCTGAGATCCGTTGTCTCAAACAAACAGATGGACAGACGGACATGGCTCAATCGACTCGGTTAGTGATCCTGAGTAAAAATATATATACTTTATTGGGTCTGCCACGCCTCCTTATGCCTGTTACATACATTTCACAAAGTTAGTATTCCCTTTTTTGACCATTTTCTATGGTCGAAGGGTATAAACAGTTGTTTTTAGTTTATTACTTAAACACTTTTTATTTACTTCCAAAGGAAGAACTAGAGCGTTTAAATTATCACTAGGTTTTGACATTGTATTTTGAAGTTGAAACAGACTTTAGCGGGCTATCGCAGTTAATAGCGTACTCGGCGCTCGGGACTGAGCTGTACTGAACAGATCTAAGCTGAACTGAACAGAACTAAACTGAAAGTTTACTGAACTGAATCTTAGACGCGTGCCTGGGTTTACATAGGCAGAGTGGGTGTTAAGAGAACAAACTCTTTAAGAGAGTTTGGTTGATTTGATTTTAACGTTCTCTTTAAGAGAGTTTGGTTGATTTGATTTTGATGTTCTCTCATTGAGAGAGGAAGTGGTTCCCGATAAATAGGGGTAATTGGAGAATCCAAGTGCTTGAGCGGAAACTCGGGTGATAAAGTTTTATTATTTCAGTTGGCTCGCTGTAAACATTGGGCGGAGACCCGGGTGATGAACCTTTATTATTTCAGTTAGCTCGCTGTAAACATTGGGCTAGCCAAGTGATCGAATTTGGGGCAAATATTTGGGTGATCGGGTTTGCGGCAGTTATTTGTTACTGTTTGCGTTTTATGATCTGTGGGAACCAAAGATAATCGAAGAACCCTCGTTCTTTGATTACATTTTGTACTTAGACATTAATGTATAAATGTGAGTTTTACAATAGTGTGCGTTGTTTATGATTATATTATGTAGAATTGGGGAGTTTGAAGTGTGGGTGTAGAATGGATATGTCACTATATATATATGTGGGGTCTGGCACGGCTCCTTATGCCTGTTACATACATTTCACAAATTTACTATACCCTTTTAGAAGGGTATAAAAATAAACGAAACGAAACGAAACATCTTGTATATTTTTAAAAGAGTCAAGACTTTAGATTTTTGGGACTGGATAGACATGGGAGTTTACTTAAATACCTCGGACAAGATAAAGCCACGCAAATGTCAAAAAGTTATTTAATGTTATGTAAAATAGCCTGGTGCTTTGTTGCTGTTTTGGTGTGCTATTGAAATCAGCTATCTCACCAGGTTCAAACGGCGCGTTCCATTTGAAGCGATTTAGTGAGCTGATCCTAAGTCTCATCAATCTGATGCTGACTGGCAAGATTAAATGGCTGAAAGCGCTCGGCAAGAATCGTAGCAAAAACTTCCGCTTGCCTCAAGTCAGTCCATGCCCCGTTACTGGCAATCAGTGGCGCTTTTCTTGCGCAGCGCCTTTTAATAGCGCGCGTAACTTTCCAGAGTGAGTGGGTTGCTTTACTTTACACTCCAGTATTGGCAAGCCGGTCATCAAACCATGCAGATTTGTGCTGTACCAATGCACTTCGAAGGATGCTCTGCGCTCTGTTCCAGTCTTATTTGTCCAGCGGGTGACGAGACATCATCCATCTTGGGAAATTGAAACAATTTTGTTTCATAATATTCATAGATGAACCAGTGTCTACTAGGCATCTAAGAGTAATATTATTCATTTTAATTTTTAAGAACTTGCCTCCTCCTCTGAATCGCTTTCCGATTCCGAGGCTGGTTGATGAAAATTTTCGCCTGTGTCCATCTTGTGTTGGCCACTAGCACTTTCTCGTTTCCTTTTAACTGGAGGGCTCGGTGCATTGCTACCTTGTTGTTGGTAATTTGAGCTCTACCTAAATTTAGTATTTGCTTAAATTCACTGAAAGCTTGTGGGCTTGATTCCGCTGGTTTGGAACTAGTGCTTGGATAAGATTTATTTGTGTGATGCATTGCATTGCTAACGAAATTTTGATTTTTATACCCGCTACTCATAGAGTAGAAGGGTATTATAACTTTGTTCCAACCGAAAATGTATGTAACAGGCAGAAGGCGACATCTCCGACCCCTCGATATAGCCATGTCCGTCTGTCCGTCTGTCTGTCTGTCCGTCCGTGTGAACACCTGGATCTCAGCAATTATAAGAGCTAGAGCTATCAAATTTGGTGACAATATGTGTTATTACTGCACGCTGATCAAGTTTATTTTGGATTTTGTCACGCCTCCATCCGCTCCTATATATTGAAAAAAATTGACAACAGCTGCAATATTAGATCTACAGCAACAGTTTTTATACCCTTGCAGAGGGTATATTAATTTAAGCCAGAAGTTTGCAACGCACCTTAGGACACATCTCAGACCCTATAAAAATATATATATTCTGAATCAGCATAAACAGAGGAGTCCAAAAATGGATGTCCGTCTGTCCGTCCGTCTGTTGCAACGCAAACTAGTCTCTCAGTTTTTGAGCTATCTCCATGAAACTTGGCATACAAGCTTCATATTGCTGTACGCTGCAAATAAGTCGGAACGAGCCAGATCGGACCGATTTATCGTATAGCTGTCATGGAAGCTATCGGCCGATTTTTGTTGTTTTTCAAGATATTGCAACAAGATTTGGCAAATCTTATTCTTATTACGTTCCTAATGTGCTGTCAAAATTGTATTAAAATCGGATCACTATAAAATATAGCTGCCATAGGAACAATCGTCTGAAATCAGGGTTCTTGTATGCAAACCGAAACCACCAGCAATCCAAATGTATTTTATATTTAGTATAACTGCAAGGGTATAAAACCTTCGGCAAGCCGAAGGTAGCCTTGCTTTCTTGTTTTTTTATTACTTTGCTTTTATTTATTGAATTTTCTTGTATAAGAACTAACAATAAGTTTAAAAGTCTTAACTATAAATGTTCTGAACAGTTGTATTATTTTTCAAACTGTTCTATGATTAGACAGCCCTAAAAAATTCTTCGCTGGGTTGGTAGGTCCTTTCGCCGGAGACGGGAACGCCTGCTGAGCTGGGTTAGACCTCTCGCTAGGTGGTTGGGATGCGAGTAAAGCAATTGTAATTGCATTGATAACTGGTGGGATATTTAAGTCACTTTGGAGGTTTTCGTTCCGAACGTACCATGGTGCCCCAGTGATGCTTCTCAGAATCTTTGATTGTGCTCGCTGTATGATATCAATATTGCTGTTGCTGGCATTGCCCCATAACTGTGAGCCATAGGTCCAGATAGGTTTCAATACAGAATTGTAGAGTAAGACCTTGCTATCTAGGCTGAGCGGACAACCAGAGTTGATGAGCCAGTGTAAGTTGTTGGTTTGGGTTTAAGTTTTTTTTGGCTTCATTGTGCCTGCGCCATGTGAGGTTTCTGTCAAGGTGGACTCCTAGGTACGCTACCTCATCTGCTTTTGGGAGTGGTATGTTGTTTAACAAGAGTGGTGGGCAATCTTGTCTATCTAGCGTAAACGTCACGTGCTTGCATTTTTGCTCGTTTACTTTTATTCGCCAGCCAGAGAGCCACTTCTCAATGTCGATGAGGTGCAATGCCAGCTGAGTTGTAGCTTGGATTGGGGACCTTGAACGGCTAAGGATAGCTGTATCGTCAGCAAATGTGGATACCGTTAAGCGACTATTTGTAGGGATGTCGGCTGTATAGATGAAGTATAAGGTAGGCCCAAGAACGCCTTGGGGGACTCCAGTCTCAATTTTATGAGGTAAGACTTTAGACGTTTGTGTGTGCTTTCGGGTAGGGCTGTTTTAACTTTCAAGCCAGACTCTGTCGAATGCTTGGAGTACGCCTAAAAATACTGCTGTACTTGTATGATTCACCTGTTCAATGGTTCCGTGGCTTTCGCGAAATCCAAATTGATGGACTGGGATTATGTTGTGGGCTCTCAGATGTAGATTAAGTCGGATCAGCAGGCATTTTTCGAATAGTTTCGAATTACATGAGAGTAGACTTATTGGTCTGTAAGATGAAGGGACTGTGTGGTCCTTACCAGGCTTTAAAGAGCTGGGTTATGTAGCGAACTGCAGAGTGTGGCAACTCGATGATCTTTTCCGGTGTTATAAGGTCGCAGCCGGGGGATTTTTTCGGGCTGAGGCTGTCTTTGATTATTATAATTACTTCTTCTTTATTATAATTACTTCTTTTGGCCGAAACACAATTAGGGTGTTTTTCTGGTGGCAGTTTACGGGTGAGGACGGTAGCGCGAATGTGTAAGTAGCCTGGTTTGGCGTGAATACATTTTGTAGGTGTGCGGCAAATGTGGTGGCTCTGTCTGCATCACTACGGGCCCAGCCGCCTGAGGTATTCCTTATCGGCAAAACAGTTTCAGTCGGTGGGCGAAGAGTTGAGTGGGCTCTCCACAGTGACTTATATTTTGTACCTGTTGGTGTGAGTTGCTCTATCGGCACTGATCGTCTTCCTCCTGTTGGCGTTGGCCAGTTTCCGTGTGGCTACTTTTTAGGCCATGGATTTTAAAAAAATACATGGTCAATTAGTTTTGTCGGAATTTGCGTAACAGGCAGAAGGAGACATCTGCGACCCCATAAAGTATATATATTCTTGCTCAGGATCACTCCAAGTCGATTGAGATATGTCCGTCTGTCCGTCTGTATGAGACAACAGATCTCAGCTATTAAAAAAGCTAGAGACACCAAATTTGGTAAGGTTCCTATATATAATAGGCAGATAAAGTTTATTTCAAATGTTTGATGCCACGCCCACCGCCCCCGCAAATCGGTAATTTACGATTTCTAAGCAAAGTATTAAACTTTGCTCTGGTATGTATAATGCTTAATGCCATATGAACATATTGTTCAAATTACAAGTCGATCAGGCCAATAACACAGAAGTTATTCAAGTCAACGTTTTCAATACATATGTTTGAGGAGCAGCCGGTGCGCTGCTTTGCCGACGTCGACGTTGCGTCTTGTCGCTTTACTATTCACGCGCGTTGTTGTGTGAGTGCGAGCGAGTAAGCTATATGTAGTAGAAATTATGAATGTGGTACTCGTTTGTAACAGATTTAGAAAATTTGGAGAAGGGTATCTTACTGTCGAGCACGCGACTGTAGCCTTACCGTCATGTTTCTTCTGTCCTTATTTTATTTTTTTACCCGCTACTCATAGAGTAGAAGGGTATTATAACTTTGTTCAAACCGAAAATGTATGTAACAGGCAGAAGGAGACATCTCCGACCCCATAAAGTATATATATTCTTGATCAGTATCAACAGCCGAGTTGATATAGCCATGTCCGTCTTTCTGTCCGTCCGTCCGTGTGAGTCACTGGATCTCAGCTATTATAAAAGCTAGACCTGCCAAATTTGGTGTCAATATGTGTTATTACTGCAGGCTTATCAAGTTTATTTTGGATTTTTGCCACGCCTCCCGCAATATAAATTCAAATAAATTGACTACAGCCGCAATATTAGCTCTACAGCAACAGATATATACCTTCTTGCAGACGTTTCGTGAAAATTTCAGTAAGATTAGACAATAAATATGGAAGATATTAAAGAAATAGTAGTGCCATGTGACCACGTGTTTTGTTTGTCGAAGGGTATCGGCCATTGAAAATGGTTAAAAAAGGGTATACTAACTTTGTGCAATGTATGTAACAGGCATAAGGAGGCGTGGCAGACCCCATAAAGTACATATATTCTTGCTCAGGATCACTAGCCGAGTCGAATGAGACATTTCTGTCTGTCTGTCTGTCTGTCTGTATTAACGCCTGATTCTCAGCTATTAAGAAAGCTAGAGTCTCCAAATTTTGCATAAAGATTTATGTATAAATTATTCTTTTGCCTTTATAATTTAAAAACGCGAGTTTAATTATTATTGTTTATTTTCGCAAGGCAGGAAGTGCTCTTGCCCAAAACCAAATTAAAACTAAAAGTACAAAATTGAAACTTAAGCTACCTTAAGGCCACCAGTCCCTCTCCTCCTTTCCGCTGCGTCAGCGTCTCGTGCGGACGAATTCCACTCCCAGAGCTCGCTATGCAACAGAGTCGCCGATCGTCAGGGCGAAGCTCTCTCTGCAAGGTGCACTGTCAGCATTTGTTTGTTTGGGCTGTTGGTGACACCCAGCTTGGTGACAGCCAGCAGCCGGGTCGGGTGGCTTAACTACTCCCCTCCTCAAGAGTGGCCGTCCTCGGTCCGCCGAGATTGTCCATCAGCTGGTTCACTTGGAAGTCGTTCCTCTTCCTTTGAAGATGGTGCTTCAATAGGATGAGTCCGCAAACAATAGTGCAGACACTCAATCCCAGGCCGAAGGCAATGATGGGGCTGAAATTATTCCGAGCATTGTCCCGTACTTCGTTTATTGTCCTCAAGTTATCGACGCTTAATTGGTGAAGAAAGGGCAAGCTCAGGATGGTGTCGTATCCGATAATGTTGAGTTGGGGTACGGAAGCTACCCCCGGGAATCTGCGCTGAGCGTTGTTGCGATTGCGGAAGGATGTGTCATTTACCATAGCGAAGTTGTCGAATGTCACCAGTTGCGTTCCTGAGACATTCACAGCCAGATTGTCGTCACACCTCACCGTTGCGGGATGGTCGTTGATGATGATCACCCCGTTGTCGACGATTGTGACTGCTTCGAGAAAGCTTGGCTGCGTTTGACAATATGCGGTACCTCCGAAGTGCAGGCCGCTGGCGCACTTTTGATTCGCGGCCCTTTTGCAGAAGGTTGTCGTTGTGGTCTTCGTGCAATTGAAAACCGGCCAAACTTGGCCCCCGCACTCTGCCAAAATGTTGTCTGCCAGCTGGAGAATTCTTCCATTGTGTGCTCCTGGGAAAATGGTGACCCTTTTGCAAATAAACTTAACTGTAGGGTATTCTATTATAAAATGATTTTCATTACTTGATTGTAGGACTTTAATCTTTGAAATTTCTAACAAATTGGCGAAAGTTGTGCCTGTGAGCTGTTTATCGAACATGGACTCTAGGTCTGTGTGATCTAAAATGGCCGGGCTTACAATTTCGGCTTTCGCCAGGGTGATTGTTAGCACGAGGTTTTCGATTTCAGTTATTAACATTCTATTTCTTGCCAAGAGAATTTCGAACAGATTTTTTAAATTTGACTGTTTTGAGTTAGACAGCAGCTTGTTTACTGTGTCTGTGAGGCTATTTATTTGTGCTTGAATTTTCGAATTTACAACTATCTGCCTATTGTTTGACTCCGTTAGCATGGCCTCAGTCAACCTAATTGATTCCAAATCATGGGCATCGGGAGTACCGGCAACGACTTTAAGAGCCGAGGCCAAGAAATCTAAGCTCCTTGCCATCCTATGATGTACTGCAATAGTGGATATCATGCCTTTAATATGCTGAGTATCCGATATTAACAGTTTTTCATCATTATGTGTGGAAACAATTCGGACAACTTGGCCGTCTCCTCTACAATGCGAACGTAATCAGTCAAGTTGGAGGTGTGTGTAACAACGTCGCATTCGTCCCAAACCAGCACTATCCTGTCCGTGACTGGGATGTACTCCGAATGAGAGTAGTCGGTAATGTCGCAAATATGAGGTGAAGCATCAAGATTAGGATCCTACAAGGTAAATAATAGAAAGCTTAATCTTTACACAACTAGCAAATTTTTGCTTAATAATTAGAGAACTAGGTCTATGTCCCTACCTGAGGTTGTCCTTGTGGACCACCCTCCCATTAATCAGGACTGATGTCCCCAAGTCTGCCTTTACTGTTTCCTGGGCATTTGCGATGTAGACCCCAAAGTCGTTTAACAAGAGTGACCGTATTGTCTCCGAATTCAGTGACGGCAACGTTGCTCGTTGCCTGGCTTGTGGAAAGACCTTTAAAAGTTGCATCAAGGGCAACTTAACGTCCTCAATCGTGCGGGACGGTATTGGTTGAACCATGGTAAATTTTGAGAACTTGTCAACGCACGTAAGGAAATACTTCTTGTCAGTCGAGAAGATATCGACATTTCGAGCATTTCCCCAGTAAAGGAGGGAATTGGGGTTTCTCCCAACTCTTGTCTAGTAGGGTGTCGGACATATTTTGCTTTTGAGCAGATTCTACAATCTTGGACCGTTTCATTCGCAAGTTTAGACATTTTGGGAAAGTAATAATCGGTGAGAATTTGCTTCACATTCTCCTGTGCAGCCCTATGCGCGCGATTGTGTTCCGCGACGACAATTTATTTTTTCTCGTTGTCATCGAAAATGTCTGTGACAATGTTCTTACAATGCCAGAATTTAGTTGAGGGGAATGCCCTAACCAGATCGTCTTGAATGCACGCTAGGGTTGGGAGGTTGCAACATATTGCATATACTACCCCTGGATTAATGACGGACTTGATCACTTCTCTGAGGTTGTCTCTATTTGTGAATTGGATTGTGTGGCGGGTTTTCTCACCAAAGAGCACAAAAATGCGCTTCAATGGGAAACGTGTTTCTTCCAGAATAATCTGGTTGCTGAAGCAGTTAACTGGTTTATCTGTCGTCTCGATGGTATATGTCATTGATGCTTCACTATGAACCGTGGCCGCATCTGAACGCGCTGCAACGCTGTCGAGTGCGTTTACGTTTTGACGAGACAAGGCATCGGCGACGTAGTTCTCCTTCCCAGGTTTGTACAACAATTTGGCACCAATCACATCGATGCGTGCTTTCCAGCGCTTGATTTCAGCGTTAGGATTTGCCTCGGATACCGCAAATGTGAGAGGCTGGTGATCCGTGAAAACATTTATATCCCTTACTCCGTAGAGGTAGTGTCGTAGTTTCCCCAGCGCCCACACGATTGCTAGGAGCTCACGCTCGTTTGTAGCATAATTTCTTTCACAATCTTTAAGCGTTCTTGAAATCATTGTGATCGGACGACCCCCTTGAGAAAGTACTGCGCCAATGCCGTAAGCAGATGCGTCTGTTGTAAGGTCAAATGGTTTCTTATAATCCGGATAACCCAACATAACATCTTCGGAAGAGAGGATATTTCTCAACTTTTCAAAGGCATGCCTGAAGCAGAAGCACCTGTAATAGCTAGCTAACCCCAGGAAGGATCTTATATCGAAGAGGGTCGTCGGCTCAACGTATTCCTGAAGGGCTCTAACTTTTTCAGAATCGGTTCTTGTTCCGTCCTTTGTTACAATGAACCCTAGGTACTCGACGCTTGATTTAAAGAAATGGGATTTTTCCTGCGCCACTCTCATGTTGGCGTCGTGAAGACTCTTAAGTACCCAGTCCACATGTCTTATGTGGTCGGCCTCTGTTTTGGAAAAAATGATGACGTCGTCGACGTATACGTAACATGATTTACCAATCTGTTCACGTAAGACGTCGTCGATCGCTCTTTGGAAGACACTTCCAGCATTTTTCAACCCGAACGGCAGGCGACAGAATTCGTACTTCCCCCCGCTAACTGAGAAAGACGTCTTTTCCCTGTCCCGCTCGGCCAACGTTATTTGGTGATAACCCGACTTTAAGTCAAGGGTAGTGAAATAAGTGGCGTTGCCCAAATTGGCGAGGATCATTGATATGCTCGGCATTGGGTATTTGTCGGCGATGGTCTTTTGGTTAAGCTTTCTGAAGTCCATTACCAGGCGCTTCTTCCTATTTCCCATCTCGTCTGTCCCTTTCTTGTCTACAACCCAAATGGGGTTGTTATAAGGGGACCTGGACTTCCGAATTATACCGTCCTTAAGAAGGCATTTGATTTCGTAGTCGACAAAATCTCCTACACCCAATGGGTAGGGGTATAACTTTGAATATATTGGGTCGTCGTCAACCGTACGAATGGTTGCAGTGACCGAAGTGTTAAAGGGGAGCGACTCGTTAGGGTCTGCAAATGCTTTGCTCCTACTTTTTAACATTTTTAAGAATGCCGACCTGACAGCTGGTGGCGCATCGATGTCAATTACATTGGTATGGTTGACGTCAGGGCACTTATGGTATTGAATTTTCTCAGATGCCATGCCCACTTTGGTAACGTTGTCCTCCAGACACGACGAAGCTCCGACTAGCGTTAGCAGGTCGAATCCAATGATACCGTCAAAAGTCGAAAGAGTATTTAATAGAAACAAGAAAGGTAGGCTTGCCGAAGGTTTTATACCCTTGCAGTTGTACACAGGAATATGTAATAGTACTCAGATCTTCACAAAATTGAAGGTACCTTCATTATGCCGACCGTTATAAATTATAAAAGTTCGATTTTGATGAAACTTCATTATTAAGGACACACATCGATTTGGATGTGGTAAGCCTGATAGCTATTTCTTGAAATATAACGAAAATCGGCCGATAGGTTCCATGAAGCTATACAATATATCGGTCTGATCTTGCCCGTTCCGACTTATTTAAAGAGGGGACAAATAAGAATCTTGTGAGCCAAGTTTCATGAAGATAGCTCAAAAACTGAGAGACTAGTTTGCGTTGCAACAGACGGACGGACGGACGGACAGACGGACATCCATTTTTGGACTCCTCTGTTTATGCTGATTCGGAATATATATACTTTATAGGGTCGGAGATGTCTCCTAAGGTGCGTTGCAAACTTCTGGCTAAAATTAATATACCCTCTGCAAGCGTATAAAAATGGGGCGGTCTTGCCGAAGATCGGCAAAATGCATTTTTGCGTTATGGTGCTAGAACCATGAATAGAGTGAACGGGGAATGGGTTTTCGACAGGGACCAAGCTGATAAGGTTCTTTGTGGGCTTGATATAGTTTTTAGCAGCTCCCGTGTCGATAAGGAACTTCATCTGTACCCCTGCTACTTTCCTCCATATGATTGGTAGCAGGGACCTCCCCCTAAAAAATTGAGCGAGTCGCTCTCTTAGCCACCTTCTTCCGTGACTTCAGCCTCGGCTACTGCTTCACAAGCAGCGCTATTGTAATCTGCGTGGGCCTTGTCATCTTGTGTGGCATTGTTGTCTACCCTTTGCCGTCTCTGTCCTGATACTCTATCTGAGTTGGCAGGACGCTTCCTACCATTTCCGTTATAGTTGTTTTCCCTACCCGAGCCCTGCGGTCCTTGGTATGCCGTGGACTGACGAAATCTAGAGGTTGACGCATCAACCTCCATTGGTACAGGCTTGCCTGACTGATTTCGTTCTGCGTTTGTTTCTGACTCCCCTGCTGCTTGTAGATCGGATTCTTGTTCCGATTCATCTGTCCATTGCCTCTCTGACCGTCCTGGCCACTTTCACGCCCTTGAGAACGCTGCCCAGACCTATTTGCCCTTTCCTCTTGTCCTTTGGCAAAACTCGCAAAACTCGTACCTATCATGATTGGCTTCTAGTTCCTGCGCTAGAGCTAGCGCAGAAGGTAGGTCGGGGGGGTGTGACGAAAACAAGACGTCCGTTAGGTTTCTTTTCAAGCCCGAGATGAAGACTCTGAGGGCGTCGGTCCGGAATTTCTCACACATTCCTTTGGAAAAACCTGACTCATAGGACATATTTACTTTGTTAGTTAACAAGGTGAGCTTTTTCTCCACCTCGTCATAGTATTCTAAGATGGATAAGGTACCCTGACGTAGAGTGCCCATTTCTTGTTCTATGACATGAATTGGACGTTTGTCACTGTAAGTGAAGTCCAAACGGCTAATGATTGCGTCTACATTCAACGGAGTGTTGAAAGACGCTAGTACAGAATCAACTGCAGCCTTACATTTCTGTCTTATGATCAGAACGGCT
The DNA here is from genome assembly GCA_018904105.1 of Zaprionus tsacasi. Taxonomy (NCBI): domain Eukaryota; kingdom Metazoa; phylum Arthropoda; class Insecta; order Diptera; family Drosophilidae; genus Zaprionus; species Zaprionus tsacasi. The sequence goes on from JAEIFR010000569.1 coordinate 150,450, forward strand.
TGGTAGTGCCAAGAGCTGCCGTTGTATCTCCTATAGATTTTGTATGCGGTAAACGCGGATTGACGCCAAGACACGTAAGAGTCTTGTGTGCCGTGGAAGTCGGACAAACTTTTGACTACGTCTAGAGGTTCGTCACATGTGATATAATCTACTACTTCAACGTCTTGGTACACCTCTAACTCTGGTATGGCTAAGTGTGTTGCTTTTAGGCGGCCAGTCAAACTATCTAGTTGTTCCTTGAATTCACTTCGAAGTGCCTCCTCTTGCCTTTGGAACTGTGCACTTTGTGCTGCCAATGCGGTAGCAAGCACAGTTTCCATGGCTGCCTTAAACTGATCTACGTTCATGTTGGAATGACTGGGGGGCGGTGTCACTGCGTTGGCCGCTCGCGCTATCTCTAACTCTATACTATCGTCACTGTCAAAGTGTACTGGTTCGCGATATCCACCACAGCCGCTCATCGGCCAACTTGTCGACTGCCTATGGAGTCAAGCAATAATTCGCTGTCAGCCAAACTTTATGCAAAAGCGCTTTTATAACCCCCGACACAAGTATGCAAGGCTTATTTATTAAAATAAGACAAAAAGTATGCAATGGAACAATTATTAAAATATGGCAAAAGGTATGCAATAGAATATTTGTTAATATGTGACCAACAGTATGCTATGTAGTATTTTTTAGACGGCGATCAAAAGTATGCAATGAAATATTTATTCAAATATGGCAAAAAGTATGCAATGATCGTCAAAGTAAAAGGCCTTGTATAACGCATAGCATGTTCATTTTATATATATTGTATATTTATTAAGGCATACGGGGAAATCCAAAACCCCTTTGTGTCCTTGGCAGCTATTAATTCAGCCTATTTAGGCGCGCTAGCTAACTAAAGTTAGCAGAATCATAAAGTTAACAATTAAAAACAAAAATCTGAAATTAAAATAATATAGTGCTGTGTCAGCCTCTGCTGACCCTTCTCATAGGAGATCGGAGAATGAGGTCCCTGGGTTGTCGCCTATCAAGCCTCCTTAGTGGACGTGATCTGCTCAGTGCGCTAGCAAGCCGATTCCTATGACGCCCCAGTCTTTCATGGTAGCGACTTGAATGCTGGTTTATAGTATCAAATACTGTGGTAAGCTTAAGGTCTCTGTGCAGGGTTGTGTTTCGCACATACCACTCGCACCCGGAAATAAGCCTAGCAGCTCTATTTTGGACTACTTGAATCCTTCGGATTTGGCTATCGCAAGCCAACCCCCAGATTTGGCACCCATATTGGTGAAATTATTCTTTTATAAATTGTTACTTTGTTGGACAGTGACAATTTGCTGCACGGGCGGAGTAGCCAAAAGTGCTTTGCAATCTTTGCACGTATACGTGTTTTGACGTCGGTTATGTGTTTTGAGAATGTGAGTCTGCGATCCAAAATTATACCGAGGTACTTTGCTGCGTTAGACTGTGGTACGGGTTCTTCATCTATGTAGATGGCTGGTGGAGTGTTTCGTTTGAGGGTGTAGCAAACGTTGGCCGATTTACTGCTATTATTACCGATATTCCAGCGCCTTGCCCATTCAGAAAATCATGTTGCATAGTGCTGGATGACTTCAGCTGCATCAATCTCACTTTGGGAACTATATGTTATACATACGTCGTCAAGAAAAGTCGCCAGCACTGACTTCCCTAGAAGGCAATCATACGGGCGCGGCATGTCAAAGCTGTATAAGGTGTATAGCAAAGGGCCAAGGACACTGCCCTGTGGGACTCCTGCTGCGACATCTTGCTCGGTAGAAAGGGCTGAGTGAAATCGAACTGCATGATATTACATGATATTTACTATGTGTTAAGACGCTGCTGCCGATGGGTTTCTCTGGATGCGGTAACTGCTCTTCTTCGTCTGCACTGTCACTGTGCGATGATATTTTCAATGTGTTAAGACGCTGCTGCCGGGTGCGGTGCACTGTCACTATGCACTTAGTTATTTTTGGGAATTTGGGTTTTTGCCGTTGGGCGCCAATTATTCTTTTGCCTTTATAATTTAAAAACGCGAGTTTAATTATTATTGTTTATGTTCGCAAGGCATGAAGTGCTCTTGCCCAAAACCAAATTAAAACTAAAAGTACAAAATTGAAACTTAAGCTAACCTAAGGCCACCAGTCTCCCTCCTCCTTTCCGCTGCGTCAGCGCCTCGTGCGGACGAATTCCGCTCCCAGTGCTCGCTATGCAACAGAGTCGCCGATCGTCAGGGCGAAGATCTCTCTGCAAGGTGCACTGTCAGCGTTTTCGTGGGCTGTCGGCGACACCCAGTTTGGTGACAGCCAGCAGCCGGGTCGGGTGGCTTAACTTATATACTAGGCAGTAAGTGCCAATTTCATATTTTGGGTACTACGCCCACCGCCCCCATAAATCAAAATTAGTTTTCTTATGTATTGAAGTCTTAACTTTCTGATATGGCATACATCTAGATAAATACGCTATGAACTTATTTTATAAATTGCAACCCGATCGGATAATAAACATAGAAGTTACGCACGTTAACGTTTTCATTTGATTTGTGATGCCTTGCCTGCAAGCTGCTGCCAGCCATGTGCGTTTTCGATCTTTTTAATGTCAAAATGGTTATGTGTATGTACGAAATGCAAATGGTAACTTAGCCGCAAAGCAAATAGTTGCAGCGATGGTCATATGTGTAGAGCTGCCCGCAATCAAACAAAGAGACGGAGGTTCAACCTTCGGACGGCAAGGCGGTTTATTTACTTGTTTTTTATACCCTTCGACCATGGAAAATGGTCAAAAAAGGGTATACTAACTTTGTGCAATGCATGTAACAGGCATAAGGAGGCGTGGCAGACCCCACAAAGTATATAGATTCTTGCTCAGGATCACTAGCCGAGTCGATTGAGACATGTCCGTCTGTCTGTCCGTCTGTCCGTCTGTATGAGGGAACAGATCTCAGCTATTAAAAAAAAGCTAGAGACACCAAATTTGGTATGGAAGTTCCTATATATAATAGGCAGGTGAAGTTTATGTTAAATGTTTGATGCCACGCCCACCGCCCCCGCAAATCGGTAATTTGTGATTATTAAGCAAAGTATTAAACTTAGAAAGTTCTGCTTTGGTATGTATAATGCTAAATGCCATATGAACATATCCCCCAAATAACAATCCGATCGGACTAATAACACAGAAGTTATTCAAGTCAACGTTTTCAGTACAAATGTACGAGCAGCAGCCTGCGCGCTGCTTTCAGTAGTTGACGCCGACGGTGACGTCACTCTTAACGTGCGTCGCTGTGTGAGTGTGAGCGAGAAAGCTATATGTAGTAGAAATATTTGTGCAAAATTTCTGTTTGAAATTATGAGTGTGGTTACACGTTTGTAACGGATTTTAAAAATTGGGAGAAGGGTATCCTACTGTCGGGCGTTCGACTGTAGCCATATCCACTTGTTTTTTCATCACTATTTAAAAGTTTTTATACCTTTGTAATTGGTCAAAAAAGGGTATACTAACTTTGTGCAAATGTATGTAACAGGCATAAGGAGGCGTGGGAGACCCCATAATGTATATATATTCTTGCTCAGGACCACTAGCCGAGTCGATTGAGACATGTCCGTCTGTATGAGACAACAGATCTCAGCTATTAAAAGAGCTAGAGAGACCAAATTTGGCATGGAGGTTCCTATATATCCCAAGCAGATTTCAAATGATTTATGCCACCCCCACCGCCCCGGAAATCAGTAATTTGTCATTATTAAGCAAACTATTAATCTCATAACATTCTGCTTTGGTATACATAAAGCTGAATATAATATAAACATACAAGTATCCTCCAAATTACAATCCGACCAATAACACGAGCAGTAGCCTGCGCGCTGATTTGAGCAGTTGACGTCGACGTTGCGTCGTGTCACTTTACTCTTTACGCGCGTCACTGTGTGAGTGCGAGCGAGTAAGCTATATGTAGTTGAAGTATTTGTGCAGAATTTCTGTTGAAATTATGAGTGTGGTTGCACGTTTGTAACAGACTTAGCAAACTGGGAGAAGGGTATCTTACTGTCGAGCGCTAGATTGTAGCCTTACCCACTTGTTTTTTATACCTGCTACTCATAGAGTAGAAGGGTATTATAACTTTGTTCAAACCGAAAATGTATGTAACAGGCAGAAGGAGACATCTCCGACCCCATAAAGTATATATATTCTTGATCAGTATCAACAGCCGAGTCGATCTAGCCGTGTCCGTCTGTCTGTCCGTCCGTCCGTGTGAACACCTGGATCTCAGCTATTATAGAAGCCAGAGCCACCAAATTTTGTGACAATATGTGTTGTTACTGCACGCTTATCAAGTTTATTTTAGATTTTTGCCACGCCTCCACCCGCCCCTATAAATTGAAAAAAAAATGGACTACAACTGCAATATTACCTCTACAGTAACAGTTTTTTATATACGTCATAAATACCACGTGCGGACGTTTCGTGAAAATTTCAGTAAGATTGGACTATAAATATGGAAGATATTAAAGAAATAGTAGTGTCATGTGACCACGTGTTTTGTCTGTTTTGTTATGTTGGATATGCAAAATATGAATTGGATTGTGTGGCGGGTTTTCTCACCAAAGAGCACAAAAATGCGCTTCATGGGAAACGTGTTTCTTCCAGAATAATCTGGTTCCTGAAGCAGTTAACTGGTTTATCTGTCGTCTCGATGGTATATGTCATTGATGCTTCACTATGAACCGTGGCCGCATCTGAACGCGCTGCAACGCTGTCGAGTGCGTTTACGTTTTGACGAGACAAGGCATCGGCGACGTAGTTCTCCTTCCCAGGTTTGTACAACAATTTGGCACCAATCACATCGATGCGTGCTTTCCAGCGCTTGATTTCAGCGTTAGGATTTGCCTCGGATACCGCAAATGTGAGAGGCTGGTGATCCGTGAAAACATTTATATCCCTTACTCCGTAGAGGTAGTGTCGTAGTTTCCCCAGCGCCCACACGATTGCTAGGAGCTCACGCTCGTTTGTAGCATAATTTCTTTCACAATCTTTAAGCGTTCTTGAAATCATTGTGATCGGACGACCCCCTTGAGAAAGTACTGCGCCAATGCCGTAAGCAGATGCGTCTGTTGTAAGGTCAAATGGTTTCTTATAATCCGGATAACCCAACATAACATCTTCGGAAGAGAGGATATTTCTTAACTTTTCAAAGGCATGCCTGAAGCAGAAGCACCTGTAATAGCTAGCTAACCCCAGGAAGGATCTTATATCGAAGAGGGTCGTCGGCTCAACGTATTCCTGAAGGGCTCTAACTTTTTCAGAATCGGTTCTTGTTCCGTCCTTTGTTACAATGAACCCTAGGTACTCGACGCTTGATTTAAAGAAATGGGATTTTTCCTGCGCCACTCTCATGTTGGCGTCGTGAAGACTCTTAAGTACCCAGTCCACATGTCTTATGTGGTCGGCCTCTGTTTTGGAAAAAATGATGACGTCGTCGACGTATACGTAACATGATTTACCAATCTGTTCACGTAAGACGTCGTCGATCGCTCTTTGGAAGACACTTCCAGCATTTTTCAACCCGAACGGCAGGCGACAGAATTCGTACTTCCTCCCGCTAACTGAGAAAGACGTCTTTTCCCTGTCCCGCTCGGCCAACGTTATTTGGTGATAACCCGACTTTAAGTCAAGGGTAGTGAAATAAGTGGCGTTGCCCAAATTGGCGAGGATCATTGATATGCTCGGCATTGGGTATTTGTCGGCGATGGTCTTTTGGTTAAGCTTTCTGAAGTCCATTACCAGGCGCTTCTTCCTATTTCCCATCTCGTCTGTCCCTTTCTTGTCTACAACCCAAATGGGGTTGTTATAAGGGGACCTGGACTTCCGAATTATACCGTCCTTAAGAAGGCATTTGATTTCGTAGTCGACAAAATCTCCTACACCCAATGGGTAGGGGTATAACTTTGAATATATTGGGTCGTCGTCAACCGTACGAATGGTTGCAGTGACCGAAGTGTTAAAGGGGAGCGACTCGTTAGGGTCTGCAAATGCTTTGCTCCTACTTTTTAACATTTTTAAGAATGCCGACCTGACAGCTGGTGGCGCATCGATGTCAATTACATTGGTATGGTTGACGTCAGGGCACTTATGGTATTGAATTTTCTCAGATGCCATGCCCACTTTGGTAACGTTGTCCTCCAGACACGACGAAGCTCCGACTAGCGTTAGCAGGTCGAATCCAATGATACCGTCAAAAGTCGAAAGAGTATTTAATAGAAACAAGAAAGGTAGGCTTGCCGAAGGTTTTATACCCTTGCAGTTGTACACAGGAATATGTAATAGTACTCAGATCTTCACAAAATTGAAGGTACCTTCATTATGCCGACCGTTATAAATTATAAAAGTTCGATTTTGATGAAACTTCATTATTAAGGACACACATCGATTTGGATGTGGTAAGCCTGATAGCTATTTCTTGAAATATAACGAAAATCGGCCGATAGGTTCCATGAAGCTATACAATATATCGGTCTGATCTTGCCCGTTCCGACTTATTTAAAGAGGGGACAAATAAGAATCTTGTGAGCCAAGTTTCATGAAGATAGCTCAAAAACTGAGAGACTAGTTTGCGTTGCAACAGACGGACGGACGGACGGACAGACGGACATCCATTTTTGGACTCCTCTGTTTATGCTGATTCGGAATATATATACTTTATAGGGTCGGAGATGTCTCCTAAGGTGCGTTGCAAACTTCTGGCTAAAATTAATATACCCTCTGCAAGCGTATAAAAATGGGGCGGTCTTGCCGAAGATCGGCAAAATGCATTTTTGCGTTATGGTGCTAGAACCATGAATAGAGTGAACGGGGAATGGGTTTTCGACAGGGACCAAGCTGATAAGGTTCTTTGTGGGCTTGATATAGTTTTTAGCAGCTCCCGTGTCGATAAGGAACTTCATCTGTACCCCTGCTACTTTCCTCCATATGATTGGTAGCAGGGACCTCCCCCTAAAAAATTGAGCGAGTCGCTCTCTTAGCCACCTTCTTCCGTGACTTCAGCCTCGGCTACTGCTTCACAAGCAGCGCTATTGTAATCTGCGTGGGCCTTGTCATCTTGTGTGGCATTGTTGTCTACCCTTTGCCGTCTCTGTCCTGATACTCTATCTGAGTTGGCAGGACGCTTCCTACCATTTCCGTTATAGTTGTTTTCCCTACCCGAGCCCTGCGGTCCTTGGTATGCCGTGGACTGACGAAATCTAGAGGTTGACGCATCAACCTCCATTGGTACAGGCTTGCCTGACTGATTTCGTTCTGCGTTTGTTTCTGACTCCCCTGCTGCTTGTAGATCGGATTCTTGTTCCGATTCATCTGTCCATTGCCTCTCTGACCGTCCTGGCCACTTTCACGCCCTTGAGAACGCTGCCCAGACCTATTTGCCCTTTCCTCTTGTCCTTTGGCAAAACTCGCAAAACTCGTACCTATCATGATTGGCTTCTAGTTCCTGCGCTAGAGCTAGCGCAGAAGGTAGGTCGGGGGGGGTGTGACGAAAACAAGACGTCCGTTAGGTTTCTTTTCAAGCCCGAGATGAAGACTCTGAGGGCGTCGGTCCGGAATTTCTCACACATTCCTTTGGAAAAACCTGACTCATAGGACATATTTACTTTGTTAGTTAACAAGGTGAGCTTTTTCTCCACCTCGTCATAGTATTCTAAGATGGATAAGGTTCCCCGACATTACATTTCTGTCTTATGATCAGAACGGCTTGGTAGTGCCAAGAGCTGCCGTTGTATCTCCTATAGATTTTGTATGCGGTAAACGCGGATTGACGCCAAGACACGTAAGAGTCTTGTGTGCCGTGGAAGTCGGACAAACTTTTGACTACGTCTAGAGGTTCGTCACATGTGATATAATCTACTACTTCAACGTCTTGGTACACCTCTACCTCTGGTATGGCTAAGTGTGTTGCTTTTAGGCGGCCAGTCAAACTATCTAGTTGTTCCTTGAATTCACTTCGAAGTGCCTCCTCTTGCCTTTGGAACTGTGCACTTTGTGCTGCCAATGCGGTAGCAAGCACAGTTTCCATGGCTGCCTTAAACTGATCTACGTTCATGTTGGAATGACTGGGGGGCGGTGTCACTGCGTTGGCCGCTCGCGCTATCTCTAACTCTATACTATCGTCACTGTCAAAGTGTACTGGTTCGCGATATCCACCACAGCCGCTCATCGGCCAACTTGTCGACTGCCTATGGAGTCAAGCAATAATTCGCTGTCAGCCAAACTTTATGCAAAAGCGCTTTTATAACCCCCGACACAAGTATGCAAGGCTTATTTATTAAAATAAGACAAAAAGTATGCAATGGAACAATTATTAAAATATGGCAAAAGGTATGCAATAGAATATTTGTTAATATGTGACCAACAGTATGCTATGTAGTATTTTTTAGACGGCGATCAAAAGTATGCAATGAAATATTTATTCAAATATGGCAAAAAGTATGCAATGATCGTCAAAGTAAAAGGCCTTGTATAACGCATAGCATGTTCATTTTATATATATTGTATATTTATTAAGGCATACGGGGAAATCCAAAACCCCTTTGTGTCCTTGGCAGCTATTAATTCAGCCTATTTAGGCGCGCTAGCTAACTAAAGTTAGCAGAATCATAAAGTTAACAATTAAAAACAAAAATCTGAAATTAAAATAATATAGTGCTGTGTCAGCCTCTGCTGACCCTTCTCATAGGAGATCGGAGAATGAGGTCCCTGGGTTGTCGCCTATTAAGCCTCCTTAGTGGACGTGATCTGCTCAGTGCGCTAGCAAGCCGATTCCTATGACGCCCCAGCCTTTCATGGTAGCGACTTGAATGCTGGTTTATAGTATCAAATACTGTGGTAAGCTTAAGGTCTCTGTGCAGGGTTGTGTTTCGCACATACCACTCGCACCCGGAAATAAGCCTAGCAGCTCTATTTTGGACTACTTGAATCCTTCGGATTTGGCTATCGCAAGCCAACCCCCAGATTTGGCACCCATATTGGTGAAATTATTCTTTTATAAATTGTTACTTTGTTGGACAGTGACAATTTGCTGCACGGGCGGAGTAGCCAAAAGTGCTTTGCAATCTTTGCACGTATACGTGTTTTGACGTCGGTTATGTGTTTTGAGAATGTGAGTCTGCGATCCAAAATTATACCGAGGTACTTTGCTGCGTTAGACTGTGGTACGGGTTCTTCATCTATGTAGATGGCTGGTGGAGTGTTTCGTTTGAGGGTGTAGCAAACGTTGGCCGATTTACTGCTATTATTACCGATATTCCAGCGCCTTGCCCATTCAGAAAATCATGTTGCATAGTGCTGGATGACTTCAGCTGCATCAATCTCACTTTGGGAACTATATGTTATACATACGTCGTCAAGAAAAGTCGCCAGCACTGACTTCCCTAGAAGGCAATCATACGGGCGCGGCATGTCAAAGCTGTATAAGGTGTATAGCAAAGGGCCAAGGACACTGCCCTGTGGGACTCCTGCTGCGACATCTTGCTCGGTAGAAAGGGCTGAGTGAAATCGAACTGCATGATATTACATGATATTTACTATGTGTTAAGACGCTGCTGCCGATGGGTTTCTCTGGATGCGGTAACTGCTCTTCTTCGTCTGCACTGTCACTGTGCGATGATATTTTCAATGTGTTAAGACGCTGCTGCCGGGTGCGGTGCACTGTCACTATGCACTTAGTTATTTTTGGGAATTTGGGTTTTTGCCGTTGGGCGCCAATTATTCTTTTGCCTTTATAATTTAAAAACGCGAGTTTAATTATTATTGTTTATGTTCGCAAGGCATGAAGTGCTCTTGCCCAAAACCAAATTAAAACTAAAAGTACAAAATTGAAACTTAAGCTAACCTAAGGCCACCAGTCTCCCTCCTCCTTTCCGCTGCGTCAGCGCCTCGTGCGGACGAATTCCGCTCCCAGTGCTCGCTATGCAACAGAGTCGCCGATCGTCAGGGCGAAGATCTCTCTGCAAGGTGCACTGTCAGCGTTTTCGTGGGCTGTCGGCGACACCCAGCTTGGTGACAGCCAGCAGCCGGGTCGGGTGGCTTAACTTATATACTAGGCAGTAAGTGCCAATTTCATATTTTGGGTACTACGCCCACCGCCCCCATAAATCAAAATTAGTTTTCTTATGTATTGAAGTCTTAACTTTCTGATATGGCATACATCTAGATAAATACGCTATGAACTTATTTTATAAATTGCAACCCGATCGGATAATAAACATAGAAGTTACGCAAGTTAACGTTTTCATTTGATTTGTGATGCCTTGCCTGCAAGCTGCTGCCAGCCATGTGCGTTTTCGATCTTTTTAATGTCAAAATGGTTATGTGTATGTACGAAATGCAAATGGTAACTTAGCCGCAAAGCAAATAGTTGCAGCGATGGTCATATGTGTAGAGCTGCCCGCAATCAAACAAAGAGACGGAGGTTCAACCTTCGGACGGCAAGGCGGTTTATTTACTTGTTTTTTATACCCTTCGACCATGGAAAATGGTCAAAAAAGGGTATACTAACTTTGTGCAATGCATGTAACAGGCATAAGGAGGCGTGGCAGACCCCACAAAGTATATAGATTCTTGCTCAGGATCACTAGCCGAGTCGATTGAGACATGTCCGTCTGTCTGTCCGTCTGTCCGTCTGTATGAGGGAACAGATCTCAGCTATTAAAAAAAAGCTAGAGACACCAAATTTGGTATGGAAGTTCCTATATATAATAGGCAGGTGAAGTTTATGTTAAATGTTTGATGCCACGCCCACCGCCCCCGCAAATCGGTAATTTGTGATTATTAAGCAAAGTATTAAACTTAGAAAGTTCTGCTTTGGTATGTATAATGCTAAATGCCATATGAACATATCCCCCAAATAACAATCCGATCGGACTAATAACACAGAAGTTATTCAAGTCAACGTTTTCAGTACAAATGTACGAGCAGCAGCCTGCGCGCTGCTTTCAGTAGTTGACGCCGACGGTGACGTCACTCTTAACGTGCGTCGCTGTGTGAGTGTGAGCGAGAAAGCTATATGTAGTAGAAATATTTGTGCAAAATTTCTGTTTGAAATTATGAGTGTGGTTACACGTTTGTAACGGATTTTAAAAATTGGGAGAAGGGTATCCTACTGTCGGGCGTTCGACTGTAGCCATATCCACTTGTTTTTTCATCACTATTTAAAAGTTTTTATACCTTTGTAATTGGTCAAAAAAGGGTATACTAACTTTGTGCAAATGTATGTAACAGGCATAAGGAGGCGTGGGAGACCCCATAATGTATATATATTCTTGCTCAGGACCACTAGCCGAGTCGATTGAGACATGTCCGTCTGTATGAGACAACAGATCTCAGCTATTAAAAGAGCTAGAGAGACCAAATTTGGCATGGAGGTTCCTATATATCCCAAGCAGATTTCAAATGATTTATGCCACCCCCACCGCCCCGGAAATCAGTAATTTGTCATTATTAAGCAAACTATTAATCTCATAACATTCTGCTTTGGTATACATAAAGCTGAATATAATATAAACATACAAGTATCCTCCAAATTACAATCCGACCAATAACACGAGCAGTAGCCTGCGCGCTGATTTGAGCAGTTGACGTCGACGTTGCGTCGTGTCACTTTACTCTTTACGCGCGTCACTGTGTGAGTGCGAGCGAGTAAGCTATATGTAGTTGAAGTATTTGTGCAGAATTTCTGTTGAAATTATGAGTGTGGTTGCACGTTTGTAACAGACTTAGCAAACTGGGAGAAGGGTATCTTACTGTCGAGCGCTAGATTGTAGCCTTACCCACTTGTTTTTTATACCTGCTACTCATAGAGTAGAAGGGTATTATAACTTTGTTCAAACCGAAAATGTATGTAACAGGCAGAAGGAGACATCTCCGACCCCATAAAGTATATATATTCTTGATCAGTATCAACAGCCGAGTCGATCTAGCCGTGTCCGTCTGTCTGTCCGTCCGTCCGTGTGAACACCTGGATCTCAGCTATTATAGAAGCCAGAGCCACCAAATTTTGTGACAATATGTGTTGTTACTGCACGCTTATAAAGTTTATTTTAGATTTTTGCCACGCCTCCACCCGCCCCTATAAATAGAAAAAAAATGGACTACAACTGCAATATTAGCTCTACAGTAACAGTTTTTTATATACGTCATAAATACCACGTGCGGACGTTTCGTGAAAATTTCAGTAAGATTGGACTATAAATATGGAAGATATTAAAGAAATAGTAGTGTCATGTGACCACGTGTTTTGTCTGTTTTGTTATGCTGGATATGCAAAATATGCAGGTTCAACTCCGGCAGCAAGCATTTTTTTTTCAATTACATGCACTGATCATTATTGCAATTTTATAGTGGATACAAAAAAGGTGCAGTGGCTGAGTGGATGTGGTCGTTGATTGTGAACCAAAGGGTATGGGTTCGAATCCTAATCGGTCCGGTCCGATTCTAGTGGGTTTTTTCTGAAATTTGTTATACCCTTGCAGAGGGTATATTAATTTTAGCCAGAAGTTTGCAACGCACCTTAGGAGACATCTCCGACCCTATAAAATATATATATTCTGAATCAGCCTCAACAGAGGAGTCGAAAAATCGATGTTCCTCTGTCCGTCCGTCTGTTGCAACGCAACTAGTCTCTCAGTTTTTGAGCTATCTTCTGCTGCACGCTGTAAATAAATCGGAACGAGCCAGATCGGAGCGATACATCGTATAGCTGCCATTGAAACTATCGGCCGCTTTGTTGTTTTTCAAAATATTGCAACAAGATTTCCCAAATCTATATAGATGCCATAGGAACAATCGGCTGAAATCAGGGTTTTAGTGTTTGTTTTTGGAAATACCGCATATTATCAATACTTTTTAATGTTATATATAACCCGCCTTTTGATTGTCCATTTAAATATCTCAGACGTGTACATTCTATGGCTGTTATAGAAACAATCAGTCAGTGCCGTCTGTCTGTTGGAACCCAAAATAGGCACACAGTTATTGAGCTATCTTCATGTAACTTGGCTCACAAGATTCTTATTTCTGCCCTCTTTAAGTAAGGCGGAATGACAAGATCAGACCGATATATCGTATAGCTTTATGGAACCTATCGGCCGATTTTCGTTATATTTCAAGATATAGCTATCAGGCTTACCACATCCAAATCTAAGTGTGTCCTTAATAATAAAGTTTCATAAAAATCGAACTTTTATAACTTATAACGATCAACGATCGGCATAATGATGGTACCTGTTCCAATTTTATGAAAATCTGAGTACTATTACATATAACTGTGAACAACTGCAAGGGTATAAAACCTACGGCAATCCGAAGGTAGCCTTGCTTTCTTGTTTTTATACCCTTCGACCATTGAAAATGGTCAAAAAAGGGTATACTAACTTTGTGCAATGTATGTAACAGGCGTAAGGAGGAGGCGCGGCAGACCCCACAAAGTATATATAGGATCACTAGCCGAGTCGATTGAGCCATGTCCATTTGTCTGTTTGAGACATCGGATCTCAGCTATTAATAGAATTAGAGCCACCAAATTGGAGGTTCCTATATATAAAAGGCAGATCAACTTTATATCAAAAATTCGATGCCACGCCCACCACCCCCGCAAATCGGTAATTTTTTAATCTTTAGTAAAGTATAAACATCATGTCGTTCTGCTTCGGTATACATAAAGCTAAATATAATATGAATATATCCTCCAAATTATAATCCGATCGTTAAGAACACAAATGTTATTCAATTTAACGTTTTCAGTAGAAATGTTCGATACGAGCAGCAGCCTGCACGCTGCTTTAAGCAGTTGACGTTGATATCGACGTCGCGTCATGACGCTTTACTCTTTACGCGCGGGTCTGTGTGTGTGAGAGCGATTAAGCCATATATATTAGAATAAATTGTTCAGAATTCTCTGTCAGAAATCATGAGTGTGTTTACATGTAGAGATGTTACAAATTGGGAGAAGGGTATAATGTTTGTTGTTTGAATTCAGGCATGATTGGCTCTGAGTGGTGTCTGCCAAGATAGCACAGAAGTACGAGCAGGAGTATCAACTTATTCCCTTCGCTGGGGCTATTTCAAAATTACTTTTGCATCGTCGCTTTGTACATTTTATATGAAGGCAAAGTTTTCGAATGCGAATGCAGCTGCAAAGTGAATGTCCTATACCGGTACTCATGTTGAAACTTTGCACGCTCTCGCCTCGCCATGCCGTCATGCTAAATGAAATCGAATTATCCGCGTCCATCTTGACGTTATCTGTGCATGTTCTTGAGACGCGCTACCTTGAGACATCGTCATGTGCAGTGACGCCTTTTGACCTTTTTCCACAACCTCGTCGTATATTTTAAACAATATGAGATATTATATTTGAATGTAATCCCGGCTTTATAAAAAATTTAGTTCTTCGGGTCATTCCTCTGATGCCTCACGTTTTGTGTATTGCTTCACACGCATATATGTATGCATGTGTGAGCTTCGCATGCATGTATTGTATGCATGCCCGCATAAGTACAGCATGCAAAACATCTTAAAAGGCAACATTTAACACTTAATATAAATTTGATTAGATAAATATTAATAAATGGTAAATAATTCAAAAATGTTTATGTTTTATAAATATAAATGTAAACAAATATAAAATACAACAAAACATAAAAAAATTAAAATAGGTAAATTTTTTTAGCCGTGGGGATTCGAACCCTGGCCGTTTTCATAGGATTCCGTCATCTGAACAACTAGACCACCGTCACTGCGCTCCGCGCACTCTAAAATTGCATATTTAGACCAATAGCTCAAATGTGTCATATTGTCTTGTACAACAATAACACTTCTACTGGATTGAAGGAGATAATTTGTTTAAATATGATAAATGAAACTAAATTTTATAATGATGAAAAAAAAACTTCTACTTACGTGAAAAAAAACAAGAAAGCAAGGCTACCTTCGGCTTGCCGAAGGTTTCATACCCTTGCAGTTATACAAAATATAAAATATATTTAGATTGCTGCTGGTTTCTGTGGTATTTATTGAACAATTATAACAGTACATCGAATGACCAAACTTATCTTTGGATGTGGTAAGCCCGATAGCTATATCTTGAAATATAACGGCCGATGACAGCTACACGATATATCAGTCCGATCTGGCCCGTTCCGACTTATTTAAAGAGGGCAGAAATAAGAAGCTTGTGAGCCAACTTTTATGAAGATAGCTCTATAACTGGGGGTCTAATTTGCGTTGCAACAGACAGACGGACTGACTGATTGTTCCTATAACAGCTATAGAATATAAAACTCTGAGATATTTATATGGAAAAAATAAGGGCGGGTTACTGTATAACATTAAAAAGTATTGATAATGTGCGGTATTTCCAAGAACAAAACAGGTTTGCATACAAAAACCCAAATTTCAGCCGATTGTTCCTATGGCAGCTATATGTTATAGCGGTCCGATTTTGATACAATTTTGACAGCACATTAAGAACGTAATAAGAATAAGATTTGCCAAATCTTGTTGCAATATCTTGAAAAACAACACAAATCGGCCGATAGCTTCTATGACAGCTATACGATACGGACAGACGGACATCCATTTTTGGACTCCTCTGTTTATGCTGATTCAGAATATATATACTTTATAGGGTCGGAGATGTCTCCTAAGGTGCGTTGCAAACTTCTGGCTAAAATTAATATACCCTCTGCAAGGGTATAACAAGTCGGCAAGGCTACATTCGAGCAAGCCCGACTGTGGTATACCCGCTACAAATTTGTTTTTCTAACTCGCCATATCGTTATCTTCGATTTTAAAAGAAGATGTAGCATAATGCTAAAAACAAAATAAAACAAGTCGGAAAGGCTACAGTCACGCGTTGACTGTAAGAGGCCATGGACTTTCAGTGTTCATATATATTTAAAGTAAACCATAAAAAAGTAGTGAAGGGACAAAGCAAGCAGAATAGACAAGAGTCGATGGGATAAGTTAGAACGAGAGAGAGATATATGCATTTTTGGCGCGTGCTAAGATTCATTACGCACACACACACCAGCGTCAACTGATTCTTCTTTAATTTAGACGTCCGTTTAAAATGCACTGACCTGGCTCACGTTTTGTGTATTGCCTCACACACATATACATACATATGTATGCATGTGTGAGCTTCGCATGCATGTATTGTATGCTTGCACGCATAAGTACAGCATGCAAAACATCTTAAAAGGCAATATTTAACACTTAATATAAAATTGATTAGATAAATATTAATAAATGTTTTATAATTCAAAAATGTATATGCTTTATATATATAAATGTAAACAAATATAAAATACAACATATGGCATTTTCATTTCCTAGTGAACGGACGTGTTTTTTTTGCGCTTCGATTTTTCGGCTTTTTTATTAAAAACAACCGGTGTTTTCACTTTAGTTAACTTTAAACTCGAAGTTTAACTTTAGCCCGTTCACGACGCGTGTGCATGCTCTGTAAATTAGTCAAACTAATCTGTGTTTGCTAATTATACCCTTCGACCATTGAAAATGGTCAAAAAAGGGTATACTAACTTTGTGCAATGTATGTAACAGGCATAAGGAGGCGTGGCAGACCCCACAAAGTATATATATTCCTGCTCAGGATCACTAGCCGAGTCGATTGAGACATGTCCGTCTGTCTGTCCGTCTGTCCGTCTGTATGAGACAACAGATCTCAGCTATTAAAAAAGCTAGAGACACCAAATTTGGTATGGAAGTTCCTATAAATAATAGGCAGATAAAGTTTATTTCAAATGTTTGATGCCACGCCCACCGCCCCCGCAAATCGGTAATTTACGATTATTAAGCAAATTACAATCCGATCGGACCAATAACACAGAAGTTATTCAAGTCAACGTTTTCAGTACAAATGTACGAGCAGCAGCCTGCGCGCTGCTTTCAGTAGTTGACGCCGACGTCGACGTCACTCTTAACGTGCGTCGCTGTGTGAGTGTGAGCGAGAAAGCTATATGTAGTAGAAGTATTTGGGCAAAATTTCTGTTTGAAATTATGGGTGTGGTAACACGTGTGTAACGGATTTTAAAAATTGG
Organism: Zaprionus tsacasi; assembly: GCA_018904105.1. Taxonomy (NCBI): domain Eukaryota; kingdom Metazoa; phylum Arthropoda; class Insecta; order Diptera; family Drosophilidae; genus Zaprionus; species Zaprionus tsacasi. Next base: position 167,558 of record JAEIFR010000569.1, read on the forward strand.
GAGAAGGGTATCCTACTGTCGGGCGTTCGACTGTAGCCATATCCACTTGTTTTAGATTATATTTTTTTTCTGTTTTGTGCATCGGTTCTGCATAGTTTGGTGCATTTCGTTTTATCTATTCTCTCTTCGTAAGCGACGTAGTTGTTAGTGCTGGTTGTCACCGCTAATTTTTCTCTCTTCTTACCTCTCCTAATTCTTTGAGCGCGCCTAAGCTGCTCTCACGCTTTGCCGCTCTAGCACTTGTCTTTTTTTATTACATTTGCTCTCTCTGCTCTCTGCCCTTTACGCGCGTTAATTTCTCTCTCTTGCGCTCATCCCTTTTCTTGTTTTGGTTTTGTTTTCTTTTCGGTTTGTTTGTTTTCTGATTTTGTTTTTACAGTAGGTGTCCCCTATAATGGACGTTTTAATTTGCTTTAAGAAATCCTGCCTTAAGCAGGTCACTGCCGCCCAGGCAAGCATCTCGTGTTGGCTATATGACAACGTAGTACACGCGAAGTGTGCTGGATATACTGGCCCGACGGCTGACTCCGTAGCCAAGCGCACTGGGTTGCGTTATTGCTGTGATGTGTGTAGGGAGGTGGAGAACGAAATGTGTTCGTTTATGCGTCAAACGAAGACTGGATTTAGGGAACTGTTTGGAAGTTTTCGTAAACTTTCCGACCAGTTCTCTGCGCTTGATTCGTCTTTCAATAACCTTAAGTTATTGAATGAATCACCAAAGCGTTAGAAATCCACACGAAATCAAAAGCCTTTAGTTAGCGCCACCCATCTCCCTCTAATTGACCAGCCAAGCACGCCAGTGACCCAGCCGTTAATTTCGTTTACCAATCCCCCAATAGTAACGACGTCTTCGGCTCAATCGGTTTCGCTTCCTGATAATGTCATTGAGTGTGTGCAACCTGTGACGCCCATAATTTCCGACAAGTCCGTTGTGGTATCGTTGCCCGTGCCACATTTAATAGTCTTACCGAAGGCGTGTTCAAGTTCTGGTTTACCAGAAGAGAACCTATGCTCTGGAGTTATACCTGAGGCGCCTAAAAAGATTCTAGGTGTTCCACAAAGGAAACAAATTTTTGTTTCCAGGCTTGCCCCTGACCTCATATCAAATATTGTAACCGCCTATATTCAAGGCAAAATTCATTCCTTGGATATTAAAGTGGAAAAATTTATGTCATCCTTCAAAATAAGTGTCCCCAACGAACTCCTGGGCATTATATGCTCGTCTCAATTTTGGCCGGACCATGTAATGGCCAAAGAGTACGAAACAAAGAAGAAGAAAAATCGCCCACCGATTAATCTTCCTTTGCCGTCTCTAGTCTCAGCCCAAACAAAAACAACATTAAACAAAAACAAGAAAGCAAGGCTACCTTCGGCTTGCCGAAGGTTTTATACCCTTGCAGTTGTACACAGCTATATGTATATAGTACTCAGATTTTCATAAAATTACAACAGGTACCTTCATTAGGCCGATCGTTGATCGTTATAAGTTATAAAACGTCGATTTTAATGAAACTTTATTATTAAGGACATACTTAGATTTGGATGTGGTAAGCCTGATAGCTATATCTTGAAATATAACGAAAATCGACCGATAGGCTCCATGACAGCTGTACGATATATCAGTCCGATCTGGCCCGTTCCGACTTATTTAATGAAGGCAGAAATAAGAAGCTTGTGAGCCAACTTTTATGAAGATAGCTCAATAACTGGGGGACTAATTTGCGTTGCAACAGACAGACGGACTGACTGATTGTTCCTATAACAGCTATAGAATATAAACGTCTGAGATATTTAAATGGAAAAACTAAGGGCGGGTTACTGTATAACATTAAAAAGTATTGATAATGTGCGGTATTTCCAAGAACAAAACAGGTTTGCATACAAAAACCCTAATTTCAGCCGATTGTTCCTATGGCAGCTATATGTTATAGCGGTCCGATTTTATACAATTTTGACAGCACATTAGGAACGTAATAAGAATAAGATTTGCCAAATCTTGTTGCAATATCTTGAAAAACAAAAAAAATCGGCCGATAGTTTCTATGACAGCTATACGATATATCGGTCCGATCTGGCTCGTTCCGACTTATTTACAGCGCGCAGCAATAAGAAGCTTGTATGCCAAGTTTCATGAAGATAGCTCAAAAACTGAGAGACTAGTTTGCGTTGTAACAGACGGACGGACGGACGGACGGACGGACGGACGGACGGACGGACAGACGGACATCCATTTTTGGACTCCTCTGTTTATGCTGATTCAGAATATATATTCTTTATAGGGTCGGAGATGTCTCCTAAGGTGCGTTGCAAACTTCTGGCTAAAATTAATATACCCTCTGCAAGGGTATAACAAGTGGATATGGCTACAGTCGAGCGCTCGACAGTAAGATACCCTTCTCCCAATTTTTAAAATCCGTTACAAACGTGTAACCACACTCATAATATCAAACAGAAATTTTGCACAAATACTTCTACTACATATAGCTTTCTCGCTCACACTCACACAGCGACGCACGTTAAGAGTGACGTCGACGTCGGCGTCAACTACTGAAAGCAGCGCGCAGGCTGCTGCTCGTACATTTGTACTGAAAACGTTGACTTGAATAACTTCTGTGTTATTGGTCCGATCGGATTGTAGTTTGGGGGATATGTTCATATGGCATTTAGCATTATACATACCAAAGCAGAACTTTCTAAGTTAAATACTTTGCTTAATAATCGTAAATTACCGATTTGTGGGGGCGGTGGGCGTGGCATCAAACATTTGAAATAAACTTTGTCTGCTTGGGAAATATAGGAACCTCCATGCCAAATTTGGTGTCTCTACCTCTTTTAATAGCTGAGATCCGTTGTCTCAAACAAACAGACGGACAGACGGACAGACAGACGGACATGTCTCAATCGACTCGGCTAGTGATCCTGAGCAAGAATATATATACTTTGTGGGGTCTGCCACGCCTCCTTATGCCTGTTACATACATTGCACAAAGTTAGTATACCCTTTTTTGACCATTTTCAATGGTCGAAGGGTATAACAAGAAAGCAAGGCTACTTTCGGCTTGCCGAAGGTTTCATACCCTTGCAGTTATACAAAATATAAAATATATTTAGATTGCTGCTGGTTTCTGTGGTATTTATTGAACAATTATAACAGTACATCGAATGACCAAACTTATCTTTGGATGTGGTAAGCCCGATAGCTATATCTTGAAATATAACGGCCGATGACAGCTACACGATATATCAGTCCGATCTGGCCCGTTCCGACTTATTTAAAGAGGGCAGAAATAAGAAGCTTGTGAGCCAACTTTTATGAAGATAGCTCCATAACTGGGGGTCTAATTTGCGTTGCAACAGACAGACGGACTGACTGATTGTTCCTATAACAGCTATAGAATATAAAAGTCTGAGATATTTAAATGGAAAAAATAAGGGCGGGTTACTGTATAACATTAAAAAGTATTGATAATGTGCGGTATTTCCAAGAACAAAACAGGTTTGCATACAAAAACCCAAATTTCAGCCGATTGTTCCTATGGCAGCTATATGTTATAGTGGTCCGATTTTGATACAATTTTGACAGCACATTAAGAACGTAATAAGAATAAGATTTGCCAAATCTTGTTGCAATATCTTGAAAAACAACAAAAATCGGCCGATAGCTTCTATGACAGCTATACGATATATCGGTCCGATCTGGCTCGTTCCGACTTATTTACAGCGCGCAGCAATAAGAAGCTTATATGCCAAGTTTCATAGCTCAAAAACTGAGAGACTAGTTTGCGTTGCAACAGACGGACGGACGGACGGACGGACGGACGGACGGACAGACGGACATCCATTTTTGGACTCCTCTGTTTATGCTGATTCAGAATATATATACTTTATAGGGTCGGAGATGTCTCCTAAGGTGCGTTGCAAACTTCTGGCTAAAATTAATATACCCTCTGCAAGGGTATAACAAGTAGGAAAGGCTACAGTCGAGTGCGCCCGACTGTGGTATACCCGCTACAACTTTGCGAAAAAACACATCTGACAGTCTCAAATTTGTTTTTCTAACTCGCCTTATAGTTATCATCGAATTTAAAAGAAGATGTAGCATAATGCTAAAAAAAACAAGTGAATATGGCTACAGTCGAACGCCCGACAGTAGGATACCCTTCTCCCAATTTTCTAAATCTGTTACAAACGTGTAACTACACTGATAATTTCGCGTAAAGCGTAAAGCGGCGAGACGCAACGTCGAAGTCGACGTCAACTCCAAGCAGCGCGCCGGCTGCTGCTCGTACATTTGTATTGAAAACGTTGACTTGAATAACTCCTGTGTTATTGGTCCGATCGGATTGTAATTTGGAGAATACATTTATATGGTATTAAGCATTATACATACCAAAGCACAACTTCATAAGTTCAATACTTTGCTTAATAATCGTAAATTACCGATTTGCGGGGGCGGTGGGCGTGGCATCAAACATTTGAAATAAACTTTGTCTGCCTCTTATATATAGGAACCTCCATACCAAATTTGGTGTCTCTAGCTTTTTTAATAGCTGAGATCCGTTGTCTCATACAGACGGACAGACGGACAGACAGACAGACAGACGGACAGACGGACATGGCTCAATCGACTCGGCTAGTGATCCTGAGCAAGAATATATATACTTTATGGGGTCTGCCACGCCTCCTTATGCCTGTTACATACATTTCACAAAGTTAGTATACCCTTTTTTGACCATTTTCAATGGTCGAAGGGTATAACAAGTGGATATGGCTACAGTCGAGCGCTCGACAGTAAGATACCCTTCTCCCAATTTTTAAAATCCGTTACAAACGTGTAACCACACTCATAATATCAAACAGAAATTTTGCACAAATACTTCTACTACATATAGCTTTCTCGCTCACACTCACACAGCGACGCACGTTAAGAGTGACGTCGACGTCGGCGTCAACTACTGAAAGCAGCGCGCAGGCTGCTGCTCGTACATTTGTACTGAAAACGTTGACTTGAATAACTTCTGTGTTATTGGTCCGATCGGATTGTAATTTGGAGAATATATTAATATGGCATTCAGCTTTATACACAAAGCACAACTTTCTAAGTGTAATACTTTGCTTAATATTCGTAAATTACCGATTTGCGGGGACGGTGGGCGTGGCATCAAATATTTGAAATAAACTTTGTCTGCCTATTATATATAGGAACCTCCATACCAAATTTGGTGTCTCTAGCTTTTTTAATAGCTGAGATCTGTTGTCTCATACAGACGGACAGACAGACGGACATGTTTCAATCGACTCGGCTAGTGATCCTGAGCAAGAATATATATACTTTATGGGGTCTGCCACGCCTCCTTATGCCTGTTACATACATTGCACAAAGTTAGTATACCCTTTTTTGACAATTTTCAATGTCGAAGGGTATAATAAGAACAGAAGAAAAAACAAAAAAAAATGTATGCCCCTGTTGGGATTCGAACCGTGGACCTCAAAAAGCTTGTAGTATGCAGTTTGCAACTATAACCACTCCGCCATTTGCACATTAATAATGTGACCGGCAAAGTTGCATTATGAGACTATTCAGCTTGTCGTCCAAGACAAAAACTAATACCAACTCACTTCCGAAAAAATTATTTTTGATCAAATGCATTTAATACTAAACTTAAAATATTTTAAGTACTTGAAAAAAAGAAAATTTCAGAAAATCCACAAGAATCGGACCGAGTGGGATTCGAACCCGTACCCTTTCGCTTCACAGTCAACGACCACATCCACTCCGCCACTGCACCTTCTTTGCATCTGCTATAAATTTGCAATAATGATCAGTGCAAATAACTTTGCCGGAGTTGAACCTGTATATTTTGCATATCTAACATAATAAAACAGACAAAACACGTGGTCACATGGCACTACTATTTGTAACGTGTAACTAGCGGAATTGAGACTTCCGAATCTGTGCTAGCGGGGCACGCTTTAGGATCCGGCTCTAGCTCGTCGGCTTAGGGGGTGGTGGTCTTGCTTGGACAGATTCGAGTTATTAATAAAATTACTTATAAGAAATTGAGCGTGCTTGCGACAAGGAGATTTAGAAGGAGCTAGATGGCTAAACCGGACGGAATGTGTAGATAAGTTCGAAAGGACGGACACCGTAGAAAAAGAGAACAGACGGAAGAAAATACAGACTCGCGCGCATCACTGATGTTGTTGTGATCGCTATATTCCCTACCCTACCTATGACCACATGCTAAAGAGCGAGACTCTCGTGGTCCCTTATTCCCCTATGCCCGAGGAATCATCGGAGGAGCCAGTATCCTAAGGATTACGCATTCATTTTATGCAAAAAACAAGAAAGCAAGGCTACCTTCGGCTTGCCGAAGGTTTTATACCCTTGCAGTTATACTAAATATAAAATATATTTGGATTGCTGCCGGATTTCGTGGTATTAATTAAACAATTATAACAGCGAATGACCAAACTTTGATTTGGATGTGGTAAGCCTAGCTATCAGGCTATCTTGAAATATAACCAAAATTGGCCGATAGGTCCCATGACAGCTATACTATATATCGGTCCGATCTTGCCCGTTCCGACTAATTTAAAGAGGGCAGAAATATGAAGCTTGTGAGGCAAGTTTCATGAAGATAGCTCATTAACTGAGAGACTAATTTGCGTTGCAACAGATAGACGGACTGACTGATTGTTCCTATATAACAGCTATAGAATATAAACGTCTGAGATATTTAAATGGAAAAACTAAGGGGGGGGGTGGTTACTGTATAACATTAAAAAGTATTGATAATGTGCTGTATTTCCAAGAACAAAACAGGTTTGCATACAAAAACCCTAATTTCAGCCGATTGTTCCTATGGCAGCTATATGTTATAGTGGTCCGATTTTGATACAATTTTGACAGCACATTAAGAACGTAATAAGAATAAGATTTGCCAAATCTTGTTGCAATATCTTGAAAAACAACAAAAATCGGCCGATAGTTTCTATGACAGCTATACGATATATCGGTCCGATCTGGCTCGTTCCGACTTATTTACAGCTCGCAGCAATAAGAAGCTTATATGCCAAGTTTCATGAAGATAGCTCAAAAACTGAGAGACTAGTTTGCGTTGCAACAGACGGACGGACGGACGGACGGACGGACGGACGGACGGACGGACGGACGGACGGACGGACGGACGGACGGACGGACGGACAGACGGACATCCATTTTTGGACTCCTCTGTTTATGCTGATTCAGAATATATATACTTTATAGGGTCGGAGATGTCTCCTAAGGTGCGTTGCAAACTTCTGGCTAAAATTAATATACCCTCTGCAAGGGTATAAAAAAAAATATATATATAATCTTTTAACCGAAATAGACAGAGACTCCCTCATAGTCCCTAATGATAAGGCGAAGTATCTGCATTTACAGATTTTGTAATTTTATTTATTTACAATATTAGAAAAGTTTATGTTCCGCTAAACTAGAACAATGGGTACATTTATTTCATACGATTTTCAAGTTTGGCAGCAGGAATGAATTCAAGAATTTTTTAATTTTTTTTCTTAAATTTTTGTTGGTGAAATTTATTTAGTCCTTTTTTTTTTCCTTCCAACGAAAAATTCATTTAAATTTTTGAAAGTTTGAGTTTGTCGGAATTTGAAAGGAAAATAAAACAAAGGAAAATATGGCGCGTGCGCCCTCTTGCTTCACTCCGGACTTAACTATTTTTCTTATCTTTCCTTTCTTCTATTTTTCTTAGTTTTGGTTTCGATATTTGTTTCATTTAGAATTTCGATTGGTAAGAGATATTTTATGCATAATGAATAAATTTTTTTATGACACACTTACCCCTCATGCTCCTCGGCGAAAGGTCGACCTCCCGGCGCAGGTTGGCTGTGGGAATAATTTTATTTGGCTAATCGCCCACCAATCCGAAAGTGACACAAAAATCCAAAACAACAAAAAAAACAAGTGGGTAGGGCTACAGTCGAACGCCCGACAGTAGTATACCCTTCTTCCAATTTTTAAAATCCGTTACAAACGTGTAACAACACTCATAATTATAGTTCTGCTTTGGTATGTATAAAGCTATATAACATACAAACATATTCTCCAAATTACAATTCGATCGGACCAATAACACAGAAGTTATTCAAGTCAACGTTTTCAGTACAAATGTACGAGCAGCAGCCTGCGCGCTGCTTTCAGTAGTTGACGCCGACGTCGACGTCACTCTTAACGTGCGTCGCTGTGTGAGTGTGAGCGAGAAAGCTATATGTAGTAGAAGTATTTGTGCAAAATTTCTGTTTGAAATTATGAGTGTGGTTGGTTACACGTTTGTAACGGGTTTTAAAAATTGGGAGAAGGGTATCTTACTGTCGAGCGCTCGACTGTAGCCCTACCCACTTGTTTTTTTTTAATTTTTATTAAACTTTATTATACCCGCTACTCATAGAGTAGAAGGGTATTATAACTTTGTTCAAATCGAAAATGTATGTAACAGGCAGAAGGAGACATCTCCGACCCCATAAAGTATATATATTCTTAATCAGTATCAACAGCCGAGTCGATATAGCCATGTCCGTCTGTCCGTCTGTCCGTCTGTCCGTCTGTCGTCTGTCTGTCCGTCCGTCCGTGTGAACACCTGGATCTCAGCTGTTATAAGAGCTAGAGCTACCAAATTTTGTGACAATATGTGTTATTACTGCACGCTTATCAAGTTTATTTTAGATTTTTGCCACGCCTCCACCCGCCCCTATAAATTGAAAAAAAAATGGACTACAACTGCAATATTAGCTCTACAGTAACCGTTTTTTATAGACGTCATACTATATTGCGGACGTTTCCTGAAAATTTCAGTAAGATTGGACTATAAATATGGAAGATATTAAAGAAATAGTAGTGCCATGTGACCACGTGTTTTGTCTGTTTTGTTATGTTAGATATGCAAAATATGCAGGTTCAACTCCGGCAGCAAGCACTTTTTTTTCAATTATATGCACTAAAGTTATTTGCACTGATCATTATTGCAATTTTATAGAAGACGCAAAAAAGGTGCAGTGGCTGAGTGGATGTGGTCGTTGACTGTGAAGCGAAAGGGTACGGGTTCGAATCTTACTCCGGTCCGATTCTAGTGGGTTTTTTTCTGAAATTTGTTTTTTTCAAGTATTTAAAATATTTTAAGTTTAGTATTAAAATGCATTTGATTAAAAAGAATTTTATGGGAAGTGAGTGAGTTGGTATTAGTTTTTGTCCTGTACGACAAGCTGAATGGTCTCATAGTGGTTATAGTTGCAAATTGCATTTTTCAAGCTTTTTGAGGTCCACGGTTCGAATCCCCTCAGGGGGGGGCATACATTTTTTTTTTGTTTTTTCTTCTGTTCTTATTTTTTTTTTTTTTTAGCATTATGCTACATCTTCTTTTAACATCGATGATAACGATATGGCGAGTTAGAAAAACAAACAGTTGTAGCGGGTATACCACAGTCGGGCGCGCTCGACTGTAGCCTTTCCGACTTGTTTTTACTTTAATTCAGTTTAATCCCACTCAATTCGTTCTGCTTGAATCTTGATTTTTGTACTTCGATTTTGTTTCCTCCTCTTATCCTTTCCACTATTTTTTTTTTTATTTACAATTTCATTTTCATTTCTGTCTTTAATTTTTTTTATTTTTATACCCTTGCAGAGGGTATATTAATTTTAGCCAGAAGTTTGCAACGCAGCTTAGGAGACATCTCCGACCCTATAAAGTATATATATTCTGAATCAGCATAAACAGAGGAGTCCAAAAATGGATGTCCGTCTGTCCGTCCGTCAGTCCGTCCGTCCGTCTGTTGCAACGCAAACTAGTCTCTCAGTTTTTGAGCTATCTTCATGAAACTTGGCATACAAGCTTCTTATTGCTGCGCGCTGTAAATAAGTCGGAACGAGCCAGATCGGACCGATATATCGTATAGCTGTCATAGAAACTATCGGCCGATTTTTGTTGTTTTTCAAGATATTGCAACAAGATTTGGCAAATCTTATTCTTATTACGTTCCTAATGTGCTGTCAAAATTGTATCAAAATCGGACCACTATAACATATAGCTGCCATAGGAACAATCGGCTGAAATTAGGGTTTTTGTATGCAAACCTGTTTTGTTCTTGGAAATACAGCACGTTATCAATACTTTTTAATGTTATACAGTAACCCGCCCTTATTTTTTCCATTTAAATATCTCAGACGTTTATATTCTATAGCTGTTATAGGAACAATCAGTCAGTCCGTCTGTCTGTTGCAACGCAAATTAGTCCCCCAGTTATTGAGCTATCTTCATAAAAGTTGGCTCACAAGCTTCTTATTTCTGCCTTCATTAAATAAGTCGGAACGGGCCAGATCGGACTGATATATCGAGCCCATCGGTCGATTTTCGTTATATTTCAAGATATAGCTATCAGGCTTACCACATCCAAATCTAAGTATGTCCTAAATAATAAAGTTTCATCAAAATCGAAGTTTTATAACTTATAACGATCAACGATCGGTCTAATGAAGGTACCTGTTGCAATTTTATGAAAATCTGAGTACTATTACATATAGCTGTGTACAACTGCAAGGGTATAAAACCTTCGGCAAGCCGAAGGTAGCCTTGCTTTCTTGTTTTTTTTTTATTCACCGTCCTTTAATTTCATCTCTTATGACATTATATATGTATATTTTTCGATTAATTGTATTTTAATTTGTTTTAATTTATTTTAATTTTTCACATTTTGTGTATAAACTGTCTTTCCACTTTGAATTCTTTAATTTTGTTTTGTTTTCACTTGCTTTCGCGCAATGGCCGCCGCGCTGTTGACGCGTGCGTCGCTTGGGTGCTCCGCTGGCCGGTGCCGAAGTGACGCGTGCGTCGCTGGGGTGCTCCGCTGGCCGATGCCGAAGTGACGCGTGCGTCGCTGGGGTGCTCCGCTGGCCGGTGACGCGTGCGTCGCTGGGGTGCTCCGCTGGCCGGTGCCGATGCGCGCGTGTGTTGCCGGATTTACCCGAGTTCAGGCGAAAATAGACGCGATCGCCGCAAGAACCCTCCTCTGATTTCGGGCTGATCCTTCCGCGACCGGATGGGCGTATTTCCCTTACAAAAATTCTCGACGAGAGGTTCGATGGCAAGATTACCGAAGGGAAATTTTTTTCTTTTTCTTGACCGATGTCTTACTTCCACGATGGTTCAAACGGAAAAGGATTAAGTTGGCGTCAAGCCAGTGCACTTTCCTATATGCAGGACTGCATTTTTGCGAGCTAAGCCTTCCAATGCAACTCTGTATGCAGGAATGTAATTAGGCGATCGGAGCTTTACCCTGCAGCTTCGTACTAGTTGCCGTTTGAAATTTTTCTAGGACTAATAATCAGCTTAGCAGAAATAATTTTGTTATACAACACTTCGGGCGCCATTACATATTTCTTTAATATCTTCCATATTTATAGTCCAATCTTACTGAAATTTTCACGAAACGTCCGCAAGATGGTATTTATAACGTATATAAAAAACTGTAGAGCTAATATTGCAGCTGTAGTCCATTTTTTTCAATTTATAGGGGCGGGTGGAGACGTGGCAAAAATCTAAAATAAACTTGATAAGCGTGCAGTAACAACACATATTATCACAAAATTTGGTAGCTCTAGCTCTTATAACAGCTGAGATCCAGGTGTTCACACGGACGGACAGACAGACAGACGGACATGGCTATATCGACTCGGCTGTTGATACTGATCAAGAATATATATACTTTATGGGGTCGGAGATGTCTCCTTCTGCCTGTTACATACAGGGGCCCCCGCAAATCGGTAATTAGTGAATTTTAAGCAAAATATCAACTTATAAATTTCTGTTTTGGTATATATAAAGCTGAATGCAATATAAACATATTCTCCAAATTACAATCCGATCGGATCAATAACTCTGGAGTTATTCAAGTCAACGTTTTTAATATAAATGTACGAGCAGCAGCCTGCGAGTTAACATGCCCCTCTCCCCGGCCACAGGAAAACAACACCGACCCGGAGTTAACATGCCCCTCTCCCTGGCCACAGGGAAACAACACCGACCCGGCAACAAAATTCAGAGCCGAGGAGTTTTAACGAAGATGGCCAACACGAACTCGGCCGAAGAGACATTTTGCCTAAGCATACAACTTTTTTGTAATAAAGAGACTCTCTCTCGTTTCACACCCCGAACTACACAGTTGTTTTTTTTGAAAGCTTTTCCTCCCCGGCCATAGGATTGTAACTGGCGCAGCCGGACTACGGACAAGGGATTAACAATGCCCACTACGCTTATCGTTCTAATTCTAAAGAGGTGATGAACATGTGACGGCAGTGGTTGTGGGGATTTTAGTAGTGAGTGGTAAAATAATAAGTTAAGTAAAAAGTTATTGATACATAATGACGTCCAAGTGCAAATAAAACAAAAGAAACAAACAAAACCAAGTTCAAATTGCTTCACAGGCGACCGTATACTATGTGTACATCAATCTCTGATAAGGCACCGGGATCGCTTGTGCGGGACAATTAACAACAATTATACCAACTAGTTGCTGCGTGTGATGACCGTATGTACATCAATCGCTGATAAGGCACCGGGATCATCCATACACCCCAACTCATAAAATGATACCAATTAAAAAAAATAAGAAAAAACAAGAAAGCAAGGCTACCTTCGGCTTGCCGAAGGTTTCATACCCTTGCAGTTATACAAAATATAAAATATATTTAGATTGCTGCTGGTGTCTGTGGTATTTATTGAACAATTATAACAGTACATCGAATGACCAAACTTATCTTTGGATGTGGTAAGCCCGATAGCTATATCTTGAAATATAACGGCCGATGACAGCTACACGATATATCAGTCCGATCTGGCCCGTTCCGACTTATTTAAAGAGGGCAGAAATAAGAAGCTTGTGAGCCAACTTTTATGAAGATAGCTCTATAACTGGGTCCGATTTTGATACAATTTTGACAGCACATTAAGAACGTAATAAGAATAAGATTTGCCAAATCTTGTTGCAATATCTTGAAAAACAACAAAAATCGGCCGATAGCTTCTCTGACAGCTATACGATATATCGGTCCGATCTGGCTCGTTCCGACTTATTTACAGCGCGCAGCAATAAGAAGCTTATATGCCAAGTTTCATGAAGATAGCTCAAAAACTGAGAGACTAGTTTGCGTTGCAACAGACGGACGGACGGACAGACGGACATCCATTTTTGGACTCCTCTGTTTATGCTGATTCAGAATATATATACTTTATAGGGTCGGAGATGTCTCCTAAGGTGCGTTGCAAACTTCTGGCTAAAATTAATATACCCTCTGCAAGGGTATAAAAATTTTTGACATATCAAACTGCTGTGCGTGGTGACCGTTTGTATGTGGCTGGTATGTTTTTTGGTTATTTCACCAGAATAGTAATTTCATCACTATGGTAATATTGCATCAGCCCATATTTGCATTGCGAATGGTTGTTGTAGTTCTGTAGTGTTCTGTAGCGAGTTACCTTATATACCCCGACCCTATCAGAAGCCATACATGTCTACCACAGCCTTCGAGAAAGTTCCTTGCCACCGCAAAAATCTCCGCTACGCCAAAAACAACATGAGTCCTCAAAATCGCCACGAACTAGATTTGTCCGGAAAAGTACCGAAAAACAAGAAAGCAAAGCTACCTTCGGCTTGCCGAAGGTTTCATACCCTTGAAGTTATACAAAATATAAAATATATTTAGATTGCTGCTGGTTTCTGTGGTATTTATTGAACAATTTATCTTTGGATGTGGTAAGCCCGATAGCTATATCTTGAAATATAACGGCCGATGACAGCTACACGATATATCAGTCCGATCTGGCCCGTTCCGACTTATTTAAAGATATAGCTATCAGGCTTACCACATCCAAATCTAAGTATGTCCTAAATAATAAAGTTTCATCAAAATCGAAGTTTTATAACTTATAACGATCAACGATCGGTCTAATGAAGGTACCTGTTGCAATTTTATGAAAATCTGAGTACTATTACATATAGCTGTGTACAACTGCAAGGGTATAAAACCTTCGGCAAGCCGAAGGTAGCCTTGCTTTCTTGTTTTTTTTTTATTCACCGTCCTTTAATTTCATCTCTTATGACATTATATATGTATATTTTTCGATTAATTGTCTTTTAATTTGTTTTAATTTATTTTAATTTTTCACATTTTGTGTATAAACTGTCTTTCCACTTTGAATTCTTTAATTTTGTTTTGTTTTCACTTGCTTTCGCGCAATGGCCGCCGCGCTGTTGACGCGTGCGTCGCTTGGGTGCTCCGCTGGCCGGTGCCGAAGTGACGCGTGCGTCGCTGGGGTGCTCCGCTGGCCGGTGCCGGTGTGCGCGTGCGTTGCCGGGGTGCTCCGCTGGCCGGTGCCGAAGTGACGCGTGCGTCGCTGGGGTGCTCCGCTGGCCGGTGCCGATGCGCGCGTGTGTTGCCGGATTTACCCGAGTTCAGGCGAAAATAGACGCGATCGCCGCAAGAACCCTCCTCTGATTTCGGGCTGATCCTTCCGCGACCGGATGGGCGTATTTCCCTTACAAAAATTCTCGACGCGAGGTTCGATGGCAAGATTACCGAAGGGAAATTTTTTTCTTTTTCTTGACCGATGTCTTACTTCCACGATGGTTCAAACGGAAAAGGATTAAGTTGGCGTCAAGCCAGTGCACTTTCCTATATGCAGGACTGCATTTTTGCGAGCTAAGCCTTCCAATGCAACTCTGTATGCAGGAATGTAATTAGGCGATCGGAGCTTTACCCTGCAGCTTCGTACTAGTTGCCGTTTGAAATTTTTCTAGGACTAATAATCAGCTTAGCAGAAATAATTTTGTTATACAACACTTCGGGCGCCATTACATATTTCTTTAATATCTTCCATATTTATAGTCCAATCTTACTGAAATTTTCACGAAACGTCCGCAAGATGGTATTTATAACGTATATAAAAAACTGTAGAGCTAATATTGCAGCTGTAGTCCATTTTTTTCAATTTATAGGGGCGGGTGGAGACGTGGCAAAAATCTAAAATAAACTTGATAAGCGTGCAGTAACAACACATATTATCACAAAATTTGGTAGCTCTAGCTCTTATAACAGCTGAGATCCAGGTGTTCACACGGACGGACAGACAGACAGACGGACATGGCTATATCGACTCGGCTGTTGATACTGATCAAGAATATATATACTTTATGGGGTCGGAGATGTCTCCTTCTGCCTGTTACATACAGGGGCCCCCGCAAATCGGTAATTAGTGAATTTTAAGCAAAATATCAACTTATAAATTTCTGTTTTGGTATATATAAAGCTGAATGCAATATAAACATATTCTCCAAATTACAATCCGATCGGATCAATAACTCTGGAGTTATTCAAGTCAACGTTTTTAATATAAATGTACGAGCAGCAGCCTGCGAGTTAACATGCCCCTCTCCCCGGCCACAGGAAAACAACACCGACCCGGAGTTAACATGCCCCTCTCCCTGGCCACAGGGAAACAACACCGACCCGGCAACAAAATTCAGAGCCGAGGAGTTTTAACGAAGATGGCCAACACGAACTCGGCCGAAGAGACATTTTGCCTAAGCATACAACTTTTTTGTAATAAAGAGACTCTCTCTCGTTTCACACCCCGAACTACACAGTTGTGTTTTTTTGAAAGCTTTTCCTCCCCGGCCATAGGATTGTAACTGGCGCAGCCGGACTACGGACAAGGGATTAACAATGCCCACTACGCTTATCGTTCTAATTCTAAAGAGGTGATGAACATGTGACGGCAGTGGTTGTGGGGATTTTAGTAGTGAGTGGTAAAATAATAAGTTAAGTAAAAAGTTATTGATACATAATGACGTCCAAGTGCAAATAAAACAAAAGAAACAAACAAAACCAAGTTCAAATTGCTTCACAGGCGACCGTATACTATGTGTACATCAATCTCTGATAAGGCACCGGGATCGCTTGTGCGGGACAATTAACAACAATTATACCAACTAGTTGCTGCGTGTGATGACCGTATAAGTGTACATCAATCGCTGATAAGGCACCGGGATCATCCATACACCCCAACTCATAAAATGATACCAATTAAAAAAAATAAGAAAAAACAAGTCGGAAAGGCTACAATCGAGTTCGCCCGACTGTGGTATACCCGCTACAACTTTGCGAAAAAACACATCTGACAGTCTCAAATTTGTTTTTCTAACTCGCCTTATAGTTATCATCGAATTTAAAAGAAGATGTAGCATAATGCTAAAAAAAAAAAAAATTAAAAATAAAACCAAAAGAAAAAACAAAAAAAAATGTATGCCCCTGTTGGGATTCGAGCCGTGGACCTAAAAAAAAGCTTGTAATATGCAGTTCGCAACTATAACCACTCCGCCATTAGCACATTATAAATTTAGCCGGCAAAGTTGCATTATGAGACTATTCAGCTTGTCGTCCAGGACAAAAACTAATACCAACTCACTTCCCAAAAAAATATTTTTAATCAAATGCATTTAATACTAAACTTAAAATATTTTAAGTACTTGAAAAAAAGTAAATTTCAGAAAATCCACTAGATTCGGACCGAGTCGGATTCGAACCCGTACCCTTTGGTTCACAGTCAACGACCACATCCACTCAGCCACTGCACCTTCTATGCATTTATTATAAAATTGCAATAATGATCAGTGCAAATAGCTTTAGTACATATAATTGAAAAAAAGTGCTTGCCACCGGAGTTGAACCTGCATATCTTGCATATCTAACATAATAAAGCAGACAAAACACGTGGTCACATGGCACTACTATTTCTTTAATATCTTCCATATTTATAGTCCAATCTTACTGAAATTTTCACGAAACGTCCGCAAGATGGTATTTATAACGTATATTAAAAACTGTTACTGTAGAGCTAATATTGCAGCTGAAGTCCATTTTTTTCAATTTAAAGGGGCGGGTGGAGGCGTGGCCAAAATCTAAAATAAACCTGATAAGCGTGCAGTAATAACACATATTGTCACAAAATTTGGTAGCTCTAGCTCTTATAATAGCTGAGATCCAGGTGTTCACACGGACGGACGGACAGACAGACGGACAGACGGACAGACGGACGGACGGACAGACGGACAGACGGACAGACGGACATGGCTATATCGACTCGGCTGTTGATACTGATTAAGAATATATATACTTTATGGGGTCAGATGTCTCCTTCTGCCTGTTACATACATTTTCGGTTTGAACAAAGTTATAATACCCTTCTACTCTATGAGAAGCGGGTATAACAAGAAAGCAAGGCTACCTTCGGCTTGCCGAAGGTTTCATACCCTTGCAGTTATACAAAATATAAAATATATTTAGATTGCTGCTGGTGTCTGTGGTATTTATTGAACAATTATAACAGTACATCGAATGACCAAACTTATCTTTGGATGTGGTAAGCCCGATAGCTATATCTTGAAATATAACGGCCGATGACAGCTACACGATATATCAGTCCGATCTGGCCCGTTCCGACTTATTTAAAGAGGGCAGAAATAAGAAGCTTGTGAGCCAACTTTTATGAAGATAGCTCTATAACTGGGTCCGATTTTGATACAATTTTGACAGCACATTAAGAACGTAATAAGAATTAGATTTGCCAAATCTTGTTGCAATATCTTGAAAAACAACAAAAATCGGCCGATAGCTTCTCTGACAGCTATACGATATATCGGTCCGATCTGGCTCGTTCCGACTTATTTACAGCGCGCAGCAATAAGAAGCTTATATGCCAAGTTTCATGAAGATAGCTCAAAAACTGAGAGACTAGTTTGCGTTGCAACAGACGGACGGACGGACAGACGGACATCCATTTTTGGACTCCTCTGTTTATGCTGATTCAGAATATATATACTTTAAAGGGTCGGAGATGTCTCCTAAGGTGCGTTGCAAACTTCTGGCTAAAATTAATATACCCTCTGCAAGGGTATACAAATTTGTGACATATCAAACTGCTGTGCGTGGTGACCGTTTGTATGTGGCTGGTATGTTTTTTGGTTATTTCACCAGAATAGTAATTTCATCACTATGGTAATATTGCATCAGCCCATATTTGCATTGCGAATGGTTGTTGTAGTTCTGTAGTGTTCTGTAGTGAGTTACCTTATATACCCCGACCCTATCAGAAGCCATACATGTCTACCACAGCCTTCGAGAAAGTTCCTTGCCACCGCAAAAATCTCCGCTACGCCAAAAACAACATGAGTCCTCAAAATCGCCAAGAACTAGATTTGTCCGGAAAAGTACCGAAAAACAAGAAAGCAAAGCTACCTTCGGCTTGCCGAAGGTTTCATACCCTTGCAGTTATACAAAATATAAAATATATTTAGATTGCTGCTGGTTTCTGTGGTATTTATTGAACAATTATAACAGTACATCGAATGACCAAACTTATCTTTGGATGTGGAAAGCCCGATAGCTATATCTTGAAATATAACGGCCGATGACAGCTACACGATATATCAGTCCGATCTGGCCCGTTCCGACTTATTTAAAGAGGGCAGAAATAAGAAGCTTGTGAGCCAACTTTTATGAAGATAGCTCTATAACTGGGGGTCTAATTTGCGTTGCAACAGACAGACGGACTGACGGATTGTTCCTATAACAGCTATAGAATATAAAAGTCTGAGATATTTATATGGAAAAAATAAGGGCGGGTTACTGTATAACATTAAAAAGTATTGATAATGTGCGGTATTTCCAAGAACAAAACAGGTTTGCATACAAAAACCCAAATTTCAGCCGATTGTTCCTATGGCAGCTATTAGTTATAGTGGTCCGATTTTGATACAATTTTGACAGCACATTAAGAACGTAATAAGAATAAGATTTGCCAAATCTTGTTGCAATATCTTGAAAAACAACACAAATCGGCCGATAGCTTCTATGACAGCTATACGATATATCGGTCCGATCTGGCTCGTTCCGACTTATTTACAGCGCGCAGCAATAAGAAGCTTATATGCCAAGTTTCATGAAGATAGCTCAAAAACTGAGAGACTAGTTTGCGTTGCAACAGACGGACGGACGGACGGACGGACGGACGGACGGACGGACGGACGGACAGACGGACATCCATTTTTGGACTCCTCTGTTTATGCTGATTCAGAATATATATACTTTATAGGGTCGGAGATGTCTCCTAAGGTGCGTTGCAAACTTCTGGCTAAAATTAATATACCCTCTGCAAGGGTATAAAAAAGTAAGAAAAGTACAACCCAGCTGCAGCCACAACGTATAAAAGTGTCGCTATGCCAAAAACAACAACAGTCCTCAAAATCGACTCGAACTGGATATGTCCGGACAAAAACCGTACAGCCCAGCTGCAGTCAAAATGTACAAAGGTGTCGCTACACCAAAAACAACAACAGTCCTCAAAATCGACTCGAACTGGTTATGTCCGGACAAAAACCGTACATCCCAGCTGCAGTCAAAATGTACAAAGGTGTCGCTACACCAAAAACAAGAAACACAACGCGCGTATAGTATCACGGTGCCTGGCCCTTAGGCTGATCAGAGGATGCAGCTCATGTCCTTGCAGGCATCCCCCCGATCGACCTAGAGATTGAGGCCCAATACCTAACCAGAGAAGGTGTTCCCAAGGAAGATATCAATGACTGGCTCTATGGAGTGTGGCAGACCAGGTGGCGAGACTCACAGCAAGGGAGATGGACCCACCAGCTGATCCCAGATTTAGCTGAGTGGTCAGCGTGCGAACACAAAGTGGTGGACTATCACTTGACCCAGTTCCTCACCAATCATGGCTGCTTCCGTGGTTACCTCTTCAGGTTTCGACATGTGGACTCAGCCCTGTGCCTGTTCTGCAGCGACTCAGCCGAAACGGCGGAACACATTCTTCTGCACTGTTCTAGGTTCCGTATAGAGAGAGAGATACTGGAGTCTCTTGCTGGAACTCCTCTCAGCCCGAGAAGTCTAATGCGCAATATGCTGGCGGACAAAACCGCGTGGTTGAGGGCTCATGGCATTATCATCGGCATGATGAAACGTGTTTGCATTGATGAGACGGCCAGCAGACCCGCTGGTTAAAGAGCACTCCCGTGTGGTGGCGGGGCAAGAATACCACCTCAGCGGGCTCGGCTTGTCGTAAAAGGCGACTAAAGAGTTTGCGAAGGAGCGTTACGCAGCAACGCACGTAGAGAGGGACTGCGATCTGGCACCACATCCTGCTCACCGACGTAGTACCTTGACTGGAAGTCCCGGTGAGCGAGGCAAGGACTGGAGAGCATACGGAGGTTTTTTTTTAGTACGTAGGCGTAACTCTACTTGGAGAGTTACGAATCGTGCATGCCATCTACGGACGGTGGATGGTATCTTTCGAAGATTTTATTTTCCTGCCGTATTTGTAATAAAAAAAAAAAAAAAAAAAACCAAAAACAACAACAGCCCTCAAAATCGCCACGAACTGGATATGTCCGGACAAGAACCGTACAGCCCAGCTGCAGCCACAACGCATTTGCAGCTACGCCAAAAAATGGCGCTGCAGAGCTGCAACATGTACTGTTAAGTATGATTCGCCTCTGTAAACTAAGCAATTAAAAATGTAGCCAGTCTCTTGATATTCAGACGCTGAACAGACTAGACGTGTTTCTTTTTATACCCTTCGACCATTGAAAATGGTCAAAAAAGGGTATACTAACTTTGTGAAATGTATGTAACAGGCATAAGGAGGCGTGGCAGACCCCATAAAGTATATATATTCTTACTCAGGATCACTAGCCGAGTCGATTAAGCCATGTCCGTCTGTCTGTCCGTCTGTCCGTCTGTCCGTCTGTCCTGCTGTCCGTCTGTCTGTTTGAGACAACGGATCTCAGCTATTAAAAGAGCTAGAGACTCCAAATTTGGCATGGAGGTTTCTATATTTCCCAAGCAGGTGAAGTTTATTTCAAATGTTTGGTGCCACGCCCACCGCCCCCGCAAATCGGTAATTTGTGATTATTAAGCAAACTATTAAACTTATAAAGTTCTACTTTGGTATGTATAAAGCTATATACCATACGAACATATTCTCTAAATTACAATTTGATCGGACCAATAACACAGAAGTTATTCAAGTCAACGTTTTCAGTACAAATGTACGAGCAGCAGCCTGCGCGCTACTTTAACAGTTGACGTCGACGTCGACGTCACTCTTAACGTGCGTCGCTGTGTGAGTGTGAGCGAGAAAGCTATATGTAGTAGAAGTATTTGTGCAAAATTTCTGTTTGAAATTATGAGTGTGGTTACACGTTTGTAACGGATTTTCAAAATTGGGAGAAGGGTATCCTACTGTCGGGCGTTCGACTGTAGCCCTACCCACTTGTTTTTTTTTTAAATAATTCCCTCAAGCTCCTGAAAGTAACTCGCGGCGATAGGCAGTCAGCGACAAGAAGTGAATATATATGTACATCAGTCGCCGCCAAGGCAACGGGATCCTCCGCACAGTGATTTTAAATAAATAAATGTGAGTTGTGTGATTAACGACCGAATATGTGTACAACAATCGTTGTTAAGGCACCGGGATCGTTTTCATTTATCTATTTACACGAACGCAAATTTATTTACAAAAAAAAATAATAAAACCTGGACAATTATTATTCATAACAATAAAAAAAAAATAATAAATAAAAAATAAAACAAGTGGATATGGCTACAGTCGAGCGCTCGACAGTAAGATACCCTTCTCCCAATTTTCTAAATCTGTTATAAATGTGTAACTACACTACATATAGCTTACTCGCTCGCACACATACAGCGACGCGCGTAAAGAGTAAAGCGACACGACGCAACGTCGACGTCGACGTCAATTGCTCAAAGCAGCGCGCAGGCTGCTGCTCGTACATTTGTATTGAAAACGTTGACTAGAATAACTCCTGTGTTATTGGTCCGATCGGATTGTAATTTGGAGAATATGTTCATATGACATTTACCATTATACATACCAAAGCAGAACTTTATAAGTTAAATACTTTGCTTAATAATCACAAATTACCGATTTGCGGGGGCGGTGGGCGTGGCATCAAACATTTGAAATAAACTTCATCTGCTTGGGAAATATGGGAACCTCCATGCCAAATTTGGTGTCTCTAGCTCTTTTAATAGCTAAGATCCGTTGTCTCAAACAGACAGACGGACAGACGGACAGCAGGACAGACGGACAGACGGACAGACGGACAGACAGACGGACATGGCTCAATCGACTCGGCTAGTGATCCTGAGCAAGAATATATATACTTTATGGGGTCTGCCACGCCTCCTTATGCCTGTTACATACATTGCACAAAGTTAGTATACCCTTTTTTGACCATTTTCAATGGTCGAAGGGTATAAATATACACAGTGATACAGTTTCCTTCGGCAAATCAAGTAAGCACGTATGTATGTGTTTGTGTTGCGCCGCTTGTAAAATTCTTGCGACGTCGGCGCATCACTGTACATTGGCTGCGGCCAAGAGCGACATCAGCCAGAGTGGCTGCGCGATGCTTTACGCCGCGTTTGCTTGTAAACTGTTAATTTATGTTGAATTCTTTTTGCACACCACGCACTGCGAGAAAAGAACCACTTCAAAAAAAATATAAAAGCAATAAAATTAATTTAAGAAATTATACATTTATAAAAGAAAACAAGTGGATATGGCTACAGTCGAGCGCTCGACAGTAAGATACCCTTCTCCCAATTTTTAAAATCCGTTACAAACGTGCAACCACGCTCATAATTTCAAACAGAAATTTTGCACAAATATTTCTACTACATATAGCTTTCTCGCTCACACTCACACATCGACGCACGTTAAGAGTGACGTCGACGTCGACGTAGCTTTATACATACCAAAGCAGAACTTTCTAGGTTTAATACTTTGCTAAATAATCGTAAATTTATATGTTCAATACTTTCCTTAATAATCACAAATTACCGATTTGCGGGGGCGGTGGGCGTGGCACCAAATATTTGAAATAAACTTCACCTGCTTGGGAAATATAAGAACCTCCATGCCAAATTTGGAGTCTCTAGCTCTTTTAATAGCTGAGATCCGTTGTCTCAAACAAACAGACGGACAGACAGATGGACATGGCTCAATCGACTCGGCTAGTGATCCTGAGTAAGAATATATATACTTTATTGGGTCTGCCATGCCTCCTTATGCCTGTTACATACATTTCACAAAGTAAGTATACCCTTTTTTGACCATTTTCAATGGTCGAAGGGTATAAAAAAAAACACATACATATTATTAATATACCTATTTACACCTCACATATTATTACTATTTTATATACACATGCACATTACTTGCAAACAAAAATACAATACACGTAAATGTTAAGAAAAAAAGCCAACACCGGTAACACAGTTAGGGGCAGATTAGGGTTAAGGAGCGGATCAGGTCTATCTGAGATAAGGGAAGCGACAGGAACAAAGGAGAAAGACCAGTCGGTTCCATTCCAAAACAATAATCCCACCAACGCTTTGGATTCCGGTAACGCATCAGGGCCACTAAGCTCCACCGTTAGCAATTCTTCAATAAACACAAACCTTAATCTACAACAACTACTAACCCTTGTACATCAACTACCAACCTACGAAGGCCCACCTGACAATCTTGATAGATTTATAGACAGAGTAGATCAGCTCCTTTTGTTAGCCTCATCAGTGGACCAAGCAACATGCGGACAGTACTTACTTGGAACTATCCGTGACAAAATTAAAGGCAGGGCAGACGAAGCGCTGAATGTCTGCGATGTACTCCTTAGTTGGGATGACATCAAAGCAAACCTCAAGCGACTATACTCTAGCAAGAAATCAGAAGATATGCTTGTTAGAGTGCTACACAATTTTCCGGACGGACTCACTATGGGGAAATTGTATTACTCAACCGCAAAAATAAGAAGCGAACTAATGTCACTCGCCAGAGAAGCAGACCCTAGTGGACAGTCTCTCGCGGCCAAACGTGACCAATATGACAGATTCTGCCTAAATACATTTTTAGTTGGATTAAAGGACCCACTTAGGTCAGCCTTTAGGTATCAAAGGCCAGAGACAATCGAGAAAGCATACAAGTACGGACAGATTGAATTAAACTTCTCTAGAAGCCTGAATAAACACCAAGAAAACAGACGACGCGACAGCCCAACATACAGGAATCACCCATACGCGAAAGGACAACCAACTAATAGTGACTACAACAGTCGCTACATACCACGACAACAGAACTATAATAACGGCAACAACGCTCGTCATGATAACACCCGACATGATAACACCAACAATGACAATAATAGCCGCTTTATGCAGAGACAACAAAATTTTAACAACAATAATAATAGACGCTTCACACGTCAAAATAATTCCCATAACGATAGTAATGGTCGACAAGATGGAAAAACTCTGGGCAGGACCCCCTTCCACAATAACAACCAACCAGATCAGACCCTGAGTCACCAAAACAGGAACAACCATAATCCAAGCGCTCCGCTATGTAACATCAACGATGATGCAAATTTTCTAGTAGAAGCCTCGGGAAGCCAGTCGGATACATAAGCAAGAAGACTCACGGATCTTCCTTGCCATTTGTTTTTTTATCACCAAACTCCATGGTGTCAAACCCTCTCAAATTCCTTATAGACACAGGATCTACTTACTCTTTCATAAATCCAGCACTTATTAATGAAGATCATATTAAAAAACTAACCTCAGATATCAATATCCACACTGTCCTCAGTACATTCAAAATTCGGGAATATACAGATAAATTAAATTTCAAACAATTCGGAAAAATGATCAATTTTAAGTTCTTATTATTTAATTTCCACCCCCACTTCAATGGTCTCCTAGGCATGGATATCCCATCTAGCCTAAATGCAAAAATAAACTTTGCCGAATCCATACTAGAAACACCAGAAACCGCCATCCCAATCCTCACAAGGGCAAACCCTGTAGACACATTACATAACCTGCCACAAAATACCAAAATGCTACTTCCGCTCCCAGTAAACTTCATGCAGGGAGACTTTATATGCGAAACCACAAATTTGGATAATCAAATATCCATAACAGTCGGTTTATACACCGCAAACGCAGGATCCGCCTATTTCGAAGTCTGCAATAACTCAGACCAGATCCAAACACTTTACCTCGAGGAACCGTTACAGGCAGAAGAGTTCTCTCCACGAACTCACCAATATTTAAACTGCATGTCCACGGCAACAGATACAGAACGACCGGACGACCAACAATTAAATATTCAGACGGAACACCTCAACAGCGAGGAGAAACAACACATACTCAAACTATGCAAGTCATTTAAAATACTTTTCCACAACCAACTAACGTTCTCTAACGCCGTAAAAAACTCTATACCAACAACGGATAATATACCGATTCACACAAAATCTTATCGTTACCCATTTGTACATAAAGACGAGGTTCGAAAGCAAATTTCAAAAATGCTCGAACAAAACATCATAAAAAACAGCCATTCCCCCTGGAGTGCACCCGTCTGGCGAAAAAAAGTGGCGCTTGGTAATCGATTTTCGGAAATTAAATGAGAAGACTGTCTCTGATAGATACCCTATCCCGAACATTGCAGATATACTAGACAGCTTAGGAAAGACCATGTATTTCACAACAATAGACTTAGCAAGTGGCTTTCACCAAATTCAAATGAACCCACGCGACGCGAGCAAGACGGCATTCACCGTCGAAAATGGGCATTACGAGTTCACGAGAATGCCCTTCGGTCTCAAAACGCCCCTGCCACGTTCCAACGCGTTATGGACAACGTTTTAGGTGACTTGGTCGGTAACGTCTGTCTCGTCTATCTCGACGATATAATAGTATTCTCACCCTCACTCCAAAAACATATAGCAGATATTAAATCGGTTTTCACAAAACTCCAAAACGTAAATCTAAAAATCCAACCAAGCAAGTGTAGCTTTTTAAGGAAGGAAATCGATTTCCTGGGACATATCGTAACCCAGGAAGGAGTCAAACCAAACCCACTTAAGATTCAAACCATCAAAGACTTCCCTTCATTCTCATCATTTTTAGGATTATTGGGTTATTACAGGAAATTCATAAAGGACTTCGCGAAAATAACTAAACCCATAACGAGACAGTTAAAAGGGAAGAAATCTATAATAATAGACGATGAATTTAAACAAGCATTCGAAATGTCGAAAGATCTTCTTTGTAATGATCCCATACTCATATACCCTGATTTCAACAAACCGTTCACGCTGACCACAGACGCAAGTAATTATGCGATAGGCTCTGTGTTGTCACAAGGCCCATACACTAATGACAGACCCATATCTTTTGCTAGCAGAACACTATCGGACACGGAAATCCGCTATTCTACGATAGAGAAAGAAATGCTAGCCATCATTTGGTCTGTAGGTCATTTCAGACCATACCTCTTCGGGCGTAGATTCAAAATAGTCACAGACCATAAGCCCTTAATCTGGCTAGAAAATCTGAAAGGCCAGAATCCAAAACTACTTCGATGGAAAACTATCCTGGCCGCTTACGACTACGAACTCGTATACAAAAAAGGGTCGCAAAACGTAGTTGCTGACGCACTCAGCAGAATTGAGCCAAACTTAAACATAAACGAAGACCCACAAATTATACCAATCGCTTCGCAACCATTAAATCACTTCAATTGCCAAATAATATTCCGTACCGGATCAGCAACTTTGAGACAAGTAGAAACACCATTTATCCATAAAGTAAGACACATAATCACAGAACTCGTACATACTTTCGACTCCGTTACAAACACCCTTCAAACAATCCTGAAGCCGAATAAAACATTCGCAATATTTGCACCAGACGATATTTTCAAAATAAAAGAAGAGTCCTATAATAACTATTTCTTTGAAAATGACTTATACAAAATTTTCCGCTGCAGTATATGGCTAACCTAAATAACGAATCCTCTTGACCAGGAAAACGAAATTCGTGCGTACCACTTTAACACTAATCATAAGGGGATAGATGAAACATATAACCATTTAAAAAGGGACATTTATTTTCCGCATTTAAAAGACATCATCACAAAAATTATAAAAAATTGTGATACCTGCCTAACCCTAAAATACGATAGACACCCCCATAGACCATTGATGCAAAGCCCAACCGCCCCAGAGGGACCATTGGCAGTCGTACATATAGACATATATTTCATTAACAATACTTGTAACCTCACAATTATCGATAAATTCACCAAGCTAGCGCAAGCTTACCACCTTAGCAATAGGAATTCAATAAAAGTCGCCGATGCCCTACTACAATTCATAAGTCACTATGGCGCACCACAGAAAATAATCTTCGACCAGGGCGCGGAATTTTAACTCAATTCCAAATAACAGCTCATACAACTTCATTCCAACAATCTACGGGAAATGCTTCTGTCGAGAGACTGCACTCCACCTTAACCGAACTATACAGGATAATCATGAACAAAAGAAAAGAAGCACGCCTAGAACGCGATCATGTCCAAATTCTCTCAGAAGCAATAGCAACTTATAACAATGCAATACACTCCAGCACTTCCTATACCCCTTTCGAGCTTTTCCACGGAAGAACTCACATATTCAACAAAACAATAACATTCGACAATCACCACGATTACCTTAAGAAATTAAACGAATTTAGAAAAGACATATACCCAAAAGTACAGGAACATTTAAACGCGACCACAGAAAGAAGACTGGCTAAATTAAACAAGGACAGAGAGACACCAATCCAAGTCGAGCCTAATGATAAAATATTTAGAAAAGAAAACCGTAGAAACAAGATAACACCGAGATTTTCACTACACAAAGTAGATAGAGACAAAGGCATCACTTTCCTAACAACTAAAGGTCAAAAGTTACACAAACAAAAAATTAGGAAAACAGTTAAGAAAACAGTGGAAGAAACATAAGATAGACAAGCACTATTCAATAAATATATTATTAACAAGAAACAATCTAAAAAAAAAAAACCGAAAAGGCACAAACATTTTTCTTGAACGAACTTAGGGAAGTCAGAAATAACATTTATTCATTATAAAATAGGATAAACTACAATATAGACACTGTCTGATTATGTATACAAGGTAGTAATTATTAGCCAGTAAACTAAACATTATCCCTAAAATGTTACTTCATAAGGAACAAATAATAATATAAGATAGCTAATAAGTAAACAAAGTGTAACTTTAGCATAAGATATAACGCTTATAAAAACAACACTCATGTTTAACATTAAGATACCCATTTTTTTAAAAAAAAAACAACTGTTAAATTCAAAATGTCGTCAGAGTTTGTGGCATACACCAACAACACGTCGCCTAATCACCTTTCTCCGATCCGGCCATTCCTCTTATGGCCTTCTTTTCGGACTGGGGGGGGGAGGAGTTAACATGCCCCTCTCCCCGGCCACAGGAAAACAACACCGACCCGGAGTTAACATGCCCCTCTCCCTGGCCACAGGGAAACAACACCGACCCGGCAACAAAATTCAGAGCCGAGGAGTTTTAACGAAGATCTGTTGACAGTTACATACATGGTTTTGAAATACAAGTAATTCTGTGCCTGTTTGTTCGTCCCCTGAATAAATGGTAAGTTTCTTGCAGAATACGGAACGAGTTTTAGCTGAAAGTTTCGTTACTTACAATTTTGTGAAATGACGTTTGTCACTAAACCTAACCATAAAAACTTAAGAAGTTTGTGCTGCCATTTCGTGGTAATTTGATTTCTTCTACATTTTCGGCGAGATTCTTTGACAAAAGTACCAGAACTCGATTTGCCATCAGATATTCAAGTTACCGTTGAATCAATTTTAAACTGGATATATACTTTTGAATTTATTCTTTTGACAACCATATGGTACAAAATATTGCTTTGCCTTGACGATGCCAATAGAATGCTTCAAAGTTCCAAATTGAGTTTGACAGAAGCAGCCCAAAACATTGCTGCCCCAGAACAAGATATTTCACTGATCAGAGACTCTTGGCAAATCTCTTGAGTGAAGCGAAAACTGTTGCTACGAGTTTCGATACAGCAGAGGTGGAGCCACTGTCATAGTGCGCTCCTCCTTGAATCATTGTCCCCAACCTCCAATCTCAACCAACGACCGGCAGGTAGCGAGTGTGCAGCTACAGACTTCAGAGGGAGCGGCTACGTTAGCATCGGTGTATCTCCCACCCAGCGAACGTTTGATAAAAGCTAATATTGAGTCACTTTTTGTCACTCTTGGTGACAAATTTATAGCGGGTGGAGACTACAATGCTAAACATCGTTGGTGGGGAAACTCAAGAGCCTGCGCTAGAGGCAAACTTATACAGGATGTTGTCGCAGGTCACTACCAAATTTTGGAAACTGGAGAGCCAACATTTTTCTCCTCCAACACACAGGTAGCTCCATCTGCATTAGATTTTTTTGTAACCAAAGGCTACTCCATGAACAGTTTCAACATCCGAACTCTGCACGATCTGTCATAAGACCACAATCCTCTCCTGGTTGGACTACATGCCATGCCACTGAAGAAGCCTCTACTCTCCCGTTTCCTAGCTCCTGGTACTCATGTCGAGACTTTTAAGGATCACCTGTCTGAACTGATCGACTTAAACATAGAAATTCAAGGTACAGAAGGTATTGACAATGCCATAAGCTCATTTATGGAAAAACTGAAAGAAGCAGCAGCACATGCTGCACCGATTACTCCACGCAATGCGCAAGCCTTTGTTCAGCCGTTCCTACCTTCTGCAATAGAGGACCTTCTTCGCCTCAAACGGAAAGTCAGAAGGGAGTTTGCAAGGACAGGAGACTTCCGAATCCAGAAGATCTACAGAAGGATATCTAATCGGTTCCATAAAGTGCTAACCCAAAGAAAACAGCATCAGATAGACAACCTTTTGGATGGGCACTATGGAGAATCACGAAAAGGTTAAAGTTTCAGGCTTCTCAGAAATCCGCTATAAGGAGTTGGTGGTTGGTGCCGCACATCACAGGACAAAGCAGAAGTGTTTGCAAGCAACTTGGAGGAAAGATTTAAGCCACTCGCATTTGCCGATGCGAATCAGTTCCGTTTGGTTACGGAGTCTCTTGAAACGCCATTTCAAATGGCACTGCCCGCGGATCCTGTCACTCTCGAAGAGCTGAAACAACTTGTTTCCTTGTTGAAGTCAAAAAAAGCCCCGGGTCATGACCTTCTCGACAACAGAACGATAAAAATCCTACCTGATCAAGCTCTGCGATTTCTGGTACTCATTTTCAACAGCGCTTTACTCGAGGGTTATTTCCCAAAGGTCTGGAAGACTGCAAGCATAATCCTGATACTGAAACCAGGGAAAAAGTCAACAGAGGTAGACTCGAATAGGCCAATCAGCCTCCTCCCCTCCCTTGGTAAAATTATGGAAAGGAAAATTCTTAACAGAATGCGTGACGTTGAGCCTGTTATATTGGCGATACCTGATTTCCAATTCGGATTCCGGACACAACATGGAACACCCGAGCAACTCCATAGGGTTGTCAATTTTGCGCTAGAAACCCTAGAAAGGAAAGAGTATGCAGTAGCAGCTTTTCTAGATATTCAACAAGCTTTTGATAGAGTGTGGCATCCTGGTCTTCTACATAAAGCAAAGAAAATACTTACACCCCAGCTATATCAGCTTGTGATGAGCTTTTTGTTAGGACGTACTTTCCGTGTGACGACTGATGGATGCACTTCTTCCGTTAAAGTGATCCAAGCTGGAGTACCTCAAGAAAGCGTGTTAGGCCCTACTCTATACTCCATCTTCTCCGCGGACATGCCCACCCAGACAGCAGTCACAGGGTTAGATCGTAAAGATGTGCTGATTGCAACATATGCAGACGACACCGCGGTTCTGACAAAAAGCAACAGCATTATCGAGGCCTCGGACGCATTGCAAGAGTACCTGGATGCATTCCAGAATTGGGCTGAGTTGTGGAACGTCTGCATCAATGCTGACAAATGTGCAAACGTCACCTTCACAAATCGACTAAGTAGTTGCCGTTGTGTCTCACTTAAAGGAAGAGTGCTTGACCACAAGTCATCATGCAAATATCTTGGTGTAATTCTAGATAGAGGTTTAACCTTCGGAAGGCATGTTACGGCGATACAGAAGTCCTTTAAAACTAAGGTCTCCAAAATGGCCTGGTTAATTGCTGCCCGCAACAAACTTTCCCTCGCCAACAAGGTTAAAATATATAAAAGCATATTAGCTCCTGGTCTATTTTATGCCATACAGGTGTATGGAATCGCTGCCAAAACGCACCTGAATAAAATTCGGGTTCTTCAGGCAAAAACACTGAGGCAGATCACAGGTGCTCCTTGGTACATGAGAACCAGAAATATTGAACGTGATCTAAAGGTGCCAAAAATTGGAGACAGGATTCGGGACATAGCGAAAAAGTACAATGACAGACTAGAATCACATCCTAATAGTCTAGCTAGACGACTAAGTATCGCAGCCCAAAGCCATCGGACAAGAACGAGAAGAAGACTGAAACGCCACCACCCTCAAGACCTGACCGACCGGGACTTGACATAAATCCTAGCTAATTATAAATTTCTAAATATTATAACGTTAACACTATTTCCATTTCTTTAATAATCAAAATCATATAATCTTTCTAAATAACTAAGATATTAAGAATCCTTTAAATTGATACCGATTGGATTAAGTTGAGTTAAATAATTTCTTTAATAATAAAAAAAAAAAAACAAGTGGATATGGCTACAGTCGAGCGCTCGACAGTAAGATACCCTTCTCCCAATTTTCTAAATCTGTTATAAATGTGTAACTACACTACATATAGCTTACTCGCTCGCACACATACAGCGACGCGCGTAAAGAGTAAAGCGACACGACGCAACGTCGACGTCGACGTCAATTGCTCAAAGCAGCGCGCAGGCTGCTGCTCGTACATTTGTATTGAAAACGTTGACTAGAATAACTCCTGTGTTATTGGTCCGATCGGATTGTAATTTGGAGAATATGTTCATATGACATTTACCATTATACATACCAAAGCAGAACTTTATAAGTTAAATACTTTGCTTAATAATCACAAATTACCGATTTGCGGGGGCGGTGGGCGTGGCATCAAACATTTGAAATAAACTTCATCTGCTTGGGAAATATGGGAACCTCCATGCCAAATTTGGTGTCTCTAGCTCTTTTAATAGCTAAGATCCGTTGTCTCAAACAGACAGACGGACAGACGGACAGCAGGACAGACGGACAGACGGACAGACGGACAGACAGACGGACATGGCTCAATCGACTCGGCTAGTGATCCTGAGCAAGAATATATATACTTTATGGGGTCTGCCACGCCTCCTTATGCCTGTTACATACATTGCACAAAGTTAGTATACCCTTTTTTGACCATTTTCAATGGTCGAAGGGTATAAAAAAAACGAGTTTCGATGTACAAACTGAATTCAAAGAAAGTGGTTCACCCTTGAAGAAAAGAAAACATTTTCTTGATGAAGCACATAATTCTGGTTACGAGTTCACAAGTCCCGAAGACTGCTTCAAGGTAGAAGTTTTCAATCCTTCTTTTGATCTTCTTTCAACGCAGCTGCGTGAACTTTATAAAAAATCTTCGAAAGTATCAAGACTTTTCGCCCCTATCTTGGAGTCTTCGAAAATATTTCCAACAACTAAAGATTTTCGGGATGACGAAATTACGAGGATCGCAAAAAAGAAGGCTGCTGAGTTAGAAGAAGCATATCCTAATGACTTGAACGAAGAAAAACTCTCTGAAGAAATCTTGCTACTCTTGAAGATTCGACGGAACATGCATTGGGATACTCACTTAGCACTCGAACTTCTGAATCTGATCTTTGACCATGGAATGAAAAAATATTACCCCAAACATGTGTCGCTCTGCGGTTACTATTAGTTTTGACACCATCAGTTGCGCCAGGTGCCTTTACTAAACTGCTTCTCATCAAAAATCGACTGAGATCTACAATGGAACAAGATCGTTTGAATCACTTGCTGAGCCTGTCAATTGAGCATGAGAAAGCCACTTCAATAGACTACAAAGAAATCATCAACGAGTTCAGTGAAAAACAAGAAAGCAAGGCTACCTTCGGCTTGCCGAAGGTTTTATACCCTTGCAGTTGTACACAGCTATATGTAATATTACTCAGATTTTTATAAAATTGCAACAGGTACCTTCATTAGGCCGATCGTTGATTGTTACAAGTTATAAAACTTCGATTTTGATGAAACTTTATTATTAAGGATGTCCTTAATAATTAGATTTGGATGTGGTAAGCCTGATAGCTATATCTTGAATATATAACGAAAATCGACCGATAGGCTCCATGACAGCTGTTCGATATATCAGTCCGATCTGGCCCGTTCCGAATTATTTAATGAAGGCAGAATTAAGAAGCTTCTGAGCCAACTTTTATGAAGATAGCTAAATAACTGGGGGACTAATTTGCGTTGCAACAGACAGACGGACTGACTGATTGTTCCTATAACAGCTATAGAATATAAAAGTCTGAGATATTTAAATGGAAAAACTAAGGACGGGTTACTGTATAACATTAAAAAGTGTTGATAATGTGCTGTATTTCCAAGAACAAAACAGGTTTGCATACAAAAACCCTAATTTCAGCCGATTGTTCCTATGGCAGCTATATGTTATAGTGGTCCGATTTTGATACAATTTTGACAGCTTATTAGGAACGTAATAAGAATAAGATTTCCCAAATCTTCTTGCAATATCTTGAAAAACAACACAAATCGGCCGATAGTTTCTATGACAGCTATACGATATATCGGTCCGATCTGGCTCGTTCCGACTTATTTACAGCGCGCAGCAATAAGAAGCTTATATGCCAAGTTTCATGAAGATAGCTCAAAAACTGAGAGACTAGTTTGCGTTGCAACAGACGGACGGACGGACGGACGGACGGACAGACGGACATCCATTTTTGGACTCCTCTGTTTATGCTGATTCAGAATATATATACTTTATAGGGTCGGAGATGTCTCCTAAGGTGCGTTGCAAACTTCTGGCTAAAATTAATATACCCTCTGCAAGGGTATAAAAAAAATGTATGCCCCTGTTGGGATTCGAGCCGTGGACCTAAAAAAAAGCTTGTAATATGCAGTTCGCAACTATAACCACTCCGCCATTAGCACATTATAAATTTAGCCGGCAAAGTTGCATTATGAGACTATTCAGCTTGTCGTCCAGGACAAAAACTAATACCAACTCACTTCCCAAAAAAATATTTTTAATCAAATGCATTTAATACTAAACTTAAAATATTTTAAGTACTTGAAAAAAAGTAAATTTCAGAAAATCCACTAGATTCGGACCGAGTTGGATTCGAACCCGTACCCTTTGGTTCACAGTCAACGACCACATCCACTCAGCCACTGCACCTTCTATGCATTTATTATAAAATTGCAATAATGATCAGTGCAAATAACTTTAGTACATATAATTGAAAAAAAGTGCTTGCCACCGGAGTTGAACCTGCATATCTTGCATATCTAACATAATAAAGCAGACAAAACACGTGGTCACATGGCACTACTATTTCTTTAATATCTTCCATATTTATAGTCCAATCTTACTGAAATTTTCACGAAACGTCCGCAAGATGGTATTTATAACGTATATTAAAAACTGTTACTGTAGAGCTAATATTGCAGCTGAAGTCCATTTTTTTCAATTTATAGGGGCGGGTGGAGGCGTGGCCAAAATCTAAAATAAACTTGATAAGCGTGCAGTAATAACACATATTGTCACAAAATTTGGTAGCTCTAGCTCTTATAATAGCTGAGATCCAGGTGTTCACACGGACGGACGGACAGACAGACGACCAGACGGACAGACGGACAGACGGACAGACGGACGGACGGACAGACGGACAGACGGACAGACGGACATGGCTATATCGACTCGGCTGTTGATACTGATTAAGAATATATATACTTTATGGGGTCGGAGATGTCTCCTTCTGCCTGTTACATACATTTTCGGTTTGAACAAAGTTATAATACCCTTCTACTCTATGAGTAGCGGGTATAAAAACTAAGGACGGGTTACTGTATAACATTAAAAAGTATTGATAATGTGCTGTATTTCCAAGAACAAAACAGGTTTGCATACAAAAACCCTAATTTCAGCCGATTGTTCCTATGGCAGCTATATGTTATAGTGGTCCGATTTTGATACAATTTTGACAGCATATTAGGAACGTAATAAGAATAAGATTTCCCAAATCTTGTTGCAATATCTTGAAAAACAACAAAAATCGGCCGATAGTTTCTATGACAGCTATACGATATATCGGTCCGATCTGGCTCGTTCCGACTTATTTACAGCGCGCAGCAATAAGAAGCTTATATGCCAAGTTTCATGAAGATAGCTCAAAAACTGAGAGACTAGTTTGCGTTGAAACAGACGGACGGACGGACGGACGGACGGACGGACGGACGGACGGACGGACGGACAGACGGACAGACGGACATCCATTTTTGGACTCCTCTGTTTATGCTGATTCAGAATATATATACTTTATAGGGTCGAGGATGTCTCCTAAGGTGCGTTGCAAACTTCTGGCTAAAATTAATATACCCTCTGCAAGGGTATAAATATAAGCACTAGCACCGAGTTCATTACAAGTGCTAATAGGCACAGGGTTAGAGCAATAAATTCACCAAAGTTAATATTAAAGTATTGATTAAAGTGCACAAAAATAAGAAAAAATACCAGGAGCTATGCAGAACACAACCGATCACCAGAATAGTTACTTAGGTAATATATTATATTTAGTATAACTTATATATTATATTATAGCCAGAATAAGTTATAAGCACATAAAAATAAAGTGTGTTAATTTAGTTATTGCTAATGTACGAGGGTCGTTTGATAAGTCCGTGACTTTTTGTATTTGCCGCGCACCTGCTCTAAATACAACACTTCTCCTGTCAGCAGTTATCGATTAACAGCTGACTGTAAAATTTTGAGAAAGCTGCGTTTTTTGGTTTGCGTTTTATAGGCATTGAAAGCAGACGATCTCGTGAATTTTAACGAAAATGGAAAAAAGTGAATTTCGTGTGCTAATTAAGCATTATTTTTTGCGTAAAAAATCCATCACCGAAACCAAGGAAAGACTTGATAAATATTATGGGGACTCTGCACCATCAATTTCAATGGTTAAGAAATGGTTTACTGAGTTCCGTTGTGGTCGTACCAGTACAAGTGATGCCGAACGTTCAGGTCGCCCAAAAGAGGTCGTCATGCCAGAAATCGTCGACAAAATCCATGGAATGATATTGGATGATCGGAGAATGAAAGTGCGTATGGTAGCTGAGGCTGTAGGCATCTCAACTGAACGGGTACATCACATTTTACATGAATATTTGGATGTGAAAAAGCTTTCCGCGCGATGGGTGCCGCGATTGCTCACACACGACCATAAGCGCAACCGTGTGACCATTTCAAAGGAGTGTTTGGCGATGTTCAACCGCAATCCAAACGAATTTTTGCGCCGTTTCGTTACCGTAGACGAAACATGGATCCACCACACCACACCAGAGACCAAAGAACAATCAAGACAGTGGGTTTCTCCGGGTGAACGTGCACCAAAGAAGGCCAAGGTGGGTCTGTCGGCCAACAAGGTCATGGCCACAGTTTTTTGGGATGCACAAGGTATCATTCACATCGATTACCTTGAAAAGGGTAAAACGATCACCGGCGAATATTATTCAGAGCTTTTGGACAGATTCGATATTGATTTGAAGCAGAAACGACCGCATTTGGCGAAAAAAAAAGTGCTGTTCCATCAGGACAATGCACGGGTGCACACGTGTGTAGTCAGCATGGCAAAATTTCATAAATTGGGCTACGAACTGCTACCCCATCCAGCATATTCTCCAGATTTAGCCCCCTGTGACTATTTTTTGTTTCCAAACATGAAGAAATGGCTCGGCGGTAAGAGATTCGGGTCAAATGAAGAGGTCATCACAGAAACAAACGACTATTTTGAGGGCCTTGAGAAAACCTATTATTTGGAAGGAATAAAAAAATTGGAAAAACGCTGGACTAAATGTATAGAGCTAAAAGGAGATTATGTTGAGAAATTTGACGAAAAAAATATATTTTATTCAAAAAGTCACGGACTTATCAAACGACCCTCGTATTTCTATATAATTACAAACACATTTTTCTGAACACGGGTTTATATTGGATGTATGCATTAATTCGTGCGGTTTTCTAAGAGAGGGCTCTATTAGTATTGCGTCGTGTTCATCTGTGGTTATATTCATTTCAAAGGTACTGTCATTTCGCGTCGTTTTCAGTAGATGTCATTTGTTTTAGAGTAAACAACAATTTGTTTAATTCATTTGAAAATGTCGAAATTTGTACCAGATAAGTGTTTTGCGGGGAGTTCTTCTTCATTACCTTAACATGAAGAAAAGTGCTACCGAAAGCCATCGTATTTTAGTGGACGTTCATGGTGACCATGCTTTAGCCGAACGAACGTGCCAAAAGTGGTTTGCACGGTTTAAAAGGGGCAATTTTGACTTAGAGGACGGAGAACGACCTGGACAGGATTGCTCAAAGCAGATGCATGCCAGACGCAAGAAGAACTTGCAAAAGTGGTAGAAGTTGATCAAGCAACTGTTTCCAGACGATTAAAATCATTAGGAATGGGTGCCTTATGAATTAAAGCCAATAGACGTCAAAAATCATTGAAAATGGTAAAAAAAGGGTATACTAACTTTGTGCAATGTATGTAACAGGCATAAGGAGGCGTGGCAGACCCCTGTAAGTATATATATATTCTTGCTCAGGATCACTAGCCGAGTCGATTGAGCCATGTCCGTCTGTCTGTCCGTCTGTCCGTCTGTCCTTCTGACCGTCTGTCCGTCTGTATGAGACAACAGATCTCAGCTATTAACAAGAAAGCAAGGCTACCTTCGGCTTGCCGAAGGTTTTATACCCTTGCAGTTGTACACAGCTATATGTAATAGTACTCAGATTTTCATAAAATTGAAACAGGTACCTTCATTATGCCGACCATTATAAGTTAAACAAGAAAGCAAGGCTACCTTCTGCTTGCCGAAGGTTTCATACCCTTGCAGTTATACAAAATATAAAATATATTTGGATGCTGCTGGTTTCTGTGGTATTTATTGAACAATTATAACAGTACATCGAATGACCAAACTTATCTTTGGATGTGGTAAGCCCGATAGCTATATCTTGAAATATAACGGCCGATGACAGCTACACGATATATCAGTCCGATCTGGCCCGTTCCGACTTATTTAAAGAGGGCAGAAATAAGAAGCTTGTGAGCAAACTTTTATGAAGATAGCTCTATAACTGGGGGTCTATTTTGGGTTGCAACAGACAGACGGACTGACTGATTGATCCTATAACAGCCATAAAATATAAACGTCTGAGATATTTAAATAGAAAAACTAAGGGCATGTTACTGAATAAAATTAAAAAGTATTGATAATGTGCGGTATTTCTAAAAACAAAACAGGTTTGCATACAAAAACCTTGATTTCAGCCGATTGTTCCTATGACTGCTATATTTTATAGTGATACGATTTTGATACAATTTTGACAGCACATTAAGAATGTAATAATTTGCCAAATCTTGTTGCAATATCTTGAAAAACAACAAAAATCTGCCGATGGTTTCCATAGCAGCTATACGATATATCGGTCCGAAGATAGCTCAAAAACTGAGAGACTAGTTTGCGTTGCAACAGACGGACGGACGGACGGACGGACGGACAGACGGACGGACGGACAGACGGACGGACGTAGGACAGACGGACGGACGGACACACGGACGGACGGACAGACGGACGGACGGACATCGATTTTTCGACACCTCTGTTGATGCTGATTCAGAATATATGTACATGCTCTATAGGGTCGGAGATGTCTCCTAAGGTGCGTTGCAAACTTTTGGCTAAAATTAATATACCCTCTGCAAGGGTATTAAAATAGGCAGTTAGGTTTTATTACATGCAATTTAGATGTCTCTGACGGTGTTTTGCTAACCTCAGACAAATATTAATATACCCCCTGAAATGGTATAAAAGCATATCTGACGGTTACAGCTCGCAATAAAAAACAAGAAACGGCAAGCAGGTACCGGGAACACGTGTGTACAATCAAGCGCCGCTACTCCATCATTGGGTCTTGCTTTGGTTGCAGCTGCATCTACCCGTCAACTAGGGAAATTTAGAGTTACACACAAGTAAAAAAATAAGAAGAAATTGTGCCAAGTGAAATGTAAGGGATGAAGTTTCAGTAAGTACATGCACGACCCATCGCTGTTACCTCTTTCACTGTACACAACACATCCAAAATTAAATCGCCAGTGAAAGAAATATGCAATTTGCTTGATTTATGCTTGATTTCGCACTGCGCCCATAGCGACATGTGGGTAACGGTAGAACAAGTAACGAAATATAAAGTCCGCCCGACTGGTAAATACCCATTGCATGATATAAAAAACTTTTGCATAAAATAAAGCAAACTCTTCTATTTCCTATTGCTATAACATTCACCCATAGTCTCAAATACTTTAAGCAACATTGACAACAACGACGTGCTGCAAGCAGCCCTGCTGGGAGCAGTGGTGAACGTGTTGTTCGATAAGATTGCAATTAGAGGTATGCACAAAGAAATTTGCGAAATTGATATGAGTTTCATCTAAAATTAAAAAGTTAATTAACTTCGTATCTCTTATTCGTAATTAACACACACTTGTTTGCACAATGTATGTATGTAAGTAGTAAACCTTGTTGTTACGAGTTCATATGGTGATGGATATCGAACAAGACACTGAAACATAACTATTTATTTATTTCGATTCGTTATGGTGTAAAATTAGAATGGTAAATGAGATATACGAAGTATTTAATTTTATGTGTTTTTGCCGGCGTTGGTTGTCGAGATCTCCCAACTTGTCCATCTCTTCTAGAAAAATGCACAGACTTGCCTTGTGTATTCCCTTACACGCATATACATACATACATATGTATGCATGTGTGAGCTTCGCATACATGTATTGTATGCATGCACGCATATGTTAAGTACAGCATGCAAAACATCTTAAAAGGCAAAATTTAACACTTAATATAAAATTTATTAAATAAATATTACTAATTGGGAAATAATTCAAAAATGTACATGCTTTATAAATGTAAACAAATATAAAATACAACAAAACATAAAAAAATTAAAATAGGTATATTTATACCCTTGCAGAGGGTATATTAATTTTAGCCAGAAGTTTGCAAATCACCTTAGGAGACATCTCCGACCCTATAAAGTATATATATTCTGAATCAGCATAACAGAGGAGTCCAAAAATGGATGTCCGTCTGTCCGTCCGTCCGTCCGTCCGTCCGTCCGTCCGTCTGTTGCAACGCAAACTAGTCTCTCAGTTTTTAAGCTATCTTCATGAAACATGGCATATAAGCTTCTTATTGCTGCGCGCTGTAAATAAGTCGGAACGAGCCAGATCGGACCGATATATCGTATAGCTGCTATGGAAACTATCGGCAGATTTTTGTTGTTTTTCAAGATATTGCAACAAGATTTGGCAAATTATGACATTCTTAATGTGCTGTCAAAATTGTATCAAAATCGTATCACTATAAAATATAGCAGTCATAGGAACAATCGGCTGAAATCAAGGTTTTTGTATGCAAACCTGTTTTGTTTTTAGAAATACCGCACATTATCAATACTTTTTAATTTTATTCAGTAACATGCCCTTAGTTTTTCTATTTAAATATCTCAGACGTTTATATTTTATGGGTGTTATAGGATCAATCAGTCAGTCCGTATGTCTGTTGCAACCCAAAATAGACCCCCAGTTATAGAGCTATCTTCATTTAAGTTATATTTCAAGATATAGCTATCGGGCTTACCACATCCAAAGATAAGTTTGGTCATTCGATGTACTGTTATAATTGTTCAATAAATACCACAGAAACCAGCAGCAATCTAAATATATTTTATATTTTGTATAACTGCAAGGGTATGAAACCTTCGGCAAGCCGAAGGTAGCTTTGCTTTCTTGTTTTAAATATAAATAAATTCAGTACGAAACGCAAAAAGAAAGTACTGAGAGCTTGCTCTTACAAGCACAATTTCAGATTTTGGCGAGGAAGTGAGTAAATCTTTGAATTGATAAATGCATGTTTTTACATATTTTTATGGTACATATTCCTTTATTTTAGGTCAGTAATGCACGTTCAATGGTCGTTCATTGGGATGGTAAACTAATGGATGATATTGTTGGCACACAAAAAGTAGATCGGATTGCAGTTCTGGTTAGCTACAATGGCATATCTAAATTTCTAAGTGCTGCTATCATTGAACCTTCTACTTGGGAAAACATTGCAAAGGTTGTACTTGACGCGTTAATCAAGTGGAATATTATAAACAAAATCAGCGCAATGAGTTTTGACACAACTTCATCAAATACCGGATCTAAATTAGGAGCGACTGTCTTTTCAAAAATTTGTATTTAAAAAGCTTCTTCAATTTCCTTGCCGACATCACATATATGAGTTTATTTTGAAAAGCGTTTTTGAGTTGAAGTATGTATAAGCAGTGCTCCCGAGGTACTTTTGTTCAACCGTTTCGCAGCACCTTGGCTCAAGATAAACTAAAAGCTTTACAACTCTGGTTTGGATGATCCTGTAATTCGCAAAATTATAAACCAGGAACAGGAGCTTTCTCTTAAACAGTTTTGTTATTTGCAACTGCAGCTAAAATCGTATAGCAGAGCAGATTATCAGGAACTTCTTCATTTGTCACTCTCTTTTCTTGGAGAAAACTACACTTTTCGATGTTGCAGTTCAACGTCCAACGCCAGGTTTATGGGTAAAGCAATTTACAGTCTTATCATATTTATATTCCGCTGTCAATTTAAGTTGAATAAGCGAGAGATGATTGCACTGCGAGATCTTTGCTTATTTATTATACTTTTGTACATCAAAGTATGGTATGAATGTACAAATGCAATCAGTGCTCCAAACTTGGACTTGCAGTTTGTGAAATATGCCCTTATGTACGGAGACATTGATATTGCGGTGTCTGAAAAAATAATTTCCAAAATAAAACAAGTCGGAAAGGCTACAGTCGAGCGCGCCCGACTGTAGTATACCCGCTACAACTTTGCGAAAAAACACATCTGACAGTCTCAAATTTGTTTTTCTAACTCGCCTTATAGTTATCATCGAATTTAAAAGAAGATGTAGCATAATGCTAAAAAATAAAAATAAAAATAAGAACAGAAAAAAAAGCAAAAAAAAATGTATGCCCCTGTTGGGATTCGAACCGTGGACCTCAAAAAGCTTGTAACGTGCAGCTTGCAACTTTAACCACTCCGCCATTAGCACATTTTTGTTTGGACCGGCAAAGTTGCATTATCAGACTATTCAGCTTGTCGTCCAAGACAAAAACTAATACCAACTCACTCCACTCACTTCCAATAAAATTCTTTTTAATGCATTTTAATACTAAACTTAAAATATTTTAAATACTTGAAAAAAAGCAAATTTCAGAAAAAAACCCACTAGAATCGGACCGGACCGAGTAGGATTCGAACCCGTACCCTTTCGCTTCACAGTCAACGACCACATCCACTCAGCCACTGCACATTTTTTGCGTCTGCTATAAAATTGTAATTATGATCAGTGCAAATAACTTTAGTACATATAATTGAAAAAAAAAGTGCTTGCCTCCAGAGTTGAACCTGCATATCTTGCACATCTAACATAATAAAACAGACTAAACACGTGGTCACATGGCACTACTATTTCTTTAATATCTTCCATATTTATTGTCCAATCTTACTGAAATTTTCACGAAACGTCCGCAAGATGGTATTTATAACGTATATAAAAAACTGTTACTGAAGAGCTAATATT
This sequence comes from Zaprionus tsacasi, assembly GCA_018904105.1. Taxonomy (NCBI): domain Eukaryota; kingdom Metazoa; phylum Arthropoda; class Insecta; order Diptera; family Drosophilidae; genus Zaprionus; species Zaprionus tsacasi. Next base: position 210,604 of record JAEIFR010000569.1, read on the forward strand.
GCAGCTGTGGTCCATTTTTTTTCAATTTATAGGGGCGGGTGGAGGCGTGGCAAAAATCTAAAATAAACTTGATAAGCGTGCAGTAATAACGCATATTATCACAAAATTTGGTAGCTGTAGCTCTTATAATAGCTGAGATCCAGGTGTTCACACGGACGGACGGACAGACAGACGGACAGACGGACAGACGGACGGACGGACAGACGGACAGACGGACAGACGGACATGGCTATATCGACTCGGCTGTTGACACTGATTAAGAATATATATACTTTATGGGGTCGGAGATGTCTCCTTCTGCCTGTTACATACATTTTCGGTATGAACAAAGTTATAATACCCTTCTACTCTATGAGTAGCGGGTATAAAGACATTTGTGGTATTTATCGCCGGAAGTAGCTGCCTTAGCATTTTTCGATCCTACAGTGACAGCTGATGAAAAAAGAAATATGATTAACCAATTAAAGCAGAGGAGCCGAAAATAAAGATTTTGGAGCAAAGGCGTATTTTAGACGCTAACGACTTGCGATGCAGCTCTATAAGTGACTTCATATGTTACAAAAGCAGTTTCTTTTTCGATGCATTCGGGCTATCCAGCAGTTTCCTTAAACATGATCCACTAACCTGGACAGAAAATTACGATTACATCGAGTCATTTAATATTTGTGCTGGTTTGTTTGTTGTCAACAATACTGCTGAGCGTGGCATAAAATTTATGAAAGACTACAATCGAATTTTGGCAAAAAATAAGGAGGAAAAGCAACTTATTCTTCAATTCGTTGAGAGATATCGCAAAACATATCCATCACATTATACACAAGTCGGTAAAGCTACAGTCGAGCGCGAGTTATAGATGGAACGTACCTCCACGTAGTCAGTTGTTTTAATTATTTTTATGTATGTTTTATTTCTTAAGAGAGATTTAGTAACAATGTTATTGTTTGACTTCTTATTTTGTTCAAAAATTACATTTAGAGTTAACGGTCCGTTTTAAGTGTGTGTCTAACCACGATCAAAATGAAACTAATAATGCGTCGCAAAAACTTCTTTGCTTGACGCCGAAACTGCGCTAGGCATCGGCTACAACGCCTCGCTGTAACGGTCCTTCCAAAGCTACAAATGTAAGCTGACCAATCAACGCACAATTAGAGGCTGATGCAACATTATCATTATGTTGCAATCTGTTTCTAGAATTTTCGAGACCATGTGCGCTCAAAGTGTGTGTGTAAACATGTGTATGTGCTTATTTCACAATATGTGGTTATTTGTGTATGTGGACTGCTGAGCTGTTGTTGTTGTGGCCCTTGATGCCGTTGTCATTCTGCGGAATCTGGACGGTTTCGGGGCAGTGTTGAAGGTGTAGTGGTAACTCCTCCCCCCAAGACTGAAGAGAGGGCCATAGCGAAGGAATGGCCTGATCGTGTATGACGGGTGAAGTGGCCGGGATGAAGATTGTCATTTAGTCCTTCATAATCAGCTTGTCGAAATTGAAACCAGCTTGTGACAGATTGTTGAGTAAGTTCGGTAGCTCTGGGGTCATGATGTTGGCGATGTCCTCATGGTTAGATAGCTTTTTGCAGGTCTCACATATTTACATGATGAACTCTATTATATTCTTCCTTAAATTACAATGTTTGTGTGTTCTTACTCGCTATAAAGTTATACGGTTTGGTGTAACAATAATTGTGTCTTATTAATAGGTACGGAATGAATTAGTTTGTTAACTGATAAATGTCTAATGTCAACATAAGTATTTTAATAGCGAAGATTTTATCATTATTTCAATTGCGTTTAGGGAAATTAAATTGTAAACATTTTCTTATTTCGATTTGGTTTTTCATGATTTTTTATACCCTTCGACCATTGAAAATGGTCAAAAAAGGGTATACTAACTTTGTGCAATGTATGTAACAGGCAAAAGGAGGCGTGGCAGACCCCACAAAGTATATATATTCTTGCTCAGGATCACTAGCCGAGTCGATTGAGACATGTCCGTCTGTCTGTCCGTCTGTCCGTCTGTTTGTTTGAGACAACGGATCTCAGCTATTAAAAGAGCTAGAGACTCCAAATTTGGCATGGAGGTTCCTGTATTTCCCAAGCAGACAAAGTTTATTTCAAATGTTTGATGCCACGCCCACCGCCCCCGCAAATCGGTAATTTACGATTATTAAGCAAAGTATTAAACTTATAAAGTTCTGCTTTGGTATGTATAATGCTAAATGCCATATGAACAAATCCCCCAAATTACAATCCGATCGGACCAATAACACAGAAGTTATTCAAGTCAACGTTTTCAGTACAAATGTACGAGCAGCAGCCTGCGCGCTGCTTTCAGTAGTTGACGCCGACGTCGACGTCACTCTTAACGTGCGTCGCTGTGTGAGTGTGAGCGAGAAAGCTATATGAAGTAGAAGTATTTGTGCAAAATTTCTGTTTGAAATTATGAGTGTGGTTACACGTTTGTAACGGATTTTAAAAATTGGGAGAAGGGTATCTTACTGTCGAGCGCTCGACTGTAGCCCTACCCACTTGTTTGTTTTTTTTTTTTTGTATTTTAATATAACTTGGGATTATTTTTAGTTTCGCACTAATAAGGTTTCTGCAGTTTTATTCAAATGTAACATAGTCAAATCTATATCAGTGTTTATTCTAATCGTACATTCCAAAAATTAAGTCTTGTTATTTACATTATTTATTTCTTTAGCAATTTGAGTTTTCTGTTTATCGTATCCATGTATGTTTGTTATTATTCAGGTTATATTTGGAATTCTCTACTTGCTTCCTAATTGAGTCTTAATTTTAGATTTATGTATTTTTATACCCTTCGACCATTGAAAATGGTCAAAAAAGGGTATACTAACTTTGTGCAATGTATGTAACAGGCATAAGGAGGCGTGGCAGACCCCATAAAGTATATATATTCTTGCTCAGGATCACTAGCCGAGTCAATTGAGCCATGTCCGTCTGTCTGTCCGTCTGTCCGTCTGACCGTCTGTCCGTCTGTCCGTCTGTATGAGACAACAGATCTCAGCTATTAAAAAAGCTAGAGACACCAAATTTGGTATGGAGGTTCCTATATATAATAGGCATACAAAGTTTATTTCAAATGTTTGATGCCACGCCCACCGCCCCCGAAAATCGGTAATTTACGATTATTAAGCAAACTATTAAACCTATAAAGTTCTGCTTTGGTACGTATAAAGCTATATGCCATATAATCCTATCTGATTAATAACACAGGAGTTATTCAAGTCAACGTTTTCAATACAAATGTACGAGCAGCAGCCTGCGCGCTGCTTTTAGTAGTTGACGCCGACGTCGACGTCACTCTTAACGTGCGTCGCTGTGTGAGTGTGAGCGAGAAAGCTATATGTAGTGCAGTTACATGTTTGTAACGGATTTTAAAAATTGGGAGAAGGGTATCCTACTGTCGGGCGTTCGACTGTAGCCCTACCCACGTGTTTGTCTTTTGTTTGTAGTAAAAGTAACGCCCTCATCAGTATTTACAGTCTGTTTTGAAAATCTAGGGGTAAGGTTATTGCGTCTATTTTCCTTACGAAATACTACGTCTTCTGTTTCTACCTGGATAGCGTCTTTCCTTTCTTGATTTAACTTTCCAATGTTATGAACCTTGTTGTTTTGATCTAGTTCACATACTTTAGGGTATATTGTCTTTTGGAATTCGTTCAATTTTTGCAGATAGTCATGCTCATCGTCAAATTTAATGGTTTGCTGGAAAACATGTGTACGTCCCGAAAACAGTTCATAAGGAGTTAGCTTAGTAGCCGAGTGTATAGCGTTGTTATATGTAATGAAAGTTTCTGTTAGAATCTCCTCGTGGTCTATCTGTACTTTTCTCTTTTCTTTTCTTCCAGAATGATTCGATACACTTCAGTGAGTGTAGAATGTAGTCTTTCGACTGGGGCATTACTAGAAGATTGTTGAAAGGACGTGACATGCCGTTCTATATTATATTGTTTGCAAAAATCCTTAAAAAGGTTTGAATTGTATTCAGCCCCTTGATCGTAAACAATTTTCCTAGGTATGCCGTTCGCTACTATGAATCGCCTAATAGCGTTCACTATATTTATTGCGTCTCTTGTAGGGATTGTGTATCCAAGGGCAAACTTAGAAAATTTGTCAATGACAGTAACAACATATTTTCCGTTTATAGTATATAAGTCGGTGTGTAGTATATCTAAGGGCATGGTAGGTGTTTCGGTTACTTGGAATTTAATATTTGGGGGGTGGCGGTTATATTTCAAGGTGTGACAGACATCGCAATTATTTATAGTCTGAGCAATTTTTGATTTCATATTTGGAAAATAGAATTGTCTTTTCATGTGTGCAACGGTTTCGTCCGTACCTCTATGATTATTATTTGTGTGATAGCTGTTAATTTGAAACTCTTGGTCCTGTGTTTCTAGTAAATCGGTTAAGAAGATAGTACATCTTAAAATGTTATAAATGTTATTGTTTGAAAAGTATTTCTTATAACTCTCTTGTATTTGTTGAAAAATATCGTCGGGTGCAAAAATTGCAACAGTCCTGTTTGGCTTCAAGGTTTTCTTTAAAATATAATTCGTTCTTCTGTAAAAGACAGTTCAGAAATTACTTGTCTCGTTCTTCGTTTAAATATAACTTCAGTTTTAGATTCTATAGGAGCACCATATTTCAATATTACTTGGTAGTTAAAATCGTTTAAGGGTTTTTCTGAGATATGGATGTGATCATCCATGTGTTCGTCTGCTGAGTGGACTGTATCTCCACACGTCCCTGTTATTGAGTTACTATCATTTATGTTCATGTCGATTTCTACCCTGCTCAATGCGTCCGCTACCAAATTTTGAGAACCTTTCTTATACAAAATTTCGTAATCATATTCTAATAATTGTATTCTCCATCTAACTATTTTGGAGGTCGGTTCCTTAAAACTCATTAGCCATGTAAGTGGCTTATGATCCGTTACTATAACGAATTTGCTTCCAAACAAGTAAGGGCGAAAGTATTTAACTGCCCATATTATTGCTAACATTTCTTTTTCGACAGTGGCATAATTACTTTCTGTATCGGACAATGTTCTACTTGCAAAACAGACCGGCTTGTCCGAACCCAAGGGCCCTTGTGATAGCACCGCTCCAAGGGCAACGTTGCTTGCGTCTGTTGTTAAGATAAATCTTTTAGAAAGGTCGGGATATTGTAGTAGGGGATCATTGCAAAGAAGAGTTTTGCATTTTTCAAATGTATCAATATATTCCTGGTCTCTGAGGCTGGTCTTTGAAAATTTACAGTTTCCTCTAAATTGTGAAGTGCTGGTTGCTCAGAAGAGGCTTCCAGATTATTAAATCTGCTAGTGTTTGTCTGACGTGAGAAACTATTGGATTTTCCACCTCTATATTGGCGTGAGTTACTATCTATTGATTCGGTCTTAGGTGGCATAATTGCCCTAGAGAAATTATTATGTCCATTAACCTCGTTGTTAGAGCGATGGTCCTGCCCGTAACGATTCCCGGTTGAGTAAGGAAGAGCTCTATACTGTCCTCTACCCTGCTGGTAGTCTGAAAGACTATTATTATGTTGATTTGCTGGGTACCGTCGTCTCTCCTGCAAGTACTCATCCCTCTCCTGAATGGCTATATCAAATGCTTCATCCAACGTATTTGGTCTAGAAGCTTTGACTGCATTCCGGAGTGGTACCGTTAAGCCTTTAATAAAGGTTTTCAGGCAAAGAGCCATATAGAAATTCTTTTTTTCTAGAATAGTTGAAGCTGGTAGTTCCTTTGAATCGGCCATGCATGTCAATACCCGTTTCAGATCCAAAATGGTATCATACAGTTTTGTTATTGGCAGCTTTTTAAAAGGAACCTCATGTAGTTCCTCTATTAAAGTCATTTCGTCCCTGTTATCTAGTAACTTTCTTGTTAGATTCCTCTTAATTTCATCCCAGTTTAATGGGGTATCCAATCTATCTAACAATTCACTCGCTTTGCCCTCTATTTTATTCCTGATCGCTCTTAAATACATTTTCCCTCTTGGAGTTTGGTCTGTGTCTCTAAACATCAGTAAAATCTCTTCTACACTTTCTATGAATCTCTTAAGTGCGTAAGGGTTACCGTCGTATGTCGGAAGGTACTTAATAACGTCTGGGAGTCCAGCAGACAATTCATATATGCCGGACCCCGATGTATTTTGAGAAGGGGTACTCATTCTTGAGCTTGTAGTTATGTCTGTTGGGTTAGTTTCGGTTATGTTTCCTGTAAGGGTGGGTCTTTTGGTTGTCTGTCTGGTAGTCCGAGTTAAATTAGGAATAGTAGATTTAGTCTTATGCTTAAATTTTTTTGACATTTAATATTATCTTATAATTATCTTAATATACAGTGTGGTTTGGTGTGTGATGAATGCTTTTATTATACGTTCAATACCTGTAATGATACTTGGATTAATATATGTATTGTGTGGAATATATTTCATTTGATATTTTAACACGGAGGCAAGGTTACATTGTATTAATGTGTTGATTCGTTTTAACTTCTTGATTTGTTATCTTTCACATTCATGACATACTAACAGCCTCAAAGGTCGCCAATGAGAATTTCATTGTATTTGACTCTGTGAAGGCAATCGACTCACTACAGCGGTCGAGAGATTACAACACAGCTACCAAATGACCGATATGGTTGTATCGTATATCACCAATGTAAGGTTAATACTTGTTTGATTGTAACTAGCTTGCAGTTTTACACTAGTTTGTGTAGGCTGATCTGAAATATGTATGTTTCTGTGGTTCCGTCGCGTATCAGTGACTTGTTCGAACATAATTGTTCGCGTCCAACTTGACGGAACCTCCTCCCCACTACAAATCGACAACTGTCTTGCAACACGTTGCAACTGCAAAGGTTGTGGTTTTTGCACAAATTTCTGTGAGCTTATGTTACGTATGTACGTTTGTGTGGTTCCGTCGCGTATCAGTGACCTGTTCGAACATAATTGTTCGCGTCCAACTTGACGGAACCTCCCTCCACTACATGTCAACACTGTGATCAATCGTGTACCACTGACTTGTTCGAACATAATGTTCGCATCGAACCTCTCACAGCACTTCCCAGTTGTCTGCTTCTACGCTGCATTCTATCTGTAGTCTCGTCACTTTCTGTATGTATGTATGTTCGTAGCCCCTTGTTATACCCTTGCAGAGGGTATATTAATTTTAGCCAGAAGTTTGCAACGCACCTTAGGAGACATCTCCGACCCTATAAAGTATATATATTCTGAATCAGCATAAACAGAGGAGTCCAAAAATGGATGTCCGTCTGTCCGTCCGTCCGTCCGTCCGTCCGTCCGTCTGTTGCAACGCAAACTAGTCTCTCAGTTTTTGAGCTACGAGGGTCGTTTGATAAGTCCGTGACTTTTTGAATAAAATATATTTTTTTCGTCAAAGAAGCGTTTTATTTCTCAACATAATCTCCTTTTAGCTCTATACATTTAGTCCAGCGTTTTTCCAATTTTTTTATTCCTTCCAAATAATAGGTTTTCTCAAGGCCCTCAAAATAGTCGTTTGTTTCTGTGATGACCTCTTCATTTGACCCGAATCTCTTACCGCCGAGCCATTTCTTCATGTTTGGAAACAAAAAATAGTCACAGGGGGCTAAATCTGGAGAATATGCTGGATGGGGTAGCAGTTCGTAGCCCAATTTATGAAATTTTGCCATGCTGACTACACACGTGTGCACCCGTGCATTGTCCTGATGGAACAGCACTTTTTTTCGCCAAATGCGGTCGTTTCTGCTTCAAATCAATATCGAATCTGTCCAAAAGCTCTGAATAATATTCGCCGGTGATCGTTTTACCCTTTTCAAGGTAATCGATGTGAATGATACCTTGTGCATCCCAAAAAACTGTGGCCATGACCTTGTTGGCCGACAGACCCACCTTGGCCTTCTTTGGTGCACGTTCACCCGGAGAAACCCACTGTCTTGATTGTTCTTTGGTCTCTGGTGTGGTGTGGTGGATCCATGTTTCGTCTACGGTAACGAAACGGCGCAAAAATTCGTTTGGATTGCGGTTGAACATCGCCAAACACTCCTTTGAAATGGTCACACGGTTGCGCTTATGGTCGTGTGTGAGCAATCGCGGCACCCATCGCGCGGAAAGCTTTTTCATGTCCAAATATTCATGTAAAATGTGATGTACCCGTTCAGTTGAGATGCCTACAGCCTCAGCTACCTCACGCACTTTCATTCTCCGATCATCCAATATCATTCCATGGATTTTGTCGACGATTTCTGGCATGACGACCTCTTTTGGGCGACCTGAACGTTCGGCATCACTTGTACTGGTACGACCACAACGGAACTCAGTAAACCATTTCTTAACCATTGAAATTGATGGTGCAGAGTCCCCATAATATTTATCAAGTCTTTCCTTGGTTTCGGTGATGGATTTTTTAAGCAAAAAATAATGCTTAATTAGCACACGAAATTCACTTTTTTCCATTTTCGTTAAAATTCACGAGATCGTCTGCTTTCAATGCCTATAAAACGCAAACCAAAAAACGCAGCTTTCTCAAAATTTTACAGTCAGCTGTTAATCGATAACTGCTGACAGGAGCAGTGTTGTATTTAGAGCAGGTGCGCGGCAAATACAAAAAGTCACGGACTTATCAAACGACCCTCGTATCTTCATGAAACTTGGCATATAAGCTTCTTATTGCTGCGAGCTGTAAATAAGTCGGAACGAGCTAGATCGGACCGATATATCGTATAGCTGTCATAGAAGCTATCGGCCGATTTGTGTTGTTTTTCAAGATATTGCAACAAGATTTGGCAAATCTTATTCTTATTACGTTCTTAATGTGCTGTCAAAATTGTATCAAAATCGGACCACTATAACATATAGCTGCCATAGGAACAATCGGCTGAAATTTGGGTTTTTGTATGCAAACCTGTTTTGTTCTTGGAAATACCGCACATTATCAATACTTTTTAATGTTATACAGTAACCCGCCCTTATTTTTTCCATATAAATATCTCAGACTTTTATATTCTATAGCTGTTATAGGAACAATCCGTCAGTCCGTCTGTCTGTTGCAACGCAAATTAGACCCCCAGTTATAGAGCTATCTTCATAAAAGTTGGCTCACAAGCTTCTTATTTCTGCCCTCTTTAAATAAGTCGGAACGGGCCAGATCGGACTGATATATCGTGTAGCTGTCATCGGCCGTTATATTTCAAGATATAGCTATCGGGCTTACCACATCCAAAGATAAGTTTGGTCATTCGATGTACTGTTATAATTGTTCAATAAATACCACAGAAACCAGCAGCAATCTAAATATATTTTATATTTTGTATAACTTCAAGGGTATGAAACCTTCGGCAAGCCGAAGGTAGCCTTGCTTTCTTGTTTCCATTTAAATATCTCAGACTTTTATATTCTATAGCTGTTATAGGAACAATCAGTCAGTCCGTCTGTCTGTTGCAACGCAAATTAGACCCCCAGTTATAGAGCTATCTTCATAAAAGTTGGCTCACAAGCTTCTTATTTCTGCCCTCTTTAAATAAGTCGGAACGGGCCAGATCGGACTGATATATCGTGTAGCTGTCATCGGCCGTTATATTTCAAGATATAGCTATCGGGCTTACCACATCCAAAGATAAGTTTGGTCATTCGATGTACTGTTATAATTGTTTAATAAATACCGCAGAAACCAGCAGCAATCTAAATATATTTTATATTTTGTATAACTGCAAGGGTATGAAACCTTCGGCAAGCCGAAGGTAGCTTTGCTTTCTTGTTTTTTTTTTATACCCGCTACTCATAGAGTAGAAGGGTATTATAACTTTGTTCAAACCGAAAATGTATGTAACAGGCAGAAGGAGACATCTCCGACCCCATAAAGTATATATATTCTTAATCAGTATCAACAGCCGAGTCGATATAGCCATGTCCGTCTGTCCGTCTGTCCGGCCGTCCGTCTGTCCGTCTGTCCGTCTGTCTGTCCGTCCGTCCGTGTGAACACCTGGATCTCAGCTATTATAAGAGCTAGAGCTACCAAATTTTGTGACAATATGTGTTATTACTGCACGCTTATCAAGTTTATTTTAGATTTTGGCCACGCCTCCACCCGCCCCTATAAATTGAAAAAAATGGACTTCAGCTGCAATATTAGCTCTACAGTAACAGTTTTTAATATACGTTATAAATACCATCTTGCGGACGTTTCGTGAAAATTTCAGTAAGATTGGACTATAAATATGGAAGATATTAAAGAAATAGTAGTGCCATGTGACCACGTGTTTTGTCTGCTTTATTATGTTAGATATGCAAGATATGCAGGTTCAACTCCGGTGGCAAGCACTTTTTTTCAATTATATGTACTAAAGTTATTTGCACTGATCATTATTGCAATTTTATAATAAATGCATAGAAGGTGCAGTGGCTGAGTGGATGTGGTCGTTGACTGTGAACCAAAGGGTACGGGTTCGAATCCAACTCGGTCCGAATCTAGTGGATTTTCTGAAATTTACTTTTTTTCAAGTACTTAAAATATTTTAAGTTTAGTATTAAATGCATTTGATTAAAAATATTTTTTTGGGAAGTGAGTTGGTATTAGTTTTTGTCCTGGACGACAAGCTGAATAGTCTCATAATGCAACTTTGCCGGCTAAATTTATAATGTGCTAATGGCGGAGTGGTTATAGTTGCGAACTGCATATTACAAGCTTTTTTTTAGGTCCACGGCTCGAATCCCAACAGGGGCATACATTTTTATACCCTTCGACCATTGAAAATGGTCAAAAAAGGGTATACTAACTTTGTGCAATGTATGTAACAGGCATAAGGAGGCGTGGCAGACCCCATAAAGTATATATATTCTTGCTCAGGATCACTAGCCGAGTCGATTGAGACATGTCCGTCTGTCTGTCCGTCTGTCCGTCTGTTTGTTTGAGACAACGGATCTCAGCTATTAAAAGAGGTAGAGACACCAAATTTTGCATGGAGGTTCCTATATTTCCCAAGCAGACAAAGTTTATTTCAAATGTTTGATGCCACGCCCACCGCCCCCACAATTCGGTAATTTACGATTATTAAGCAAAGTATTAAACTTAGAAAGTTCTGCTTTGGTATGTATAATGCTAAATCCCATATGAACATATCCTCCAAATTACAATCCGATCGGACCAATAACACAGAAGTTATTCAAGTCAACGTTTTCAGTACAAATGTACGAGCAGCAGCCTGCGCGCTGCTTTCAGTAGTTGACGCCGACGCCGACGTCACTCTTAACGTGCGTCGCTGTGTGAGTGTGAGCGAGAAAGCTATATGTAGTAGAAGTATTTGTGCAAAATTTCTGTTTGATATTATGAGTGTGGTTACACGTTTGTAACGGATTTTAAAAATTGGGAGAAGGGTATCTTACTGTCGAGCGCTCGACTGTAGCCATATCCACTTGTTTTTTGTTATACCCTTGCAGAGGGTATATTAATTTTAGCCAGAAGTTTGCAACGCACCTTAGGAGACATCTCCGACCCTATAAAGTATATATATTCTGAATCAGCATAAACAGAGGAGTCCAAAAATGGATGTCCGTCTGTCCGTCCGTCCGTCCGTCCGTCCGTCCGTCCGTCCGTCCGTCCGTCCGTCCGTCCGTCCGTCCGTCCGTCTGTTGCAACGCAAACTAGTCTCTCAGTTTTTGAGCTATCTTCATGAAACTTGGCATATAAGCTTCTTATTGCTGCGCGCTGTAAATAAGTCGGAACGAGCCAGATCGGACCGATATATCGTATAGCTGTCATAGAAACTATCGGCCGATTTTTGTTGTTTTTCAAGATATTGCAACAAGATTTGGGAAATCTTATTCTTATTACGTTCCTAATATGCTGTCAGAATTGTATCAAAATCGGACCACTATAACATATAGCTGCCATAGGAACAATCGGCTGAAATTAGGGTTTTTGTATGCAAACCTGTTTTGTTCTTGGAAATACAGCACATTATCAATACTTTTTAATGTTATACAGTAACCCGTCCTTAGTTTTTCCATTTAAATATCTCAGACGTTTATATTCTATAGCTGTTATAGGAACAATCAGTCAGTCCGTCTGTCTGTTGCAACGCAAATTAGTCCCCCAGTTATTTAGCTATCTTCATAAAAGTTGGCTCACAAGCTTCTTAATTCTGCCTTCATTAAATAATTCGGAACGGGCCAGATCGGACTGATATATCGAACAGCTGTCATGGAGCCTATCGGTCGATTTTCGTTATATATTCAAGATATAGCTATCAGGCTTACCACATCCAAATCTAATTATTAAGGACATCCTTAATAATAAAGTTTCATCAAAATCGAAGTTTTATAACTTGTAACAATCAACGATCGGCCTAATGAAGGTACCTGTTGCAATTTTATAAAAATCTGAGTAATATTACATATAGCTGTGTACAACTGCAAGGGTATAAAACCTTCGGCAAGCCGAAGGTAGCCTTGCTTTCTTGTTTTTTTTAGCATTATGCTACATCTTCTTTTAAATTCGATGATAACTATAAGGCGAGTTAGAAAAACAAATTTGAGACTGTCAGATGTGTTTTTTCGCAAAGTTGTAGCGGGTATACCACAGTCGGGCGAACTCGACTGTAGCCTTTCCGACTTGTTTTTTTTCGCTTCGATTTTTCGGCTTTGTTATTAAACCGGTGTTTTCACGTAAATTAACTTTAAACCCGAAGTTTAACTTTAGCCCGTTAACGACGCGTGTGCATGCTCTTTAAAGTAGTCAAACTAATCTGTGTTTGCTAATTTTAGATTTTTATACCCTTCGACCATTGAAAATGGTCAAAAAAGGGTATACTAACTTTGTGAAATGTATGTAACAGGCATAAGGAGGCGTGGCAGACCCCATAAAGTATATATATTCTTGCTCAGGATCACTAGCCGAGTCGATTGAGCCATGTCCGTCTGTCCGTCTGACCGTCTGTCCGTCTGTCCGTCTGTATGAGTCAACAGATCTCAGCTATTAAAAAAGCTAGAGACACCAAATTTGGTATGGAGGTTTCTATATATAATAGGCAGACAAAGTTTATTTCAAATGTTTGATGCCACGCCCACCGCCCCCGAAAATCGGTAATTTACGATTATTAAGCAAAGTATTGAACTAATAAATTTGTGCTTTGGTATGTATAAAGCTATATGCCATATGAACATATTCTCTAAATTACAATCCTATCGGATCAATAACACAGGAGTTATTCAAGTCAACGTTTTCAATACAAATGTACGAGCAGCAGCCTGCGCGCTGCTTTCAGTAGTTGACGCCGACGTCGACGTCACTCTTAACGTGCGTCGCTGTGTGAGTGTGAGCGAGAAAGCTATATGTAGTGTAGTTACACGTTTGTAACGGATTTTAAAAATTGGGAGAAGGGTATCATACTGTCGGGCGTTCGACTGTAGCCCTACCCACTTGTTTTAATTATTTTTATGTATGTTTTATTTCTTAAGAGAGATTTAGTAACAATGTTATTGTTTGACTTCTTATTTTGTTCAAAAATTACATTTAGAGTTAACGGTCCGTTTTAAGTGTGTGTCTAACCACGATCAAAATGAAACTAATAATGCGTCGCAAAAACTTCTTTGCTTGACGCCGAAACTGCGCTAGGCATCGGCTACAACGCCTCGCTGTAACGGTCCTTCCAAAGCTACAAATGTAAGCTGACCAATCAACGCACAATTAGAGGCTGATGCAACATTATCATTATGTTGCAATCTGTTTCTAGAATTTTCGAGACCATGTGCGCTCAAAGTGTGTGTGTAAACATGTGTATGTGCTTATTTCACAATATGTGGTTATTTGTGTATGTGGACTGCTGAGCTGTTGTTGTTGTGGCCCTTGATGCCGTTGTCATTCTGCGGAATCTGGACGGTTTCGGGGCAGTGTTGAAGGTGTAGTGGTAACTCGCGCTCGACAGTAAGATACCATTCTCCCAATTCTATATCCGCTACAAACGTGTAACTACACTGATAATTTCAAACATAAATTCTGCTGAAATACTTCTCTACATATAGCTCACTCGCTCGCACTCACACAGCGACGCGCGTAAAAAGTATAGCGACTCGACGCAAAGTCGACGTCGACGTTAAATGCTCGTAGCTGCGCGCAGGCTGCTCGTACATTTGTATTGAAAACATTGACTTGCATAACTCCAGTGTTATTAGTCCGAAGTAATTTGGAGGATATGTTCATATTACATTAAACTTTATACATACCAAAGCAGAACTTTATAAGTTTAATACTTTGCTTAATAATCGTAAATTACCAATTTTCGGGGGCGGTGGGCATGGCATCAAACATTTGAAATAAACTTTATCTGCCTATTATATATAGGAACCTCCATACCAAATTTCGTGTCTCTAGCTTTTTTATACCCTTGCAGAGGGTATATTAATTTTAGCCAGAAGTTTGCAACGCACCTTAGGAGACATCTCCGACCCTATAAAGTATATATATTCTGAATCAGCATAAACAGAGGAGTCCAAAAATGGATGTCCGTCTGTCCGTCCGTCCGTCCGTCCGTCTGTTGCAACGCAAACTAGTCTCTCAGTTTTTGAGCTATCTTCATGAAACTTGGCACACATGCTTCTTATTGCTGTACGCTGTAAATAAGTCGGAACGAGCCAGATCGGACCGATATATCGTATAGCTGTCATAGAAGCTATCGGCCGATTTTTGTTGTTTTTCAAGATATTGCAACAAGATTTGGCAAATCTTATTCTTATTACGTTCTTAATGTGCTGTCAAAATTGTATCAAAATCGGACCACTATAACATATAGCTGCCATAGGAACAATCGGCTGAAATCAGGGTTTTTGTATGCGAACCTGTTTTGTTTTTGGAAATACCGCATATTATGAATACTTTTTAATGTTATACAGTAACCCGCCCTTACTTTTTCCATTTAAATATCTCAGACGTTTATATTCTAAAGCTGTTATCGGAACAATCAGTCAGTCCGTCTGTCTGTTGCAACGCAAATTACTCCCCTAGTTATTTAGCTATCTTTATGAAACTTTGCTCACAAGCTTCTTATTTGTGCCCTCTTTAAATAAGTCGGAACGGGCCAGATCGGACTGATATATCGTATAGCTGCCATGGAGCCTATCGGCCGATTTTCGTTATATTTCAAGATATAGCTATCAGGCTTAGAACATCTAGATCTAAGTGTGTCCTTAATAATAAAGTTTCATCAAAATCGAACTCTTATAACTTTTAACGATCAACGATCGCCATAATGAAGTTACCTGCTGCAATTTTATAAAAATCTGCGTACTATCACATAAAGCTGTGTACAACTGCAAGGGTATAAAACCTTCGGCAAGCCGAAGGTAGCTTTGCTTTCTTGTTTTTTTTTTTCGCCGTGGCCGTGGGGATTCGAACCCTGGCCGTTTGCATAGGAGTCCGTCATCCGAACAACTAGACTACCGTCGCTGCGCTCCGCGCACGCTAAAATTGCATACTTGGACCATTAGCTCAAATGTGTCATATTGTCTTGTACAACAATAACACTTCTACTGGATTGAATGACATAATTTGTTGAAATTATCATATATATATACATGGTACATATGAAACTACATTTTATGATGAAAAAAAAACTTCTAATTAGAAGTGAAAAAAAAAAATTTATAAAGCCGCCCCCCGCCTGCCTTTCTCAAGGATTGAACCTCCCCATGTGTTTTTGCTTGTTGATGGCCCTCGACGGTCGGCTGCTCAACACATTTGACTATCGCCTCAACTTCTAACTGTTCGGATTAGTTACTATTTTGATCTCATACACACACATAACCATAACCATAAAGATCGAAAACGCACATGGCTGGCAGGAGCTTGCAGGCACGGCATCACAAATCAATAGAATATGTTAACTTGCTTAACTTCTATGTTTATTATCCGATTGGGTTGCGGCTTATAGGATAAGTTCACAACGTATTTATCTAGATGTATGCCAAAGCTGAAAGTTAAGACTTCAATACTTTGCTTAATAATCGCATAAGAAAACTATTTTTTTTTATTTACGGGGGCGGTGGGCGTGGTAACCAAAATTTTAAAATGACGTTTACTGCCTAGCATATACATGAATCTTTCTGCCAAATTTGGAGTCACTAGCTTTCTTAATAGCTGAGAACCGTTGTCTCATACAGACAGACAGACATGGCTATATCGACTCGGCTGTTGATACTGATTAAGAATATGTATACTTTATGGGGTCGGAGATGTCTCCTTCTGCCTGTTACATACATTTTCGGTTTGAACAAAGTTATATGAATGTAGTGGCGGCAATGGCTTCTTCTGGTAGTTGGGGTATATTTGGCTGAAAAACACTCGAACCGACGCGGAAAAACAATTTCGAAAAAAGAGACAATTCGGGGCGCGTCTGTTCAATTCACTTGTATTTTTGGTTCTGATTTTCATGTAAATTTACAATGTAATCTTAAGTCTAACTTAGCATAACTTCGGAAAAAGAGCGCGAGAGCTTCTGGTGACTCTCACACTGTTTACGCCGCAACGCTGCCTACTTTTAGGCTGCTACGTTTCGACGTAAACATCCCGCTCCCTTGCAATACTATTGCAAGTATTAGGATGGAGCCGGGATCTTTTTTATACCCTTGCAGAGGGTATATTAATTTTAGCCAGAAGTTTGCAACGCACCTTAGGAGACATCTCCGACCCTATAAAGTATATATATTCTGAATCAGCATAAACAGAGGAGTCCAAAAATGGATGTCCGTCTGTCCGTCCGTCCGTCCGTCCGTCCGTCCGTCTGTTGCAACGCAAACTAGTCTCTCAGTTTTTGAGCTATCTTCATGAAACTTGGCATATAAGCTTCTTATTGCTGCGAGCTGTAAATAAGTCGGAACGAGCTAGATCGGACCGATATATCGTATAGCTGTCATAGAAACTATCGGTCGATTTTTGTTGTTTTTCAAGATATTGCAACAAGATTTGGCAAATCTTATTCTTATTACGTTCCTAATGTGCTGTCAAAATTGTATCAAAATCGGTCCACTATAACATATAGCTGCCATAGGAACAATCGGCTGAAATTAGGGTTTTTGCATGCAAACCTGTTTTGTTCTTGGAAATACCGCACATTATCAATACTTTTTAATGTTATACAGTAACCCGCCCTTATTTTTTCCATTTAAATATCTCAGACGTTTATATGCTATAGCTGTTATAGGAACAATCAGTCAGTCTATCTGTCTGTTGCAACGCAAATTAGTCCCCCAGTTATTGAGCTATCTTCATAAAAGTTGGCTCACAAGCTTCTTATTTCTGCCTTCATTAACTAAGTCGGAACGGGCCAGATCGGACTGATATATCGTACAGCTGTCATGGAGCCTATCGGTCGATTTTCGGTATATTTCAAGATATAGCTATCAGGCTTACCACATCCAAATCTAAGTATGTCCTTAATAATAAAGTATCATCAAAATCGAAGTTTTATAACTTATAACGATCAACGATCGGCCTAATGAATGTACCTGTTGCAATTTTATGAAAATCTGAGTACTATTACATATAGCTGTGTACAACTGCAAGGGTATAAAACCTTCGGCAAGCCGAAGGTAGCCTTGCTTTCTTGTTTTAGATGCCGCTGGATGGGCGTTAGGGGCGCTGGCGAACTACGTCTTGAAGATACCGGATAGTACCCAACCAAACAGAGTGTTCTGGGCCAACGGCAGTCTACCGTGGGATGGAACAAGCCCGGGTAGGATTACGTCACCATAGACGTCGGCCCCCAGAACAATGGATACTCTGCTCGGGATGTGACACCGGGTGTCCGCCAGCGTGATGCCTGGATAACATTGGCTAAGGTCCTTGCCAACCTTCTGTGCCGGAGTCCGCACATGCACATCTTCCAACTTCAGAGTCTAGGCTTACGAGGGCCGTCGGCTGACTGTTGCCGATTGGCTAGTCACCAGGGACTCTGTCGGTGGAAGAGGAGATGGGGATGGCGTGGGGACTTGCATCTCGGATTGGCTGCTTGGGAGATGGAGGAGAGTATGGTGGTCCTGGGCGCATGTGCGACAGGTACCACCACTGCGACATGAGCCTGCCAAGTGCTCATGGGCGAGGCAGTTCGGGCAGTATCTATTGATTAGTACTGTCCGGAGACGCTTCTCCGCAGCCAGATGCAGAAAGCGTTGGCACTTCTTCAGTGCGTGGACTCCTCGGTAGACGCGGCACCGGAAGGAGTTCACTCCTTTGGGTCCACTTGGCTTCGCTGCCCTTTGTGGTTGCGCCTTGCGTGGTGCCATTTTTTAGGACATCGATTTTAAAAAATACATGGTCTATTAGGTTTGTCGGAATGTGCGTAACAGGCAAAAGGAGACATCTGCGACCCCATAATCTATGTATATTCTTACTCAGGCTCACTAGCCGAGTCGATCTAGCCATGTCTGTCTGTCCGTCTGTCTGTCTGTCTGTCTGTCTGTCTGTCTGTCTGTCTGTCTGTCTGTCTGTCTGTCTGTCTGTCTGTCTGTCCGTCTGTCCGTCTGTATGAGACAACGGTTCTCAGCTATTAAGAAAGCTAGAGACTCCAAATTTGGCAGAAAGATTCATGTATATCCTAGGCAGTAAACGTCATTTTAAAATTTTGGTTACCACGCCCACCGCCCCCGTAAATAAAAATAAACAGTTTTCTTATGCGATTATTAAGCAAAGTATTGAAGTCTTAACTTTCAGCTTTGGCATACATCTAGATAAATACGTTGTGAACTTATTCTATAAATTGCAACCCGATCGGATTATAGACATAGAAGTTACGTAAGTTAACGCTCTTTATTGATTTGTGATGCCGTGCCTGCAAGCTGCTGCCAGCCATGTGAGCTTTCGATCTTTTTAATGCGAAAGTGGTAACGTGTGTATTTGAGATCGAAATAAAAACTTAGCCGCAGAGCCAATAGTTGCGGCGATAGTCAAATGTGTTGAGAGGCCGGCAATCGAACAAAGAAGAGACAGAGGTTCAACCCTCAGAAGAGGCGGTTGAGTTTTATTTACCTTTTTTTTCGCTTCTAAAAGTTTTTTTTCATCATTATAACATTTAGTTTCATTTATCATATTTCAACAAATTATCTCATTCAATCCAATAGAAGTGTTATTGTTGTACAAGACAATATGACACATTTGAGCTAATGGTCTAAATATGGAATTTTAGCGTGCGCGGAGCGCAGCGACGGTGGTTTAGTTGTTTGGATGACGGACTCCTATGCAAACGGCCAGGGTTCGAATCCGCATGACGAAAATAGAATTTACCTATTTTAATTTTTTTGTTGTTTTGTTGTTTTAACATATATTTGTTTAAATTTATATTTATAAAGCATATACATTTTTGAATTATTTCCCATTTTTATACCCTTGCAGAGGGTATATTAATTTTAGCCAGAAGTTTGCAACGCACCTTAGGAGACATCTCCGACCCTATAAAGTATATATATTCTGAATCAGCATAAACAGAGTAGTCCAAAAATGGATGTCCGTCTGTCCGTCCGTCCGTCCGTCCGTCCGTCCGTCCGTCTGTTGCAACGCAAACTAGTCTCTCAGTTTTTGAGCTATCTTCATGAAACTTGGCATATAAGCTTCTTATTGCTGCGCGCTGTAAATAAGTCGGAACGAGCCAGATCGGACCGATATATCGTATAGCTGTCATAGAAGCTATCGGCCGATTTGTGTTGTTTTTCAAGATATTGCAACAAGATTTGGCAAATCTTATTCTTATTACGTTCTTAATGTGCTGTCAAAATTGTATCAAAATCGGACCACTATAACATATAGCTGCCATAGGAACAATCGGCTGAAATTTGGGTTTTTGTATGCAAACCTGTTTTGTTCTTGGAAATACCGCACATTATCAATACTTTTTAATGTTATACAGTAACCCGCCCTTATTTTTATACCCTTGCAGAGGGTATATTAATTTTAGCCAGAAGTTTGCAACGCACCTTAGGAGACATCTCCGACCCTATAAAGTATATATATTCTGAATCAGCATAAACAGAGGAGTCCAAAAATGGATGTCCGTCTGTCCGTCCGTCCGTCCGTCCATCCGTCCGTCCGTCTGTTGCAACGCAAACTAGTCTCTCAGTTTTTGAGCTATCTTCATGAAACTTGGCATATAAGCTTCTTATTGCTGCGAGCTGTAAATAAGTCGGAACGAGCTAGATCGGACCGATATATCGTATAGCTGTCATAGAAACTATCGGCCGATTTTTGTTGTTTTTCAAGATATTGCAACAAGATTTGGCAAATCTTATTCTTATTACGTTCCTAATGTGCTGTCAAAATTGTATCAAAATCGGTCCACTATAACATATAGCTGCCATAGGAACAATCGGCTGAAATTAGGGTTTTTGCATGCAAACCTGTTTTGTTCTTGGAAATACCGCACATTATCAATACTTTTTAATGTTATACAGTAACCCGCCCTTATTTTTTCCATTTAAATATCTCAGACGTTTATATGCTATAGCTGTTATAGGAACAATCAGTCAGTCTATCTGTCTGTTGCAACGCAAATTAGTCCCCCAGTTATTGAGCTATCTTCATAAAAGTTGGCTCACAAGCTTCTTATTTCTGCCTTCATTAACTAAGTCGGAACGGGCCAGATCGGACTGATATATCGTACAGCTGTCATGGAGCCTATCGGTCGATTTTCGGTATATTTCAAGATATAGCTATCAGGCTTACCACATCCAAATCTAAGTATGTCCTTAATAATAAAGTATCATCAAAATCGAAGTTTTATAACTTATAACGATCAACGATCGGCCTAATGAAGGTACCTGTTGCAATTTTATGAAAATCTGAGTACTATTACATATAGCTGTGTACAACTGCAAGGGTATAAAACCTTCGGCAAGCCGAAGGTAGCCTTGCTTTCTTGTTTCCATATAAATATCTCAGAGTTTTATATTCTATAGCTGTTATAGGAACAATCCGTCAGTCCGTCTGTCTGTTGCAACGCAAATTAGACCCCCCAGTTATAGAGCTATCTTCATAAAAGTTGGCTCACAAGCTTCTTATTTCTGCCCTCTTTAAATAAGTCGGAACGGGCCAGATCGGACTGATATATCGTGTAGCTGTCATCGGCCGTTATATTTCAAGATATAGCTATCGGGCTTACCACATCCAAAGATAAGTTTGGTCATTCGATGTACTGTTATAATTGTTCAATAAATACCACAGAAACCAGCAGCAATCTAAATATATTTTATATTTTGTATAACTTCAAGGGTATGAAACCTTCGGCAAGCCGAAGGTAGCCTTGCTTTCTTGTTTCCATTTAAATATCTCAGACTTTTATATTCTATAGCTGTTATAGGAACAATCAGTCAGTCCGTCTGTCTGTTGCAACGCAAATTAGACCCCCAGTTATAGAGCTATCTTCATAAAAGTTGGCTCACAAGCTTCTTATTTCTGCCCTCTTTAAATAAGTCGGAACGGGCCAGATCGGACTGATATATCGTGTAGCTGTCATCGGCCGTTATATTTCAAGATATAGCTATCGGGCTTACCACATCCAAAGATAAGTTTGGTCATTCGATGTACTGTTATAATTGTTCAATAAATACCACAGAAACCAGCAGCAATCTAAATATATTTTATATTTTGTATAACTGCAAGGGTATGAAACCTTCGGCAAGCCGAAGGTAGCTTTGCTTTCTTGTTTTAAATATAAATAAATTCAGTACGAAACGCAAAAAGAAAGTACTGAGAGCTTGCTCTTACAAGCACAATTTCAGATTTTGGCGAGGAAGTGAGTAAATCTTTGAATTGATAAATGCATGTTTTTACATATTTTTATGGTACATATTCCTTTATTTTAGGTCAGTAATGCACGTTCAATGGTCGTTCATTGGGATGGTAAACTAATGGATGATATTGTTGGCACACAAAAAGTAGATCGGATTGCAGTTCTGGTTAGCTACAATGGCATATCTAAATTTCTAAGTGCTGCTATCATTGAACCTTCTACTTGGGAAAACATTGCAAAGGTTGTACTTGACGCGTTAATCAAGTGGAATATTATAAACAAAATCAGCGCAATGAGTTTTGACACAACTTCATCAAATACCGGATCTAAATTAGGAGCGACTGTCTTTTCAAAAATTTGTATTTAAAAAGCTTCTTCAATTTCCTTGCCGACATCACATATATGAGTTTATTTTGAAAAGCGTTTTTGAGTTGAAGTATGTATAAGCAGTGCTCCCGAGGTACTTTTGTTCAACCGTTTCGCAGCACCTTGGCTCAAGATAAACTAAAAGCTTTACAACTCTGGTTTGGATGATCCTGTAATTCGCAAAATTATAAACCAGGAACAGGAGCTTTCTCTTAAACAGTTTTGTTATTTGCAACTGCAGCTAAAATCGTATAGCAGAGCAGATTATCAGGAACTTCTTCATTTGTCACTCTCTTTTCTTGGAGAAAACTACACTTTTCGATGTTGCAGTTCAACGTCCAACGCCAGGTTTATGGGTAAAGCAATTTACAGTCTTATCATATTTATATTCCGCTGTCAATTTAAGTTGAATAAGCGAGAGATGATTGCACTGCGAGATCTTTGCTTATTTATTATACTTTTGTACATCAAAGTATGGTATGAATGTACAAATGCAATCAGTGCTCCAAACTTGGACTTGCAGTTTGTGAAATATGCCCTTATGTACGGAGACATTGATATTGCGGTATCTGAAAAAAATAATTTCCAAAATAAAAAGTAATTTGTGGTATTTATCGCCGGAAGTAGCTGCCTTAGCATTTTTTCGATCCTACAGTGACAGCTGATGAAAAAAGAAATATGATTAACCAATTAAAGCAGAGGAGCCAAAAATAAAGATTTTGAAACAAAGGCGTATTTTAGACGCTAACGACTTGCGATGCAGCTCTATAAGTGACTTCATATGTTACAAAAGCAGTTACTTTTTCGATGCATTCGGGCTATCCAGCAGTTTCCTTAAACATGATCCACTAACCTGGACAGAAAATTACGATTACATCGAGTCATTTAATATTTGTGCTGGTTTGTTTGTTGTCAACAATACTGCTGAGCGTGGCATAAAATTTATGAAAGACTACAATCGAATTTTGGCAAAAAATAAGGAGGAAAAGCAACTTATTCTTCAATTCGTTGAGAGATATCGCAAAACATATCCATCACATTATACACAAGTCGGTAAAGCTACAGTCGAGCGCGCTCGACAGTAAGATACCATTCTCCCAATTCTATATCCGCTACAAACGTGTAACTACACTGATAATTTCAAACATAAATTCTGCTGAAATACTTCTCTACATATAGCTCACTCGCTCGCACTCACACAGCGACGCGCGTAAAAAGTATAGCGACTCGACGCAAAGTCGACGTCGACGTCAAATGCTCGTAGCTGCGCGCAGGCTGCTCGTACATTTGTATTGAAAACATTGCAACAACTTGCATAACTCCAGTGTTATTAGTCCGATGTAATTTGGAGGATATGTTCATATTACATTAAACTTTATACATACCAAAGCAGAACTTTATAAGTTTAATACTTTGCTTAATAATCGTAAATTACCAATTTTCGGGGGCGGTGGGCATGGCATCAAACATTTGAAATAAACTTTATCTGCCTATTATATATAGGAACCTCCATACCAAATTTCGTGTCTCTAGCTTTTTTATACCCTTGCAGAGGGTATATTAATTTTAGCCAGAAGTTTGCAACGCACCTTAGGAGACACCTCCGACCCTATAAAGTATATATATTCTGAATCAGCATAAACAGAGGAGTCCAAAAATGGATGTCCGTCTGTCCGTCCGTCCGTCCGTCCGTCCGTCCGTCTGTTGCAACGCAACCTAGTCTCTCAGTTTTTGAGCTATCTTCATGAAACTTGGCACACAAGCTTCTTATTGCTGTACGCTGTAAATAAGTCGGAACGAGCCAGATCGGACCGATATATCGTATAGCTGTCATAGAAACTATGCATGATTTGGCAAATCTTATTCTTATTACGTTCTTAATGTGCTGTCAAAATTGTATCAAAATCGGACCACTATAACATATAGCTGCCATAGGAACAATCGGCTGAAATTAGGGTTTTTGTATGCGAACCTGTTTTGTTCTTGGAAATACCGCACATTATCAATACTTTTTAATGTTATACAGTAACCCGCCCTTATTTTTTCCATTTAAATATCTCAGACGTTTATATGCTATAGCTGTTATAGGAACAATCAGTCAGTCTATCTGTCTGTTGCAACGCAAATTAGTCCCCCAGTTATTGAGCTATCTTCATAAAAGTTGGCTCACAAGCTTCTTATTTCTGCCTTCATTAACTAAGTCGGAACGGGCCAGATCGGACTGATATATCGTACAGCTGTCATGGAGCCTATCGGTCGATTTTCGGTATATTTCAAGATATAGCTATCAGGCTTACCACATCCAAATCTAAGTATGTCCTTAATAATAAAGTATCATCAAAATCGAAGTTTTATAACTTATAACGATCAACGATCGGCCTAATGAAGGTACCTGTTGCAATTTTATGAAAATCTGAGTACTATTACATATAGCTGTGTACAACTGCAAGGGTATAAAACCTTCGGCAAGCCGAAGGTAGCCTTGCTTTCTTGTTTCCATATAAATATCTCAGAGTTTTATATTCTATAGCTGTTATAGGAACAATCCGTCAGTCCGTCTGTCTGTTGCAACGCAAATTAGACCCCCAGTTATAGAGCTATCTTCATAAAAGTTGGCTCACAAGCTTCTTATTTCTGCCCTCTTTAAATAAGTCGGAACGGGCCAGATCGAACTGATATATCGTGTAGCTGTCATCGGCCGTTATATTTCAAGATATAGCTATCGGGCTTACCACATCCAAAGATAAGTTTGGTCATTCGATGTACTGTTATAATTGTTCAATAAATACCACAGAAACCAGCAGCAATCTAAATATATTTTATATTTTGTATAACTTCAAGGGTATGAAACCTTCGGCAAGCCGAAGGTAGCCTTGCTTTCTTGTTTCCATATAAATATCTCAGAGTTTTATATTCTATAGCTGTTATAGGAACAATCCGTCAGTCCGTCTGTCTGTTGCAACGCAAATTAGACCCCCAGTTATAGAGCTATCTTCATAAAAGTTGGCTCACAAGCTTCTTATTTCTGCCCTCTTTAAATAAGTCGGAACGGGCCAGATCGGACTGATATATCGTGTAGCTGTCATCGGCCGTTATATTTCAAGATATAGCTATCGGGCTTACCACATCCAAAGATAAGTTTGGTCATTCGATGTACTGTTATAATTGTTCAATAAATACCACAGAAACCAGCAGCAATCTAAATATATTTTATATTTTGTATAACTGCAAGGGTATGAAACCTTCGGCAAGCCGAAGGTAGCTTTGCTTTCTTGTTTTAAATATAAATAAATTCAGTACGAAACGCAAAAAGAAAGTACTGAGAGCTTGCTCTTACAAGCACAATTTCAGATTTTGGCGAGGAAGTGAGTAAATCTTTGAATTGATAAATGCATGTTTTTACATATTTTTATGGTACATATTCCTTTATTTTAGGTCAGTAATGCACGTTCAATGGTCGTTCATTGGGATGGTAAACTAATGGATGATATTGTTGGCACACAAAAAGTAGATCGGATTGCAGTTCTGGTTAGCTACAATGGCATATCTAAATTTCTAAGTGCTGCTATCATTGAACCTTCTACTTGGGAAAACATTGCAAAGGTTGTACTTGACGCGTTAATCAAGTGGAATATTATAAACAAAATCAGCGCAATGAGTTTTGACACAACTTCATCAAATACCGGATCTAAATTAGGAGCGACTGTCTTTTCAAAAATTTGTATTTAAAAAGCTTCTTCAATTTCCTTGCCGACATCACATATATGAGTTTATTTTGAAAAGCGTTTTTGAGTTGAAGTATGTATAAGCAGTGCTCCCGAGGTACTTTTGTTCAACCGTTTCGCAGCACCTTGGCTCAAGATAAACTAAAAGCTTTACAACTCTGGTTTGGATGATCCTGTAATTCGCAAAATTATAAACCAGGAACAGGAGCTTTCTCTTAAACAGTTTTGTTATTTGCAACTGCAGCTAAAATCGTATAGCAGAGCAGATTATCAGGAACTTCTTCATTTGTCACTCTCTTTTCTTGGAGAAAACTACACTACAAAACTACACAGTTCAACGTCCAACGCCAGGTTTATGGGTAAAGCAATTTACAGTCTTATCATATTTATATTCCGCTGTCAATTTAAGTTGAATAAGCGAGAGATGATTGCACTGCGAGATCTTTGCTTATTTATTATACTTTTGTACATCAATGTATGGTATGAATGTACAAATGCAATCAGTGCTCCAAACTTGGACTTGCAGTTTGTGAAATATGCCCTTATGTACGGAGACATTGATATTGCGGTATCTGAAAAAAATAATTTCCAAAATAAAAAGTAATTTGTGGTATTTATCGCCGGAAGTAGCTGCCTTAGCATTTTTTCGATCCTACAGTGACAGCTGATGAAAAAAGAAATATGATTAACCAATTAAAGCAGAGGAGCCAAAAATAAAGATTTTGAAACAAAGGCGTATTTTAGACGCTAACGACTTGCGATGCAGCTCTATAAGTGACTTCATATGTTACAAAAGCAGTTACTTTTTCGATGCATTCGGGCTATCCAGCAGTTTCCTTAAACATGATCCACTAACCTGGACAGAAAATTACGATTACATCGAGTCATTTAATATTTGTGCTGGTTTGTTTGTTGTCAACAATACTGCTGAGCGTGGCAGCAACTTATTCTTCAATTCGTTGAGAGATATCGCAAAACATATCCATCACATTATACACAAGTCGGTAAAGCTACAGTCGAGCGCGCTCGACAGTAAGATACCATTCTCCCAATTCTATATCCGCTACAAACGTGTAACTACACTGATAATTTCAAACATAAATTCTGCTGAAATACTTCTCTACATATAGCTCACTCGCTCGCACTCACACAGCGACGCGCGTAAAAAGTATAGCGACTCGACGCAAAGTCGAAGTCGACGTCAAATGCTCGTAGCTGCGCGCAGCAACTTGCATAACTCCAGTGTTATTAGTCCGATGTAATTTGGAGGATATGTTCATATTACATTAAACTTTATACATACCAAAGCAGAACTTTATAAGTTTAATACTTTGCTTAATAATCGTAAATTACCAATTTTCGGGGGCGGTGGGCATGGCATCAAACATTTGAAATAAACTTTATCTGCCTATTATATATAGGAACCTCCATACCAAATTTCGTGTCTCTAGCTTTTTTATACCCTTGCAGAGGGTATATTAATTTTAGCCAGAAGTTTGCAACGCACCTTAGGAGACACCTCCGACCCTATAAAGTATATATATTCTGAATCAGCATAAACAGAGGAGTCCAAAAATGGATGTCCGTCTGTCCGTCCGTCCGTCCGTCTGTTGCAACGCAAACTAGTCTCTCAGTTTTTGAGCTATCTTCATGAAACTTGGCACACAAGCTTCTTATTGCTGTACGCTGTAAATAAGTCGGAACGAGCCAGATCGGACCGATATATCGTATAGCTGTCATAGAAACTATCGGCCGATTTTTGTTGTTTTTCAAGATATTGCACCAAGATTTGGCAAATCTTATTTTTATTACATTCCTAATGTGCTGTCAAAATTGTATCAAAATCGGACCACTATAACATGTAGCTGCCATAGGATCAATCAGCTGAAATCAAGGTTTTTGTCTGCAAACCTGTTTTGTTTTTGGAAATACCGCATATTATGAATACTTTTTAATGTTATACAATAACCCGTCCTATTCTATAGCTGTTCTCGGAACAATCAGTTAGTCCGTCTGTCTGTTGCAGCGCAAATTACTCCCCCAGTTATTGAGCTATCTTTATGAAACTTTGCTCACAAGCTTCTTATTTGTGCCCTCTTTAAATAAGTCAAAACGGGCCAGATCGGACTGATATATCGTATAGCTGTCATGGAGCCTATCGGACGATTTTCGTTATATTTCAAGATATAGCTATCAGGCTTAGAATATCTAAATCTAAGTGTGTCCTTAATAATAAAGTTTCATCAAAATCGAACTCTTATAACTTTTAACGATCAACGATCGCCATTATGAAGGTACCTGTTGCAATTTTATGAAAATCTGCGTACTATCACATATAGCTGTGTACAACTGCAAGGGTATAAAACGAAGGTAGCTTTGCTTTCTTGTTTTTCACTAATCTGAAAGTAGAAGGTGGATATATGAATTAGTGTCTGCGGGACATATATCCACTAAAGAACAACACAAGGTTGGGAGGGTGTCAGGACGGTGTCCTCTATGGGAAGGAGGACTACTTTTATGCTGGGCCTTTTGATGCCGCCACGGATTGTGAGGATATCCACCACGCGGACAATATCATCAGCGCCAGGATAAGCGGCTTGGATGCGGCCCAGACGCCATTCGTTGACTGGTAGCTTGTCTTCTTTGACAACCACCATTTCGCCGACTTGGAGGTTTCGCGTTGGTAGTTGCCTTTTGGAGCGTTTGTGCAACTCTTTCAGGTACTCCTCTTTCAAACGAAAACAAAACTGTTGGTGCAGAGCCTTGAGTCGTTGCCATCGATTGATGATGGATACAGCGTCTTCTTGGATTTCAGGCTCTGCGATGGACATGAGCGGACCGCCGATTAGGAAATGGTCGGGAGTCAAGGCTAAAAGATCGGTGGGGCTCTCAGACATTGGAGAAATTGGCCTGGAATTAGGATGTTCTCACACGACCGCATGAGCTCATAACTCCGCTGGCGTCAATAAATGGATTTAAATTAATGATGTCACTACTCCTTGCAATCTGCTCTTTGTTCAACAGACAGTTGTACTCTTTCTGGAATTGAGTACGTTGGGTGATCCGAATGAGCAAATCTTGGACTTTGGACAGTTCAGAGCTGCTGGCATCTGGAGAGAGCACAAGATCTGGCTTGCGACACCTTTGTGTAAAGCGGTGTACGTAAGTCATCACCCGCAGTGCTCTGTCGAGCTCGGAAAATCTCTCCAAGATTCAGTCGGATGAAGGAGGCAACTTAGTTAAGTTGCATTTAACAGGACGAAGCTCTTCGTCTGTTTCGTGGGCAACATCAATCGCAACAGGCCAGTGTTCTGCTGGAAGGATCAGCCAATCGGGTCCATGCCACCAAAGACTATTACCACTCATTGGTAGTCCTCTGACGAGACACCTCTACTGGCAAGATCGGCAGAGTTCTGCTCAGATATGACGTGGGACCATTTGCTCAAACTAGTGAGCTGAGTTATCTTAGCTACTCTGTTAGCCACGAAGGTCGTCCATTTACATGGAGGCTTACTAAGTCAAGCTAACACAATTGTAGAGTCAGTCCAATAGTACTCTTCGTAGCTATTGACTGGGAGCTGAGGAAGGAGTGTTG
This sequence comes from Zaprionus tsacasi, assembly GCA_018904105.1. NCBI lineage: Eukaryota > Metazoa > Arthropoda > Insecta > Diptera > Drosophilidae > Zaprionus > Zaprionus tsacasi. The sequence goes on from JAEIFR010000569.1 coordinate 240,093, forward strand.
ATGATAACTCGGCTAGCAGTAAAGCACCGCAAAGTTCCAATCGAGGCAAGGATATGGTCTTCACAGGAGCTACTCTGGTTTTGGCTACCTTGAAATATTATGTTGATTTTCAACACGGATGTAGATAGCTGCTCCGTAGGCGCGCTGAGATGCATCGCAAAAGCCATGGATTTGGAGCTTAGCTAACGGGGTATATTGGACCCATCTGGGGATCCGAATCTTCTGGAGGGATGAATAACTGGATAGGGAATCCTGCCAGCGTTGTTGAAGCTTTAGAGGCAACGCTTCATCCCATCCAAGATTTTGCAGCCATATATCCTGCACGAAAATTTTGGCACGGACCACAAATGGTGCCAGCCAACCTGTGGGATCGAATAGTTTAGCGATGTGAGATAGAACTACACGTTTAGTGTAAGACTGTCCCACATCTGCTTCGGAGGGGGCAAAGAGAAACTTATCCGTACGCGCTTGCCAGCGTATACCTAGAGTCTTTGCTAAACTCCCTTCCTCTAGTTCGAGGAAATCGGCATTCAATAGATGGTACTTGGGGATCTTAGCTAGCACATCTTTGTGGTTGGAGGTTCACTTTCTTAAGGGAAAGCCAGCTATCCCAAGAGCTTTGCGTAACTTTTAAATGGACACTGTGGCGCGCTTTATGGAATGTGCGCCAGCTAGGACATCGTCTACGTACATGTAATTGGATATGATGTCGCTGGCGAGAGGAAAGTGTGTGCTAACATCCTGGGAAAGCTGCTGAAGAACCCGAATGGCCAAGAATGGAGCACAGTTTACTCCGAAAGAGACTGTGTTGAGGTCATAGTCACAGATGTCGCCATTTGGGTTCCTGAAGAGGATTCGTTGAAATGGCGTGTGAATCTTGTGGACAAGTATCTGCCGGTACATCTTTGTGATGTCGGCATTAAAAACAAAACGAAAAAAACGCCATTTCAAGATCTGCATAGTCAGATCGGATTGGAGAACGGGTCCTGGTTGTAGGATATCGTTCAAGCTCTTCCCATTAGAGGACGGACTGGTGACGTTGAAAACAACGCGAACTTTAGTGGTAGTGCTCTCAGGTTTAAAAACAGCATGATGTGGGAGATAAAAGGCCTCATATGGCCTAAATCTAAATACTCCTGAATAATGGAGTCGTACTGCTCTTTTAAAGAAAAGTTCCTCTTTAAACGACATTCGATCCTGAGTAACTGAGCGAGTGCGATGGACCTTGAATGTCCTAATTCGAAATTTTCAGGGTTTTTAAACGGAAGAGTAACGACATTTCTCCCCTCTTCGGTTCTGGAAGTGGTGCAAAGGAAATTGTTTTCACACGCTGCGTCAGAAACTTTTACCAGCTTGGCTGGTAGATCTTCCACAACCCAAAACTTGGTGAGAAGATCATCAAGGCTTTGTTCTTCGCTGATCTTGATCCTCGTGGTGAAGGATGAAACGGTCGTAAGATTCGACTTGGGTACTGGTCCTGTGAGGACCCAGCCGAATATGGTCTCTTGACCGAGCAAAGTTCCACAAATTTTGGACACAGAGCCATCCTTTATAATGGAAGGAAGAAGGTCGGCTCCTAAGAGCACGTCTATTTGAGAGCTCTGGAGGAAATGCGGATCAGCGAGTTGGAGGTTTGGCAGGTCCTTCAAAAGGTCCTTAAAAATTGGGTAGGATGGAAGGTTACCTGCCAATTGAGGAAGAACAAAGGCTGCAGTTTCTAGCTGTAACCTGGGAGTGATCGGGAGCCAATCTGGAAGTGGCATAACTTTTGAGGATTGGCTGAGACAGCTTGATTTAAGCCAGCTACTTGAACTTGCACGGCTTGGTAGGAGGGCCTTATGATGTTAAACATCCGTTCGGAGATGAAAGTAGCCTTTGATCCTGGATCGATCAGTGCACGTGCCTTATAAGTCATGCCCAAATGGCAAACGTTTATAAGAGCACCTTGTGTGCACCTTTCATCAACAGCCATTTGGAGAAAGCGCGGACACAGACGTATAGGATGGTTCTCCTTTGAACAGAGGTTGCAGGTTTGTGGTTTTCCTACAACCTTTGTTTCAAAGGAGGTGAACTTCCTCGTAGGGGGCACTTTTCGAGGAGGTTTGGAAGTAGCCTGTGTGCTTGTGCTAGGTTGCACATCTTCTATCTCTTCTAGTGTGCGATAGCGTTCTGACAAAAAATCTGAGATTTCTTGCCATGACGGAATTTCAGCCTTGTTCTGTACTGACTGTTCCCAAAGTGACAGTGTCAGCCTTGGCAGCTTAGACGAACAGAGGAAGACTAGAAGGCAATCCCAGTTCTCTGTGCTGATTTTGGAGTGTTCTAGAGCCGTTAAGCAACTTTGTATTGTGCTTTGGAGAACTTGGATGGCGGCTCCAGATTCATGAAAGACTGACGGAAGGTTGAAGAGGGTTTTCAGTTGGCTGTTAACTAACAGCCTCTTATTTTCAAATCTGTCCGTCAAGTTCTTCCAAGCAGAAGAGAAACCCTCATTCGTAAGAGGGGATTTTGAAACAATTGCCTTCGCTTCGCCACTGGTCTTTGAATTGAGATGTCCCAACACTTGTTTTGTTTGCAATTCAAATAATAAAATTTATAAGCGAAATGATACAATAAAACAACGGGCTGCAGACAAAAAGAAATTTTTAAAATATAAAAGAAAATATCGCCGTGAGGCCAAAAAATTTTTGAAAAAAAAAATCGCGCGATTTTTTTAAATTTTGGTTACCACGCCCACCGCCCCCGTAAATAAAAAAAACTATTTTTCTTATGCGATTATTAAGCAAAGTATTGAAGTCTTAACTTTCAGCATACATCTAGATAAATACGTTGTGAACTTATTCTATAAATTGCAACCCGATCGGATAATAAACAATGATGTTACGCAAGTTAACGTGTTCTATTGATTTGTGATGCCTTGCCTGCGAGCTGCTGCCAGCCATGTGCGTTTTCGATCTTTTTAATGCGAAAATGGTTATGTGAGAGTATAAGATCAAAATAGTAACTTAGCCGCACAGCCAATAGTTGCGGCGATAGTCAAATGTGTTGAGCAGCCGACCATTAAGGGCCATCATCAAGCAAAAAGACATGTGGGGGGAGGTTTCAATCCTTGAGAAAGGCAGGCGGCGGTTTTATATTTATTTTTTTTTTCACTAAGTAGAAGTTTATTTTTCATCATTATAAAATTTAGTTTCATATATATATGATAATTTCAACAAATTATCTCATTCAATCCAGTAGAAGTGTTATTGTTGTACAAGACAATATGACACATTTGAGCTAATGGTCTAAATATGCAATTTTAGCGTGTGCGGAGCGCAGCGACGGTGGTCTAGTTGTTCGGATGACGGACTCTTATGCAAAAAAAATAATTTACCTATTTTAATTTTTTTATGTTTTGTTGTATTTTATATTTTTTTATATTTATATTTATAAAGCATTTATATTTTTGAATTTTTTCCCATTTACTACTTAATATTAATATAATCAATTTTATATAAAGTATTCAATTTTTGCATGCTGTACTTATGCGTGCATGCATATTTAATAACTTTAACAAGAATTTGTTGGATTTAGAGCTTCTGCTCTGTTCGAGTAATATTATTTGAATGATCGTAGCATGCTGTCTTTGGGTGCAGCTAACCCGCACATGGTATTCTTAAGACTATGTACTCTTTATTGCGAATACATATACATGTGTATGCAGAAGGCATACATATTTATTATTTATTATGACAAAGTGTCACAATGTATTTACTCTACATATACGAAGGGTAGATACACTACACATACAATACATGCTTGCGAAGCTCACACATGCATACATATGTATGTATATGCGTGTGAGGCAATACACAAAACGTGAGGCAGGTCAGTGCATTTTTAACGGACGTCTAAATTAAAGAAGAAGCAGTTGACGCTGGTGTGTGTGTGTGTGTAACGAATCTTAGCACGCGCCAAAAATGCATATAAATCTCTCTCGTTCTAACTTATGCTATCGACTCTTGTCTATTCTGCTTGTTTTGTCCCTTCACTACTTTTTTTATGGTTTACTTTAAATATATATGTACACTGAAAATCCATGGCCTCTGACAGTCTCCGCGTGACTGTAGCCTTTCCGACTTGTTTGTGTACAAGAATAACACTTCAAAATGAAATGTCTTCAGTTATCATGAATTGGAGGAAATATCGCTACGTTTTCGCGGCAGATATACAAAAGATGTACCGTTGTATAGATTTCCATCCAGAGGATGCGCAATATCAGCGAATTTTATGACATTGTCAACTCTTACGTTTGGAACTGCATCGGCACCTTTTGCAGTCATTAGGGTTATCCGTCAATTGGCAGAGGATAAAAGAGAGTCGTACCCCAAAGCAGAGGAGGTCCTTAAGATTGAAATCTATGTGGATGATATACTTTCCGGAGGACACTACATAGTGGCACGCTGAAGAAAAGATAAGCCAAGTAGATTGTGTAATAAAATCCGCACGAATGGAGTTACGCAAATGCTGGCAACGACCGTAGGCTGTTGAGCTAAATTCCGTTGGGGCATCGCTTCGTTCAAATTGACTATAGTTCGGATAGTGCCGATCCAATCAAGGCCTTGGGCATGTATTGGGTGCCGAAATGGAACTGTTTTAAATATAAAGTCAATTTTGAGCTGCCTGAAGGTTCTTCCAAAAGGAGCATACTATTTAACATCGCTCGATTGTTTGACCCTTTGGGTCTTATTGCGCCTGTCATCATCGCGTGTAAATTAATCCTGAAGGAAGTAACCATGGTCAAGATGGCTTGTGCGGACGGCTCTCAAATGCTTGATTGGGATGAAGAGGTTCCTGAAGAGCTCGCCGAGCAATGGCGCAGCTTTAGAGGTGGCTTGCGGAGGATTAGGTAGATCTGTATTGAGCGCTGGATACGCACCTGATTCCTTGGCATCGATGCAGCTTCACGCTTTCTGTAACGGATCCTCCTCGTCATACGCAGCGTCTGTGTATTTGAGAGTGGAAAATGGCAACGGCTCATGCTACTCATCTTTGCTAATGGCCAAGTCGAAGGTTACTCCATCCAAACCGCTTACTTTACCACACACGGAGTTCAGCGGAGCGGTGTAGCCATTAAGCTTGTCATGTTGATCAAAGCTTCAAATCGGCTATGTTCCAGAGATGTAACAAAGTGGCTTTCATCCCAGATCATTCTAACGCCAAGCAGTGGAGACATGTGGGAACATCTGAGAATCCAGCGGATTGTGCGTCAAGAGGGCTTTCCCCGGAGCTGAAGGACTACGAGTAATGGTGGAAAGGACCGTCATGGTATACCTTCAATATGGATACTAACTGAGACTCGGCAAATATGAAGTCACAGAGATAAGTACATAAGCAGCCCGAACATCCAAAGAAAAATCTGGAAAAACACTGGAAGCTTCGAACCTTACAATTGCAACGACGACCACCCCCTTGACCTACGCCAACAATCGATGCACAAGTAGTGGTTCTCCTCAGATGAAGGAATTGCACGACATGCTCTGACACAATGGTTGATTCTGATTCGTGACCGATGAGCGCATTGACAACTGCTTGAAGCCCGTTGAATGGATTGCGTACTGTGATTCGAGCGGTGGCTATCAGGATGTTCCTTTTCCTGATTTCTGATGATATTGCTGAATAGCTACTTTATTGTGTGCCTACGTTTTGATCTGAACGAGATGGGCAGAGTTGTGGTGCTCCGTTTCCAGACTGAGCCGATTGGTTTGGCTGATTTGAAGAAGATGTTGGAAAGTGTAGTAAGGTGTGATGACGCTGACCGCAAACTTGACATCATTTGTTACTGTTGCAGCGAGAAATAATGTGGTCTCCACCACAATGATGGCATTGACAGACTGAACGCTTTTGTTGCTCCTGAGCGTTATGTACTCGAAGGTGCTTAGCAGAATTGGCTTCGCTAGTTCCATTGTTGGATTCATATGATGAGTTTCGATTCTGAATCGCATCTATTATGACCAGCCGATCGTTAAGAAATGATTCCAGATTCTGGTACCGTAGAACTGCGACCTTGATGATGCTCCCACGCATTATAAGTTTTTTTGGATAATTTCGTTGCTATGTAATGAGTAAACCAGTGATGACGTTCCCTATCCAAGGCTTGGACGCGGCGGAACGCAGCCAAACATACACTGACAGTGCTCAGCATCGAACGTATCGATTCAGATGAATCCTTCTGGAGTCTAGGAAGACCGTAGATTGTGTTCATATAATACGAGTAAACTAAATTATCATTCCTCACGCAACGGTGTAATTGGGATGTGTTAATTGCATTTGGCGAATGTCATTGTCCTTATTCAAAGGCAGGGACTCCTTAAGGAAATACAATTACATATTATGTACGTTGCTCAGGTTGTGGTTATTGTGAATGAGGCTTGTGAATGCGTTAAAATATCCGATATAAAAACAATCGACGCATTTGCACAAGAATTTTTGAACAGACATTTGAGGCATAGCAATCCGAAGTTCAGGGTCTGCAGCGGCAGGCACTCCCTTAAGGTCTTTGGGATCTGGAACCAGCCTTTCATAATCCTCGGCGAGGATACAGTAAGTGTCCATATAACGCTCATCAAATTTTGGCTGTAAATTTTTCAAGTAGTAGGCAGAAGTCTAATATCCATCTAAATTCACGAGCTCTGCGTGAGTGCCACGAAATGCGCTCCTTATTTCTTTAACTTGATCCAGACGCTTTTTGAAATAATCCTTTGTTTTTCTCTCTCTCTCTCACTGTCGGATCCTTTTTGTAATTCTCTAAAATCTAGCCGTGACGATCTACCTGAAAAAATTGGCATCTCATCAAATGTAGATGCCATGTTAACCAATGACTCTCAAACCTTCCTTTCCAATCGAAAAAAACCGAAAGTATGCATCAGAGAACTGCAACATGCATACACAACACTCAAAAATGAATGAGATTTTTGCCACTCGATTATCATTTTGCACAGGCCGCACATAGCACACGCCTCAAGCCGCGCAAGCCTGTGATAGCAAGAACCTCAAATAGCAGGAGCCTCTAAAAGCAAGAGTCGCAAAAGGCAGGAACGTTTTGGCAAAAAAAACAAGAGACGTATGCCCAAAGGCTCGAAAGGTAGAGACAGCAGCACAAGGGTCGGGGCACACAAATTTGTTCAAGAACGAGAACAATTGAAAATTGTCAAAAAAGGGTATACTAACTTTGTGCAAAATGTATGTAACAGGCATAAGGCGGCGTGGCAGACCACATAAAGTATAAATATTCATGCTCAGGATCACTAGCCGCGTCGCTTCACTCGCTTGTGTGTATAAGCCATATCTATTAGACTTATTTGTGCAGAATACTCTGTTTATAATTATGGTTACACGTTTGTAAAAATTGAGAGAAGGGTATCTTACTGTCGGGCACGCTCGACTGCAGCCCAACCGAATTGTTTTTAAACCCGATACTCATTGATTAGAAGGGTACTATAACTTTGTTCAAACCGAAAATGTATGTAACAGGCAGAAGGAGACATCTCCGACCCCATAAAGTATATTTATTCTTGAACAGTATCAAAAGCCGAGTCGATATAGCCACGTCCGTCTGTCTGTCCGTCCGTCCGTGTGAACATCTGGATCTCAGCTATTATAAGAGCTACCCCTACCAAATTTTGTGACAATATAACTGCACGCTTATCAAGTTTAATTTAGATTTCTGTCACGCCTCCACCCGCCCCTATAAATTGATAAAAATTGACTACAGCTGCAATATTAGCTCTACAGCAACAGTTTTTAATATACGTTATAAGTACCATCTTGCGGACGTTTCGTTAAAATTTCAGTAAGATTGGACTATAAATATTGAACATATTAAAGAAATAGTAGTACCATGTGACCACGTGTTTTGTCTGTTTTATTATGTTAGATATGCAAAATATGCAGGTTCAACTCCGGCGGCAAGCACTTTTTTTCAATTAAATGTAATAAAGTTATTTGCACTGATCGTTATTGCAACTTTATAGCAGATGCAAAAAAGGTGCAGTGGTTGAGTGGATGTGGTCGTTGACTGTGAAACGAAAGGGTATGGGTTCGGATCCTACTCGGTCCGATTCTAGTGGATTTTCTGAAATTTACTTTTTTTTTCAAGTATTTAAAATATTTTAAGTTTAGTATTAAATACATTTGATTAAAAAGAATTATATGGGAAGTGAGTTGGTATTAGTTTTTGTCCTATACGACAAGCTGAATAGTCTCATAATGCAACTTTGCCGGACCAAATAATAATGTGATAATGGCGGAGTGGTTATAGTTGCAAACTGCAAATTACAAGCTTTTTGAGATCCACGGTTCGAATCCCCTCAGGGGCATACATTTTTTTGGTTTTTTCTTCTGTTTATATTTTTATACCCTTCGACCATTGAAAATGGTCAAAAAAGGGTATATTAACTTTGTGCAATGTATATAACAGGCATAAGGAGGCGTGGCAGACGCCATAAAGTATATATAATCTTGCTCAGGATCACTAGCCGAGTCGATTGAGCCATGTCCGTCTGTCTGTCCGTCTGTCTATCCGTCTGTCTGTTTGTTTGAGACAACAGATCTCAACTATTAAAAGAGCTAGAGACACTAAATTTGGAATGAATGTGCCTGTATATCCGGGGAAGAAAAAGTTTATGTCAAATGTTTGACGCCAGGCCCACCGCCCCCGCAAATCGGTAATTTCACGATTATTAAGCAAAGTATTGAACATATAAATTTACGATTATTAAGCAATTAATTATTTAACTTAGAAAGTTCTGCTTTGGTATGTATAATGCTAACTGTCATATGAACATATTCTCCAAATTATAATCTGATCGGATCAATAACACAGAAGTTATTCAAGTCATCGTTTTCAGTACAAATGTACGAGTAGCCGCCTGCGCGCTGCTTTGAGTAGTTGAAGCCGACGTCGACGTCACTCTTAACGTGCGTCGCTGTGTGAGTGCGAGCGAGAAAGCTACATGCTGTAGAAGTATTTGTGCAAAATTTCTGTTTGATATTATGAGTGTGGATACACGTTTGTAACAGATTTAGAAAATTGGGAGAAGGGTATCTTACTGTCGAGCGCTCAACTGTAGCCATACCCACTTGTTATGTTTTTTTATAGCATTATGCTACATCTTCTTTTAAAATCGATGATAACGATAAGGCGAGTAAGAAAAACAAATTTGAGACTGTGAGACGTATTTTTTTTGCAAAGTTGTAGCAGGTATACCACAGTCGGACACGCTCGACTGTAGCCCAACCGACTTGTTTTTATATATTAATATAGAAATATAGCTTATATTGCAATGAAGCGGCGAGTCAAACTTGTGCAGCTGCAGTTTAACGGAGTTGCCTTCTACATACGCTCACACTACATACATATAAATTGTATATGCTTTGTGCTGTTCCCCTCATGGGATACCATGTGAAGTTGTGTCCTCTTGTTTCAAGAGGTCATTGTAAAAAGGGGGTCGTTTATACAAGCAATGCACCTTCACTATTAGAATTCCATTTATTTTTGATTTTGCTCTTATTATCTATGTATGTATGTAAGTATTCATATGTAAAAGCTCGTAAACTCTCAGCGCGACAAGTGCCGTCCGACCGGTGTTCTTGACAGAATTTGACTGCCTTTTCTCTCTCACTGCTTCCACCGCACATCTCGCAATCAGCTGTGTTCAATAGCGAGCTTTTGCACAGTGGGACAAGCATAACCAAACATAAACCCTCTTGCATCGGGTAAGGATTTGAACACGTACACTTTCGCTCGATATCCAACGACCAAATCCACTCAAGAACTACAACTAATATTCAACTGCCATAAAATTGCAATGATGATCAGTGTAAAAAAATTTGGTACATTTCATTGAATAACCCTTGCAGTTATACACAACTATGTAATAGTACTCAGATTTTCATACAATTGTAACAGGTATCTTCATTAGGCCGATCGTTGATCGTTATAAGTTTGTGAGGCCCGTGCATAAATTTTAATTTTGAGTAATTTTAATCACTAGATAGGATTTGAAATAAATGAATTCAAATTCAAATTTGAATTCAAATAATGGTTATCACCACACCCGATCTGGCAACTCTGAATCGAATCGAGTCTGGCAACTCAAATATCGGCCGACCTGCTCGATCAGTGTTGGTAAGTGGAGTGGCGATATATCGATATTTTCACCTATCGTGTTCGATATTCTTTTTTCTCTTCACTAATTGAGAAAAACTTGGAGAACACGCGTCGGTGCAAAATTTTCAAATCGGAAGAAATTAAAGTGATCACTAAAAAAGTGTACAAGTCAACATAAAAATTGTTAAGTCGGTGGAACGTAGCTTTTGGTGCTGTTTATATTGTGGGTGTTCGAGGCTGGACGTGAGTATAAGCATTCCAAAGCTTTGTTGGCAGCTTCTAACCTCGTCTTGCTTTCCAGCGAACCGCTTGTGCCCAGACGAGCGCTAGCGCTCTCGCGCCTTTTCTTCTGGTAGGCGTGCATATTTGCCCCTATCTTTGCTGGTGCCGTGATCGCCCGGCTACCTATTGAGTTTTTGCTGTTTTTGGGTGAGTGGTAAAACAAAAGTTGTGCTTAGGCAGCCACCTTATGTGCATTATTTCTTTTTCACTCATAGCCTGTATGGTTTCCGAAGCTGAACCTCGGGTAATATCGAGCCAGTCGAGGTCGGACTATAGACAGCGCGTGAAATTCCGGGGACTTCTGGAAGGAGCATCGGACACATCTACAAAATTTGTTTTCAAATATTAACTAATTGTACACCAACACATTCAGTTCACACACACATACGTACTTGCACTACACATACACATTCAAGTTTAAACACACATACGTACTTGCATTACACATACACATTCAAGTTTCATACACACATTTACATTTCAACCACACTTATGTACTTAAAGTAAACAAAAACATTTTTCATTTTTCTATAATTTTTATTTTAAATTTTTTTGTTACATTTCAATTATATTTTTTTGTTCATCCTTTTTGATTTCTTCTTTTTAGTTTTCACATCTCTTTCATTCATTCATTCGCATACACACGTATGCGTATAGCAAAAATTGGTAACGTAAAAATAAAGCAGGATTGAGTGATAGGTCAGAAGATTTTTTTTGTGTTTGGGTATTATTGGTGCCTTTGTTATTGTTGCCATTATTATTTTTCCTCAGCTGTTTCGTCGGGGCCCCAACGGATCATGGGTGAGTGGATAACATTTTCAAAGTATCGAAACCAAATAATATTAAACTATCGCTTGCCTATCGTGAGTAAACGTATCGAAATGAAATACTAAAAATATCGTCTGCCTATCGTTTGCAAAATATAACTATCGACACCCATATAAGAAACAAATATTTAAAAACAAGTGGGTAGGGCTACAGTCGAACGCCCGACAGTAGGATACCCTTCTCCCAATTTTCTGAATCTGTTACAAACGTGTAACTACACTGATAATTTCAAACAGAAATTCTGCACAAATTCTTCTCTACATATAGCTTACTCGCTCGCACTCACACAGCGACGCGCGTAAAGCGTGAAGCGGCGAGACGCAACGTCGACGTCGACGTCAACTCCAAGCAGCGCGCCGGCTGCTGCTCGTACATGTGTATTGAAAACGTTGACTTGAATAACTCCTGTGTTATAAGTCCGATCGGATTGTAATTTGGAGAATACATTTATATGGTACTAAGCATTATACATACCAAAGCAGAACTTTATAAGTTTAATAATTTGCTTAATAATCGTAAATTACCGATTTGCGGGGGCGGTGGGCGTGGCATCAAACATTTGAAATAAACTTTGTCTGCCTATTATATATAGGAACTTCCATACCAAATTTGGTGTCTCTAGCTTTTTTAATAGCTGAGATCTGTTGTCTCATACAGACGGACAGACGGACAGACAGACGGACATGTCTCAATCGACTCGGCTAGTAATCCTGAGTAAGAATATATATACTTTATGGGGTCTGCCACGCCTCCTTATGCCTGTTACATACATTGCACAAAGTTAGTATACCCTTTTTTGACCATTTTCAATGGTCGAAGGGTATAAACAAGAAAAATCAAATTTAATTGAGATTAAATAGAAAGAAAAGGGTAAATCAAAAAGGAATAAAAATTAGGGAACTAAAGTTAGATTATCGAATTCGTCATGCAGCACTAAGCTGCATGCGCTATATTTGTTTATCATTATATAACGTTAATGAAACTTAAAATGGAATAAACTTTTTTTCTTGAGGCACTAAGGGCGGTAGCATAACAGCGACATGGGTAGTATCGGTATTCCGATATAGTACATGGTTGGGTGGGTGAAGAAGGAGAGCATTACATCTAGCTCTCCGACTAGATCGTTCGTTAGGGGTAGTCCGTCCGCTTATTTTGCCCTTCCCTTTTATTGCCATTCCCCCTTCTAGCAGTCCTATAACCTGTCGATATTTTCTCGTAACACCGATAATCGAACCTGCACACAAAACCCCGCCCATTTTCCCTGAGCTTAGCCGGCTATAACTTAGACAGGGTGTGCAGGGGAGGTTATTGGACTTCGGTCGTTACAGAAATTGGCGCCCAACGTGGGGCCGAAAAGGTTCCACTCGGCTATACCCTTTCCTTTCCATTCTTTTTTTCCTAGCAACCCAAAATCCCTCCATTTTTATTAGTTTTTTTTGATTCAGCCGATAGTTATATGCAATCTGGAACTGCTGGTTATTCTGGTGGATATCGGATCCAGACCGATTGCATATAGCTATCCGAGTTCGATAATCTTCGATTCAGAGGATTATCAGTGGCGTTCGATGGTGGAATATAAGGCGTGGAATTATCGAATTGGTTTATATCGGTTCGATACCTCATCTTAGCTCCATCGAACAAACACCTCGACTCGTGATGGCTGAGATTGTTTGTGCTGGACAGATTCGGCACGATCCTCAGCATCCGATTAGAGCTTCACGCAGTTTATTTTTATTAACGTAGTTTCAGTATTCGGAACTACCTCTAATGAACGATCACATCACAAAATTGCTGTTATGTTACCTAAACTTAGGTAAGCCCTCTTATCTTTAATGAACCCATCGGCTTATTATACGTCTATCAGTTTTTGCATTCCTTAGTGTGTGGTGTGATAGAATTTACTAAATTCGTAGGATTCATTTTATACAACTATCACATCCTTGAGTTTGCCGTATTAAAATATACATATATAGTGTTTGTGTGCACATAACTTTTTATACCCTTCGACCATTGAAAATGGTCAAAAAAGGGTATACTAACTTTGTGCAATGTATGTAACAGGCAAAAAGAGGCGTGGCAGACCCCATAAAGTATATATATTCTTGCTCAGGATCACTAGCCGAGTCGATTGAGCCATGTCTGTCTGTCTGTCTGTCCGTCTGTTTGTTTGAGACAACGGATCTCAGCTATTAAAAGAGCTAGAGACACGAAATTCGGTATGAATGTTCTTGTATATCCGGGGCAGAACATGTTTATGTTAAATTTTTGATGCCACGCCCACCGCCCCCGCAAATCGGTTATTTGTGATTATTAAGCAAACTATTAAACTTATAAAGTTCTGCTTTGGTATGTATAAAGCTATATGCCATACGAACATATTCTCCAAATAACAATCTGATCGGATAAATAACACAGAAGTTATTCAAGTCCAAGTTTTCAGTACAAATCTACGAGCAGCAGCCTGCGCGCTACTTTAGCAGTTGACGTCGACGTCACTCTTAACGTGCGTCGCTGTGTGAGTGTGAGCGAGAAAACTATGTGTAGTAGAAGTATTTGTGCAAAATTTCTGTTTGAAATTATGAGTGTGGTTACATGTTTGTAGCGGATTTTAAAAATTGGGAGAAGGGTAATCCTACTGTCGGGCGTTCGACTGTAGCCCTACCCACTTGTTTATATTAACCGGGGTTGGATCCGAGTAGTTTTGACCAAATTCTTCATTTTTTTCGGGATTTTTGGATTGCGATGGTCTGTACTATTTGCAATGACACCAGTCAGGACCCAGATCTCATCGAGACAACTTGCAGACAATTTCCATCGAACTTGTCTGTCTGGTTGGCTCGACTCTAACGAATCCTGTCCGATCTGCCGACAGACGTGCTCGAAGGCCATCCTGACTGCTGCAGTTGAGCGCAGGGCTTCCTTGACCCCGCCAACTGAGCAAGGACCTTTGAACGCTCCGGCTCATCCGGGAGCAATTCCAAAGAGCCGCGTGAATACCCGTTCTCAGGGGCGTGGCATGACCCAGACCAGCTCCTCACTCCCACTTCCAACTCGGGGAAACACCCGACGGGAAGAGCGAATCAATAGGCTCATCTCTAGCTCGATGGCGAGTTATAGAGAAAGCATGACAGCAGTGATTGCCGAACAGATCTCCGCAGCGTTTCGCAATGTTAATGTGGCCCAATCTGTTCGAGAAGCTCGAAACGATCCTCGTTACGAGGAAGAGGGCGAGGTAGCACCAGCGTTTCGTCGTCAGAGCAACGCGTCGAGACCGGAGGATAGTTTAGGTGGAAGGCAGCATGGAGCTCGTGTTTCTTTCGGCTATTCAGAGATTGATCGCCCAGATAGGATCTCAAACACCATTTCGAACTGGCGCATTAATTTTACGGGATCACCCAATAACCTTCCTCTCGAAGACTTTATATTTCGAGTCAATTGCATGACCACCCAGAACCTTAACGGCAAATTTTCATTGTTGTCCCAATTTGCTCATCTTTTGTTCTCTGGTCCAGCACTCGTGTTTTACTGGAGAGTGCATCGCACGGGCCGCGATCTAGACTGGTACGAGTTATGTAGTCGCCTGCAAGAGCGTTACCAGGACCAGAGAACGGACAGGGACATCAAGGATGCTATGCGTCGTCGTAAGCAAGGTAGCAACGAAAGCTTCGATGAGTTTCTAGATGCTATGCTGGTTATCGCTGATTCCCTCCGAGAACCTATGTCGGATAGCGAGATCGCGGTTGAAGTTCGTTACGATTTGCGACATGAGCTGTTGCATGTAGACACCTCGGATTTGGCCAGTTTGCGTAGGGAATGTCACAGACACGAGGAGTTCTTCCGAAACATTCGTCCCCAATATCGCTCAGCCGTTAAGCGAGGCTTCGTGAATTCTCTTCAGGTGGAAGAGGATTCCGAGCCAGAGTCAAAAGAGGCATCGGAAGCGGAAATATGCGCCGTTCGCTCATTCGACAATTCCAAATGCTGGAATTGCGAGGAGGTAGGGCATCGCTACCATGCCAGTCTTCAGCCGAGGCGCGTCTTTTGCTACGGAAGTGGGGCGGTGGATGTTTACAGGCCGAATTGTGACAGGTGCAAGGCCAAGTCGAAAACCCGACGCAGGATGCTCGCAGACTTCCAAGAGGCGACATCCGACGCTAATCTCGGAACCTGCAGCGTCACTTTATCCTACCAGACTTTCCATTTTACCAGACATGACCAAAATACCGGATTTGACAATTCCACAGCATTTTAAACCGTATCACGTGCGTCTACGCGAATATCTGAAGCGAAGAGCTGAGATTTTCAACGTCGATGCTACCGTTTCAAGTAGATCAAGGTCTGCAACCCGTATGCGTGAATTTTGGCGTCGCATACGGGGCTTGAAACGGTATACTATCTCCTCTATCGTCCATCAAAGCGGTGACATACGCCCCTTCACCCAAGTCAACGTCTTCGGTGAGGATCACTTGGCACTCCTTGATAGCGGTGCTAACAAAAGCGTTATCGGTGACAAGTTGGCACAGAAGTTAGTTGACAAGGGATGTGTGTTCGGCAAGACGAAGAACGTCGTGCACACGGCGGATGGGCAGACGCAGGAGATAGTTGGGTTAATTGCTGTTCCCCTGACGTATCACTCGGTGACAACCGAGTTCGAATTTTTAATTGTACCGACTATTAGACAGGAGCTCATTTGTGGAATGGACTTCTGGAAACGATTCAACATCTCCATCGTTCCAGCATCCATAAATGAAGTCTTCTGCAAATCTGATCCGGATTCGCCTCAGCTAGATTTGACTGACGTCCAAAAATCACAGCTTGATGGCGTAATTACCTTATTTCCATCCTTCGAGAAGAATGGCCTAGGACTGACGACACTCATCCAGCATACTATCGATACAGCAGCCGCAAAGCCAATAAAGCAAAGGTTTTACCCCTTGTCTCCGGCTAAGGAGAGTCTCCTGTGCGCTGAGATCGATAGAATGCTAGCGATGGACGTGATCGAAGAGGCTCCTAGTTCTCTATGGTCTTCTCCAGTCACCTTGCATATAAAACCTGGCAAGGTGAGATTTTGTTTGGATGCACGGAAGCTGAACGCAGTGACTGTGAGGGATGCGTATCCTATTCCAATCATGGATGGGCTCCTTAGCAGGCTCCCTCCAGTACACTGTATCTCCAAGATAGATCTCAAGGATGCATTTTGGCAGATCTGTCTGGATCAGGACTCCCGCGCGAAGACTGCTTTTACGGTACCCAATAGGCCATTGTACCAATTCAAGCGCATGCCTTTCGGATCGACCAACGCTCCTCAAACGATGAGTCGCCTGATGGACATCGTGATTCCCTACCAGTTGAAGTCGCACGTCTTAGTCTATTTGGATGATCTTCTGGTGCTTTCTTCCAGTTTTGAAGAGCACCTCATCCATCTGACGGAGGTCGCAACTCAGCTGCGTAAGGCTGGACTGACCATAAACGTCCAGAAGAGTCAGTTTTGTCTCAGGAAGGTGGATTACCTTGGATTCATTGTTGGCGAGGGAACGCTTCCGGGCAAGATTCGCGCGGTCGAGGAATTTCCTGTTCCGAAGACGCAGAAGCAGCTTCGCAGGTTTTTAGGAATGACTGGCTGGTATCAGCGGTTTATTCCAAATTATTCAGACGTCATTTTCGCCCTAACGGAACTTCTGAAACGCAAAGCATTCCAGTGGAATGACCGTGCTCAGGAGGCGTTTATTAAGATAAAGGGGTGCTTGTGCTCTGCTTCATTTCTAGTTCATCCGGACTACAAGAAACCTTTTGTTCTCTAGTGCGACGCATCCTTGCATGGTGTCGGAGCTGTCTTGGCGCAGTGCGACGAGTCTGGCTGTGAGCGACCCATTGCTTACATGTCCAAGAAGCTGAATAAGGCTTAACGCAACTACACAGTGACAGAGCTAGAGTGCTTGGCTGTAGTTTTGGCCATCAAGAAGTTCCGCATGTACATCGAGGGTCATCCGTTTAAGGCGGTGACAGATCCTGCTAGTCTGCATTGGTTGATGAATCAGCCAGACCTTAGTGCTCGTTGGGCGATCAAGCTGCAAGGGTTCTCCTTCGACATTGAACATCGCAAGGGTAGCGAAAATGTCATCGCGGACGCGTTATCACGATCCTTTGAGAACACGGATGAATTGTGCGCGTTGGATTGCGAAATTCTTCAGTTCAGAAGCATTCAAGTCTGAGGAATACTGTTCGTTGAGGAAAAAGTTCCTAAAGTCCAACCTTCCAGATTTTAAGGTAGTAGATGATTACATCTATCACCGTACGGAGTTCGCTGGTGGTGATGTCAGTCCTGATGACAGCTGGAAGCTGTTTGTTCCGGAATCTCTGCGGGAAGGCGTGATCAGATCCGCACACGACCAGCCTTTTTCTGCCCATTGTGGCATGGCTAAATGCGTTGAGCAGATCCGCCGTAGATTTTTCTGGCCAGGCATGGTGGTGAACGTCAGAGACTACATCCGGAACTGCGAGGTGTGTCAGACAACGAAGTACCCGACCAGTGCACTCAAGCCTCCAATGGGTGCTCGAGTAGTCACCGAACGACCGTTCCAGCGTCTCTATATTGACTTTATCGGTCCGTTTCTGCGTTCGAAGGGGGGAACATAGGGATTTTCATAATCTTGGATCACTTCTCCAAGTTTACGTTCCTAAAGGCGGTTCGGAAATTCACCGCGAAGATGGTGGTAGACGTTCTGCAGGAGGAAATTTTTTCGTGCTTCGGAGTTCCGGAGGTAGTCGTGAGCGATAATGGTACTCAGTTTAAAAGCCATGAGTTCACGACTTTCTTTTCGAAATACGGAGTTCGACACGTCTTCACGGGTGCATATGCTCCACAGTCGAACGCTGCCGAACGAGTAAATCGATCCATTAACGCCGCACTTAGAGCATATGTTCAGGGTGACCAACGGGAGTGGGATGTGGTTCTTAGCTACATTAACGGTCCGTTACGCAAGTCATGGCATCAATCTCTTGGCATGTCGCCGTACTTCGTAGTCTTCGGACAGCACATGATTTCGCATGGAAACGACTACCAACTGCTCAAGAATCTCAGCATGCTCGGCGATTCCAGTGCAAATGTGCCAAGAGCAGACAAGATCGAGCTGATTAGGTCAAAGATTGACACAAATTTCCTCAAAGCATACGAGCAGAACAAACATAGCTATGATTTAAGAGCTAAACCACGCACCTTTGAGGTGGGCCAGATAGTAATCAAGCGCAACTTCGCCTTAAGCAAGGCTGCTGCTAATTTTAATGCTAAGGTGCGCATTAAAGAAAAGATTGGCAATACGTTGTATTTGGTGGAAGATTTGTCGGGGAAGGAACTGGGTCATTTTCACGCCAAAGATTTGTGGCTTTAATGTTCGCTCCTATAACCCGGTTCCAAGTGCTTGAGCTCTGTCTGAAAGTTCTACACGCCCCTTGACTTTCTTCAACTTTAATTCCAGGCCAGTGACCCGGAATTAAACTTGTGCTGTGAGGCCCGTGTATAAATTTGAATTTTGAGTAATTTTAATCACTAGATAGGATTTGAAATAAATGAATTCAAATTCAAATTTGAATTCAAATAATGGTTATCACCACACCCGATCTGGCAACTCTGAATCGAAACGAGTCTGGCAACTCAAATATCGGCCGACCTGCTCGATCAGTGTTGGTAAGTGGAGTGGCGATATATCGATATTTTCACCTATCGTGTTCGATATTCTTTTTTCTCTTCACTAATTGAGAAAAACTTGGAGAACACGCGTCGGTGCAAAATTTTCAAATCGGAAGAAATTAAAGTGATCACTAAAAAAGTGTACAAGTCAACATAAAAATTGTTAAGTCGGTGGAACGTAGCTTTTGGTGCTGTTTATATTGTGGGTGTTCGAGGCTGGACGTGAGTATAAGCATTCCAAAGCTTTGTTGGCAGCTTCTAACCTCGTCTTGCTTTCCAGCGAACCGCTTGTGCCCAGACGAGCGCTAGCGCTCTCGCGCCTTTTCTTCTGGTAGGCGTGCATATTTGCCCCTATCTTTGGTGGTGCCGTGATCGCCCGGCTACTTATTGAGTTTTTGCTGTTTTTGGTTGAGTGGTAAAACAAAAGTTGTGCTTAGGCAGCCACCTTATGTGCATTATTTCTTTTTCACTCATAGCCTGTATGGTTTCCGAAGCTGAACCTCGGGTAATATCGAGCCAGTCGAGGTCGGACTATAGACAGCGCGTGAAATTCCGGGGACTTCTGAAAGGAGCATCGGACACATCTACAAAATTTGTTTTCAAATATTAACTAATTGTACACCAACACATTCAGTTCACACACACATACACATTCAAGTTTAAACACACATACGTACTTGCATTACACATACACATTCAAGTTTCATACACACATTTACATTTCAACCACACTTATGTACTTAAAGTAAACAAAAACATTCAGTGCCACGTTTATATACACACCATTCTCATTCATTCCTAGTTTTCACACTCATTCATTTAATTCATTTTTCTATAATTTTTATTTTAAATTTTTTTGTTACATTTCAATTATATTTTTTTGTTCATCCTTTTTGATTTCTTCTTTTTATTTTTCACATCTCTTTCATTCATTCATTCGCATACACACGTATGCGTATAGCAAAAATTGGTAACGTAAAAATAAAGCAGGATTGAGTGATAGGTCAGAAGATTTTTTTTGTGTTTGGGTATTATTGGTGCCTTTGTTATTGTTGCCATTATTATTTTTCCTCAGCTGTTTCGTCGGGGCCCCAACGGATCATGGGTGAGTGGATAACATTTTCAAAGTATCGAAACCAAATAATATTAAACTATCGCTTGCCTATCGTGAGTAAACGTATCGAAATGAAATACTAAGATATCGTCTGCCTATCGTTTGCAAAATATAACTATCGACACCCATATAAGAAACAAATATTTAAAAACAAGTGGGTAGGGCTACAGTCGAACGCCCGACAGTAGGATACCCTTCTCCCAATTTTAAAAATCTGTTACACACTCATAATTTCAAACAGAAAATTTGCACAAATACTTCTACTACATATAGCTTTCTCGCTCACACTCACACAGCGACGCACGTTAAGAGTGACGTCGACGTCGACGTCAACTACTGAAAGCAGCGCGCAGGCTGCTGCTCGTACATTTGTACTGAAAACGTTGACTTGAATAACTTCTGTGTTATTGGTCCGATCGAATTGTAATTTGGAGAATATGTTCGTATGATATATAGCTTTACATACATACCGAAGCAGAACTATATAAGTTTAATAGTTTGCTAAATAATCGTAAATTTATATGTTCAATACTTTGCTTAATAATCACAAATTACCGATTTGCGGGGGCGGTGGGCGTGGCACCAAACATTTGAAATAAACTTCACCTGCTTGGGAAATATAGGAACCTCCATGCCAAATTTGGAGTCTCTAGCTCTTTTAATAGCTGAGATCCGTTGTCTCAAACAAACAGACGGACAGACGGACAGACAGACGGACATGGCTCAATCGACTCGGCTAGTGATCCTGAGTAAGAATATATATACTTTATTGGGTCTGCCACGCCTCCTTATGCCTGTTACATACATTTCACAAAGTTAGTATACCCTTTTTTGACCATTTTCAATGGTCGAAGGGTATAAAAAAGAAAAATCAAATTTAATTGAGATTAAATAGAAAGAAAAGGGTAAATCAAAAAGGAATAAAAATTAGGGAACTAAAGTTAGATTATCGAATTCGTCATGCAGCACGAAGCTGCATGCGCTATATTTGTTTATAATTAAATAACGTTAATGAAATTTAAAATGGAATAAACTTTTTTTCTTGAGGCACTAAGGGCGGTAGCATAACAGCGACATGGGTAGTATCGGTATTCCGATATAGTACATGGTTGGGTGGGTGAAGAAGGAGAGCATTACATCTAGCTCTCCGACTAGATCGTTCGTTAGGGGTAGTCCGTCCGCTTATTTTGCCCTTCCCTTTTATTGCCATTCCCCCTTCTAGCAGTCCTATAACCTGTCCATATTTTCTCGTAACACCGATAATCGAACCTGCACACAAAACCCCGCCCATTTTCCCTGAGCTTAGCCGGCTATTACTTAGACAGGGTGTGCAGGGGACGTCATTGGACTTCGGTCGTTACAAGTTATGAAAGTTCGATTTTGATGAAATTTTATCATTACACACTTAGATTTGAATGTTGTAAGCCTGATTGCTATATCTTGAAATTTAACAAAAATCGGCCGATAGGTTCCATGACAGCAACACGATAAATCGGTCCGATCTAACCCGTTCCGACTTATTTAAAGAGGACAGAAATAAGAAGCTTGTGAGCCAAGTTTTATGAATATAGCTCAATATCTGAGGGACTAATTTGCGTTGCAACAGACAGACGGGCTGACTGATTGTTTCTATAACAGCTATAGAATATAAACGTCTGAGATATTTAAATGGAAAAAACTAAGGGCGGGTTACTGTATAACATTAAAAAGTATTGATAATGTGCGGTATTTCTAAGAACAAAACAGGTTTGCATACAAAAACCCTAATTTCAGCCGATTGTTCCTATGGCAGCTATATGTTATAGTGGTCCGATCTGATACAATTTTGACAGCACATTAAGAACGTAATAAGAATAAGATTTGCCAAAACTTGTTGCAATATCTTGAAAAACAACAAAAATCGGCCGATAGTTTCTATGACAGCTATACGATATATCGGTCCGATCTGGCTCGGTCCGACTTATTTACAGCGTACATCAATAAGAAGCTTGTATGCCAAGTTTCATGAAGATAGCTCAAAAACTGAGAGACTAGTTTGCGTTGCAACAGACGGACGGACGGACGGACAGACGGACATCCATTTTTGGACTCCTCTGTTTATGCTGATTCAGAATATATATACTTTATAGGGTCGGAGATGTCTCCTAAGGTGCGTTGCAAACTTCTGGCTAAAATTAATATACCCTCTGCATAAAAACAAGTCGAAAAGGCTACAGTCACGCGGTGACTGTAAGAGGCCATGGATTTTCAGTGTACATATATATTTAAAGTAAACCACAAAAAAAAGTAGTGAAAGGGACAAAACAAGCAGAATAGACAAGAGTCGATAGCATAAGTTAGAACGAGAGAGACATATGCATTTTTGGCGCGTGCTAAGATTCGTTACACATACACACACACCAGCGTCAACTGCTTCTTCTTTAATTTAGACGTCCGTTAAAAATGCACTGACCTACCTCACGTTTTGTGTATTGCCTCACACGCATGTATGTATGCATATGTGAGCTTCGCATGCATGTATTGTATGCATGCAAATTAATCAAACCGTTTCTAGGAGTTTGAAAAAAAAATGTATTTTATTTGTGGAGAACGACTTCGTTTCTTGCGAGTACAAAATTAAGACTAAAGATACAATATCGTTCTGAGGCCAAAGTAGCCTTTAAGATGTCAAAGCTTCTGCTGATCGAGCTAAAGCTTAAAGCTATTGATGTCATTTGGACGAAGGAAGATTTGTTTACAAATATGATCGAGCTAAAGCTTAAAGCTCGTGATTCCATTTGGACGAAGGAAGATTTGTTTACAAATAAACGTTGAGTGTTTCTGACACTAAGCTTTTAGGCTGCGTGGGTAGTGTATTAACCTCAAGACGACTTTGTTTACATTGAGTGTTTTGCTCGCTAGGCTTTTAGGCTGCGTGGGCGATTTTTTAATTCCAAGAAGAGTTACTCAAGACTCAATGGAAATTGTTTGAAATAGCGAAATATGAGAAGTTGAGAATGAACTTTCAAGGGTCCGAAAAGACTATGAAAAATTCTTTACAATTTACATAAGGAACGCTAAGCAACTCAGGGTGATAACTCCCCCCTTTCTTAAAATGAATCGTCCCCGATTCTAAAGGGTTTCTGATAATTGATCGACTTTCTCGCTTAATGATTTTAAGGTGTCAGAGTCAACTTCTGATTTTTGAATAGTGTTACGTGTAGTAACTAAAGAATATTTAGCTTTTATGAAGTTAAAGATGTTCAAAAATAAATTGAGGAAAAGGTACTTAAGAAGCTTTGACATACAAAATACAAGCATGATTAAAATTATTACAAATGTTATTTCAATATGATTATGCTTAAGTGGTATAATAATCTTTGATAAAATATTTTTATTTTGAAATTTTAGTTCGGAATTGTTACTTTGAAAATATTCTGATATCAGATAATTTTTAAATCTATTGTTTTCGATATAGTTTAACAGTTTTTGTTTATAATTGGTATAAGTTATATTATTAATGCCAACATTGAATTGAAAAGTAACTACATAAATGCCTGTAACAAATGTGTGATTGATATAGTTTGAACCAAACACTAGAATAGCTCCGTCTGTAATAATTTCTACAGGTTTGTTTTTTTATACCCTTGCAGAGGGTATATTAATTTTAGCCAGAAGTTTGCAACGCACCTTTGGAGACATCTCCGACCCTAAAAAGTAAATATATTCTGAATCAGCATAAACAGAGGAGTCCAAAAATGGATGTCCGTCTGTCCGTCCGTCCGTCCGTCTGTTGCAACGCAAACTAGTCTCTCAGTTTTTGAGCTATCTTCATGAAACTTGGCATACAAGCCTCTTATTGCTGTACGCTGTAAATAAGTCGGACCGAGCCAGATCGGTCCGATGTATCGTATAGCTGTCATAGAAACTATCGGCCGATTTTTGTTGTTTTTCAAGATATTGCAACAAGATTTTAATGTGCTGTCAAAATTATATCAAAATCGGACCACTATAACATATAGCTGCCATAGGAACAATCGGCTGAAATCAGGGTTTTTGTATGCAAACCTGTTTTGTTTTTGGAAATACCGCATATTCAATACGTTTTAATGTTATACAGTAACCCGCCCTAAGTTTTTCCATTTAAATATCTCAGACGTTTATATTCTATAGCTATTATCGGAACAATCAGTCAATCCGTCTGCAACGCAAATTAGTCCCCCAGTTATTGAGCTATCTTCATGAAACTTGGCTCACAAGACTCTTATTTCTGCCCTCTTTAAATAAAACGGAACGGGAAAGATCGGACCGATACATCGTAAGGCTGTCATGTTACATATCAGCCAATTTTGTTTATATTTCAAGATCAGAATTTGGTCATTCGATGTACTGTTATAATTGTCTTATTAATACCACGGAAATCGGCAGCAATCCAAATTTATTTTATATTTAGTATAACTGCAATGGTATAAAACCTTCGGCAAGCCGAAGGTAGCCTTGCTTTCTTATTTTTATTACAAACTTCGCAATTGCGAATGTGTTGTTTGAGCTTTTCATATAATTTAGGCCAGTAATAATATCTTAAAATCTGCTTTAAGTTTTCGTCGAACCCTCTATGAGCTCTAGCATGGGTTTCTTCTATTATTATTTGCTGGTCATCCCTATTTATGACATCGGATAAAAACTTTTTAGTATGTAAAAACTTATTGGCAAATGTATTTTTAAGTTTGGATTGGATATCATATAAGTCCTCGGGGGTACAATAAATTCTTGTAACAATGTTAGGCTGTAAGAATTCCTTTGATATGGTTACTAAATTGTCCACAGTGTCGTATTTTATAATGTGTCTTGTTTTATCAAAATTGTTGACTTTTTCATGAATGGTAAACTTGTTCTTTGAAATAAGCAGTTGTTGCTTGAACTGATTTAAAGGCTTGTTAGTTTCTGCTATGATTTCCTCATAACTACTCTCGGCAGAATGGACAGTGCCGCTGTCGGACGAACTACCCGAAATATGATTTTGGTAAGTAATGTTGTTCATTTGTAACCTGGACAAAGCATCTGCGACAACGTTAGTTTTACCTGGCTTGTATAATATCTTGGGAGAATATTCCTCGATAAATGCATGCCACCTTTTCATTTTGGAATTGGGATTCCGCGCAGAAACTGCGAAAGAAAGTGGTTGGTGGTCGGTAACGATTTCCAAATTGACTACCCCATATAAGTAGTTACGAAGATTTTTTAATGCCCAAACTATGGCATAAAGTTCTCTCTCGTTAGTGGCATAGTTTTGCTCAGTTTTATTGAGAGTTTTCGAAATAAAAGTGATTGGTTTGTTATCTTTTGAAAGAACATCACCAATTGCTACATTGGACGCGTCTGTGGTTAGGACAAACATTTTTAAATAATCTGGTTGAGTAAGTTCAACCTGTGTAGTTAAATGGGATTTCAAATTGTCAAAAGGTGAAGTGCTTTCCTCAACTAAAGTGATTTCTATTTTTTTGGACATATGTTTAGATACCATTCCATTATGGCCTTGTAACAGTTTAGTGAGTGGTTTTGCTATAGAGGCATAGTTTTGTACAAATTTTCTATAATAACCAGTTAATCCTAGGAAACCACGCAACTCTCTAATGTTGCGGGGGGTGGATACTCTACAAATATTTTTATTTTCTGTGGATCGGTTTTTATTATCATGTGTGACACTAAGTAACCTAAGAATTCGGTTTCCTTCCGGAAAAACTTAGATTTTTCTATGCTTATCTTCATATTCGCTACGAACAGTATGTCTATGATCTCCTTTGTTGTTCCGCGGTCTCGGAAAAAAACGATTATGTCATCCATATATATGTGACATGTTTTTCCAATATTTTCTCTTAAAATATTATCCATTGCCCGTTGAAAGATTCGTGGCGCATTCGCCAATCCGAAAGGCAATCGAAGGAATTCATACTTCCCGTTGTTGATTGAAAACGCAGTTTTCTCAATGTCATCGTCCTTCATTAGGATCTGATGAAAACCTGATTCTAAATCTATAGTTGAAAAGAAACGTACTTTTCCCAAATTGGATAAAATTACCGATGGATCTGGCATCGGATATCTATCGGGTACTGTGTTTTCGTTAAGTTTTTTAAAATCGATTACTAGTCGATTCTTCTTACTTCCATCTTCATTGTAGCCTTTTTTACCTACAACCCACACCGGGGAATTGTAAGGACTTTTACTTGGCCTAATAATATTTTCATCCAACATCTTGTTTATTTCCTTGTTAACAATGTTGTTAACTGAATGGGGGTAAGGATATTGTTTTCTATATACAGAATTATCACTTAACGTCCTTATTTCTCCTTTTATGTCGGTTCTAAAAGGAAGGCACGGTTGAATTTGCGAATGCTTGGTAGATATTTCTTGAATAATTTGTTGTTCAAGATTTTGAAAGTCGTCCGTGAAGTTCACGGAATGGTTTACTTCGTGTAGTGAAGAAGAAGTGATTAAAGAGGATACTGAAGCTTTACGGCGTCTGCTCTTTTTTACCTTCCTCCTACGTTTAGGGCTACTAACGATTTCATTATCGTGAGAGAAGATTATCGTCACCGCTTGTTGATGACTCAATATTGGACACTTGGAATAAAGGATAAAAACTTCAATTTTTTCCATTTTGGGAGTCCAAGAATGTTAACACATTCGGATCTATGTCCGAACACTGTAAATTACCAACTGTATCTTCAGGTGGCCTTTCATAATTAATTTTTTCGATTTTGTTATTATAAGCTAGCGTCTCTTTTGCTAGGTCTATAATGGCGCTCATTTTTTTTAAAAGGTTATAGCCGACCAATAGATCCGCTTCAAGATTCTCGATTTCATAGAACCTTTCGGTTCTACCAAAAATATTTATATTATAAAAGTGGGTTATCATGCTATACCCATTAACCGTTTTGATTCTTTTCTTAATAACTAATTCTTGAGGGTTCTGATAAATACCCTTCCTTATATAACACGCTGTTGCGCCAATGTCTATTAATATCTTAAGTCTTGTACCTAAGGTTCTGTCTCTTCGGAAGACGTAAGGGAGCTCTCCCCCTCTTCCTTTAAAAAATGTTCTTCATTCAAATTATTTACGCGCATTGCTTTTTGCGGTTGTTGTGTTGAATGTTGGGTGTACTCCCGCTTCAACGGGTGAGAGTTGTGACGGTTGTCTTGGGGTTTATTATAGATCTGTAAAGACTTATCGATGGAGGCTGTGGAATAGCATTGCCTTGGGCAAAAACGTTCTTATTTGTTTGTTGATAATTATTTTGATTTTTTTGATTGAAACGTAGATTATTATCATGTTGTTGATCTGCCTTTTCAGACTTCTTTTGCGTATTAGGATTTGAGTTACTCGTTGGCTGATAACGAGCATAATAATTGTAAGCAAAATTTGCTCTTTGATGGTTAGCCTCGAGATCTTGAGCTTTAGCTAATGCATTTGGAAGGTTTTCTGGTTTAGTAGAAAACAAAACATTAGGAAGATTGCCGTTCAGGCCTGAAATGAAAATTCGTAATGCGTTTTCCCTGTTTTTAGAATTCATTTCATTTATAACATCGGCTTTGTTGCCATATGTCATAATTGTTTTGTTAGTTAATAGGGTTAATTTCTTATTAACCAAATTGTAGTACTCAAGAACTGTCAAATTGCCTTGCCTTAAGACACTAAGTTCTTGTTCAATTATATGAATTGGACGCCTATCACTATAAGCTAAGTCCAATCGTGCAAGTATTGCTTCGAAGTTAAGTACTGTACCATGGTTGGTAAGAGTATCATTTGCCTTTCCTGTTAATTTGTTTCTTAAGATTGTCAAGGCACCTACATATTTTCGGCTACCTTCTTTGTAAAGCTTCATGGCGGAGCACGCTGCTTCGCGCCAACTGACGTAACTTGCATAACTACCTGCAAATTCTCGTATCGATTTGATCACGTCGAATGACTCATCACACCTAATCAAATCATTTATTTGAGTAGGTTGATACTCTTGAACTGGGTTGGAGTTGTTATTTAATTGTAACCTTAATTCTGCAATTTCCTCTGCTAAGGCTTTAGTTTTGGTTGCTATTAATTCTGCAATTATATCTGCTGTCAAGTTATTAGCCATTTTTAAGTTTGAAAAACCGCTTATTAGGTCGTCCAGCTTAGTTTAATAATAATAATAATAAAAAACAAGAAAGCAAAGCTACCTTCGGCTTGCCGAAGGTTTCATACCCTTGCAGTTATACAAAATATAAAATATATTTAGATTGCTGCTGGTTTCTGTGGTATTTATTGAACAATTATAACAGTACATCGAATGACCAAACTTATCTTTGAATGTGGTAAGCCCGATAGCTATATCTTGAAATATAACGGCCGATGACAGCTACACGATATATCAGTCCGATCTGGCCCGTTCCGACTTATTTAAAGAGGGCAGAAATAAGAAGCTTGTGAGCCAACTTTTATGAAGATAGCTCTATAACTGGGGGTCTAATTTGCGTTGCAACAGACAGACGGACTGACTGATTGTTCCTATAACAGCTATAGAATATAAAAGTCTGAGATATTTAAATGGAAAAAATAAGGGCGGGTTACTGTATAACATTAAAAAGTATTGATAATGTGCGGTATTTCCAAGAACAAAACAGGTTTGCATACAAAAACCCAAATTTCAGCCGATTGTTCCTATGGCAGCTATATGTTATAGTGGTCCGATTTTGATACAATTTTGACAGCACATTAAGAACGTAATAAGAATAAGATTTGCCAAATCTTGTTGCAATATCTTGAAAAACAACAAAAATCGGCCGATAGCTTCTATGACAGCTATACGATATATCGGTCCGATCTGGCTCGTTCCGACTTATTTACAGCGCGCAGCAATAAGAAGCTTATATGCCAAGTTTCATGAAGATAGCTTAAAAACTGAGAGACTAGTTTGCGTTGCAACAGACGGACGGACGGACGGACGGACGGACGGACGGACGGACGGACGGACGGATGGACGGACAGACGGACATCCATTTTTGGACTCCTCTGTTTATGCTGATTCAGAATATATATACTTTATAGGGTCGGAGATGTCTCCTAAGGTGCGTTGCAAACTTCTGGCTAAAATTAATATACCCTCTGCAAGGGTATAACAAGTCGGAAAGGCTACAGTCGAGCGCGCCCGACTGTGGTATACCCGCTACAACTTTGCGAAAAAACACATCTGACAGTCTCAAATTTGTTTTTCTAACTCGCCTTATAGTTATCATCGAATTTAAAAGAAGATGTAGCATAATGCTAAAAAAAAAAAAAATAAAAATAAGAACAAAAAAAAAAGCAAAAAAAATGTATGCACTTGTAGGTATTCGAACCGTGGACCTCAAAAATGCTTCTAACATGTAGTTTGCAATTTTAACCACTCCGCCATCAGCACATTTTAATTTGGACCGGCAAAGTTGCATTATCAGACTATTCAGCTTGTCGTCCAGGACAAAAACTAATACCAACTCACTTCCCAAAAAATTATTTTTAATCAAATCCATTTAATACTAAACTTAAAATATATTAAGTACTTGAAAAATAGTAAATTTCAGAAAAGCCACTAGAATCGGGCCTAGTAGGATTCGAACCCGTACCCATTCGCTTCACAGTCAACGACCACATCCACTAGGCCACTGCACCTTCTATGCATCTACTATAAAATTGCAATAATGATCAGTGCAAATAACTTTAGTACATATAATTGAAAAAAAAGTGCTTGCCACCGGAGTTGAACCTGCACATTTTGCATATCTAACCTAATAAAACAGACAAAACACGTGGTCACATGGCACTACTATTTCTTTAATATCTTCCATATTTATAGTCCAATCATACTGAAATTCACGAAACGTCCGCAATATGGTATTTATGACGTATATAAAAAACCGTTACTGTAGAGCTAATATTGCAGTTGTAGTCCATTTTTTTTTTCAATTTATAGGGGCGGGTGGAGGCGTGGCAAAAATCTAAAATAAACTTGATAAGCGTGCAGTAACAACACATATTGTCACAAAATTTGGTGGCTCTAGCTTCTATAATAGCTGAGATCCAGGTGTTCACACGGACGGACGGACAGACAGACGGACAGACGGACATGGCTATATCGACGCGGCTGTTGATACTGATCAAGAATATATATACTTTATGGGGTCGGAGATGTCTCCTTCTGCCTGTTACGCACATTCCGACAAACCTAATAGACCATGTATTTTTTTTAAAATTCTTGGCCTAACAAGTCGGAAAGGCTACAGTCGAGCGGGCCCGACTGTGGTATACCCGCTACAACTTTGCGAAAAAACACATCTCGCAGTCTCAAATTTGTTTTTCCAACTCGCCTTATCATTATCATCGATTTTAAAAGAAGATGTAGTATAATGCTAAAAAAAAATAAAAAACAAGAAAGCAAGGCTACCTTCGGCTTGCCGAAGGTTTTATACCCTTGCAGTTGTACACAACTATATGTAATATTACTCAGATTTTTATAAAATTGCAACAGGTACCTTCATTAGGCTGATCGTTGATCGTTATAAGTGATAAAACTTCGATTTTGATGAAACTTTATTATTAAGGACATACTTAGATTTGGATGTGGTAAGCCTGATAGCTATATCTTGAAATATAACGAAAATCGACCGATAGGCTCCATGACAGCTGTACGATATATCAGTCCGATCTGGCCCGTTCCGACTTAGTTAATGAAGGCAGAAATAAGAAGCTTGTGAGCCAACTTTTATAAAGATAGCTCAATAATTGGGGGACTAATTTGCGTTGCAACAGACAGACGGACTGACTGATTGTTCCTATAACAGCTATAGAATGTAAACGTCTGAGATATTTAAATGGAAAAAATAAGGGCGTGTTACTGTATAACATTAAAAAGTATTGATAATGTGCTGTATTTCCAAGAACAAAACAGGTTTGCATACAAAAACCCTAATTTCAGCCGATTGTTCCTATGGCAGCTATATGTTATAGCGGTCCGATTTTGATACAATTTTGACAGCATATTAGGAACGTAATAAGAATAAGATTTCCCAAATCTTGTTGCAATATCTTGAAAAACAACAAAAATCGGCCGATAGTTTCTATGACAGCTATACGATATATCGGTCCGATCTGGCTCGTTCCGACTTATTTACAGCGCGCAGCAATAAGAAGCTTGTATGCCAAGTTTCATGAAGATAGCTTAAAAACTGAGAGACTAGTTTGCGTTGCAACAGACGGACGGACGGACGGACGGACGGACATCCATTTTTGGACTCCTCTGTTTATGCTGATTCAGAATATATATACTTTATAGGGTCGGAGATGTCTCCTAAGGTGCGTTGCAAACTTCTGGCTAAAATTAATATACCCTCTGCAAGGGTATAACAAGAAAGCAAAGCTACCTTCGGCTTGCCGAAGGTTTCATACCCTTGCAGTTATACAAAATATAAAATATATTTAGATTGCTGCTGGTTTCTGTGGTATTTATTGAACAATTATAACAGTACATCGAATGACCAAACTTATCTTTGAATGTGGTAAGCCCGATAGCTATATCTTGAAATATAACGGCCGATGACAGCTACACGATATATCAGTCCGATCTGGCCCGTTCCGACTTATTTAATGAAGGCAGAAATAAGAAGCTTGTGAGCCAACTTTTATGAAGATAGCTCAATAACTGGGGGACTAATTTGCGTTGCAACAGACAGACGGACTGACTGATTGTTCCTATAACAGCTATAGAATATAAACGTCTGAGATATTTAAATGGAAAAACTAAGGGCGGGTTACTGTATAACATTAAAAAGTATTGATAATGTGCTGTATTTCCAAGAACAAAACAGGTTTGCATACAAAAACCCTAACTTCAGCCGATTGTTCCTATGGCAGCTATATGTTAAAGTGGTCCGATTTTGATACAATTTTGACAGCACATTAGGAACGTAATAAGAATAAGATTTGCCAAATCTTGTTGCATCTTGAAAAACAACAAAAATCGGCCGATAGTTTCTATGACAGCTATACGATATATCGGTCCGATCTGGCTCGTTCCGACTTATTTACAGCGCGCAGCAATAAGAAGCTTGTATGCCAAGTTTCATGAAGATAGCTCAAAAACTGAGAGACTAGTTTGCGTTGCAACAGACGGACGGACGGACGGACGGACGGACGGACAGACGGACAGACGGACATCCATTTTTGGACTCCTCTGTTTATGCTGATTCAGAATATATATAGTTTATAGGGTCGGAGATGTCTCCTAAGGTGCGTTGCAAACCTCTGGCTAAAATTAATATACCCTCTGCAAGGGTATAAAAAGCTAGAGACTCCAAATTTGTTATGGAGGTTCCTATATATAATAGGCAGATAAAGTTTATTTCAAATGTTTGATGCCACGCTCACCGCCCCAACAAATCGGTACTTTACGATTATTAAGCAAGTATTAACTTAGAAAGTTCTGCTATAATGCTAAATGCCATATAGACATATTCTCCAAGGGTGTCTTACTGTCGAGCGCGCTCGACTTTAGCCTTACCGACATGTTTTCAATGTCCATTATAATGATTCGACCGATGTTGCTGCTGCTTCATTCGAGTATTTAATTGATTGATTGATGTTCGTCTATGTCATCATCGATTTACCTTCTGCTCACTCCCAACGTCCTGTCGCCATCTCCTGGCTGTAGTCGGTACCTAGCCACAATGATTTTTCCCTCTCGTTATCAAATCGACTTCTACATAACTGTCAGTTTTGTTATTCAACTTACTTTTGTTGCTGTTATTGTTCTTGTGACTGCCAATTAGTGTTGGCTTGTTTTGAGTGTGTTCCAGGCAATAAGTGAGTGTGTATAGTATATGCTACTGTGCTTGTATTTGGGTACGTCATCAATTAATTTTTATACCCTTCAACCATTGAAAATGGTCAAAAAAGGGTATACTAACTTTGTGCAATGTATGTAACAGGCATAAGGAGGCGTGGCAGACCCCATAAAGTATATATATTCTTGCTCAGGATCACTAGCCGAGTCGATTGAGCCATGTCCGTCTGACCGTCAGTCCGTCTGTCTGTTTGAGACAACAGATCTCAGCTATTAAAATAGCTAAAGACACCAAATTTGGCATGGAGGTTCGTATGTTTCCCAAGCAGATGAAGTTTATTTCAAATGTTTGATACCACGCCCACCGCCCCCGCAAATGGGTAATTTACGATTATTAAGCAAAGTATTAAACTTATAAAGTTATGCTTTGGTATGTATAATGCTTAGTGCCTTATAAACGTATTCTCCAAATTACAATCCGATTAATTAATAACACAGGAGTTATTCAAGTCAACATTTTCAATACAAATATACGAGCAGCAGCCGGCGCGCTGCTCGACGTTTGCGTCTCGCCGCTTTACGCGCGTCGATGTGTGAGTGCGAGAATGCAGAATGCGAGAGCGCAGAATTTCTCTTTGAAATTATCAGTGTAGTTACACGTTTGTAACAGATTTAGAAAATTGGGAGAAGGGTATCCTACTGTCGGGCGTTCGACTGTAGCCATATCCACTTGTTTTTATTGGTTTGGTTGTTATTTTTATACCCTTGCAGAGGGTATATTAATTTTAGCCAGAAGTTTGCAACGCACCTTAGGAGACATCTCCGACCCTATAAAGTATATATATTCTGAAGCAGCATAAACAGAGGAGTCCAAAAATGGATGTCCGTCTGTCCGTCCGTCCGTCCGTCCGTCCGTCCGTCTGTTGCAACGCAAACTAGTCTCTCAGTTTTTGAGCTATCTTCATGAAACTTGGCATATAAGCTTCTTATTGCTGCGCGCTGTAAATAAGTCGGAACGAGCCAGATCGGACCGATATATCGTATAGCTGTCATAGAAACTATCGGCCGATTTTTGTTGTTTTTCAAGATATTGCAACGAAGATTTGGCAAATCTTATTCTTATTACGTTCCTAATGTGCTGTCAATATTGAATCAAAATCGGACCACTTTAACATATAGCTGCCATAGGAACAATCGGCTGAAATTAGGGTTTTTGTATGCAAACCTGTTTTGTTCTTGGAAATACAGCACATTATCAATACTTTTTAATGTTATACAGTAACCCGCCCTTATTTTTTCCATTTAAATATCTCAGACGTTTATATTCTATAGCTGTTATAGGAACAATCAGTCAGTCCGTCTGTCTGTTGCAACGCAAATTGGTCCCCCAGTTATTGAGCTCTCTTCATAAAAGTTGGCTCACAAGCTTCTTAATTCTGCCTTCTATAAATAAAGTCGGAACGGGCAAGATCGGACTGATATATCGAGCCTATCGGTCGATTTTCGTTATATTTCAAGATATAGCTATCAGGCTTACCACATCCAAATCTAAGTATGTCTTAAATAATAAAGTTTCATCAAAATCGAAGTTTTATAACTTATAACGATCAACGATCGGCCTAATGAAGGTACCTGTTGCAATTTTATGAAAATCTGAGTACTATTACATATAGCTGTGTACAACTGCAAGGGTATAAAACCTTCGGCAAGCCGAAGGTAGCCTTGCTTTCTTGTTTCCATATAAATATCTCAGAGTTTTATATTCTATAGCTGTTATAGGAACAATCCGTCAGTCCGTCTGTCTGTTGCAACGCAAATTAGACCCCCAGTTATAGAGCTATCTTCATAAAAGTTGGCTCACAAGCTTCTTATTTCTGCCCTCTTTAAATAAGTCGGATTGGGCCAGATCGGACTGATATATCGTACAGCTGTCATGGAGCCTATCGGTCGCTTTTCGTTATATTTCAAGATATAGCTATCAGGCTTACCACATCCAAATCTAAGTATGTCCTTAATAATAAAGTTTCATCAAAATCGAAGTTTTATAACTTATAACGATCAACGATCGGCCTAATGAAGGTACCTGTTGCAATTTTATGAAAATCTGAGTACTATTACATATAGCTGTGTACAACTGCAAGGGTATAAAGCCTTCGGCAAGCCGAAGGTAGCCTTGCTTTCTTGTCTTTATTTATTTTATGTTTTTCAATATAATACAATTTTATACACCAAGCCAGGTCTTAAGGTCAGGGTTTTATCTTTGTAATTATATGAAAGTTTAATTGTTTTATTTATTTTTTTCGTACTTCTGTATCGAAAAAATGTGAGTTGATTTCACTCGGGTTTTTTCTCGTTGGGCGCCAGTTATTAATTTATTCAGATTAATGTTCCAAATAAAAAGACTTAATCCTGTTACGATACTGCACTCTTTAATTGTCAAAGTCCAACAAAAAACTAAGTACAAAATATTCTTAACGTGAAGCTAGCCCTGTCACCTAAAAGTGTTGATCTAGTTTTGCCAAACGGCTCAAATGTCAGGTGGCCGGCGAACGTGGGAACGTTACAGACAGTCTCGTTAACTCCTGTATGCTAACTCTATGTTAACTTATATGAGTTCTGTCTCAATGTTTTCAACACATTATAGAATTTTTTTTGACACGACAGTCTTTTTGTCTGATAAGCTGGTATTCTTGTATCTATCAACCATATAAAATGAGACTAGTCGATTGAGCCAAGTCTGTCTTTCTGTTCATTGTACGAGCCGATCACAGTATGTATATAAGGAAGATAGCATTAATTTGATATGGTCTAGTGAGCCCTACGAAAATTGAAACGAAATTTTTTGTGTTGAACAGAAAACTTTTACTACGGGATATATAGCGTGATAGATGTGTTAAAAACAAGAAAGCAAGGCTACCTTCGCCTTGCCGAAGGTTTCATACCCTTGCAGTTGTACACAGCTATATGTAATAGTACTCAGATTTTCATAAAATTGCAATAGGTACCTTCATTAAGCCGATAGTTAATCGTTATAAGTTATAAAACTTCGATTTTGATGAAACTTTATTATTAAGGACATACTTAGATTTGGATGTGGTAAGCCTGATAGCTATATCTTGAAATATAACGAAAATCGACCGATAGGCTCCATGACAGCTGTACGATATATCAGTCCGATCTGGCCCGTTCCGACTTATTTAATGAAGGCAGAAATAAGAAGCTTGTGAGCCAACTTTTATGAAGATAGCTCAATAACTGGGGGACTAATTTGCGTTGCAACAGACAGACGGACTGACTGATTGTTCCTATACAGCTATAGAATATAAACGTCTGAGATATTTAAATGGAAAAACTAAGGGCGGGTTACTGTATAACATTAAAAAGTATTGATAATGTGCGGTATTTCGAAGAACAAAACAGGTTTGCATACAAAAACCCTAATTTCAGCCGATTGTTCCTATGGCAGCTATATGTTATAGTGGTCTGGTTTTGATACAATTTTGACAGCACATTAGGAACGTAATAAGAATAAGATTTGCCAAATCTTGTTGCAATATCTTGAAAAACAACTAAAAACGGCCGATAGTTTCTATGACAGCTATTCGATATAGCGGTCCGATCTGGCTCGTTCCGACTTATTTACAGCGCGCAGCAATAAGAAGCTTGTATGCCAAGTTTCATAAAGATAGCTCAAAAACTGAGAGACTAGTTTGCGTTGCAACAGACGGACGGACGGATGGACGGACGGACGGACGGACGGACAGACGGACATCCATTTTTGGACTCCTCTGTTTATGCTGATTCAGAATATATATACTTTATAGGGTCGGAGATGTCTCCTAAGGTGCGTTGCAAACTTCTGGCTAAAATTAATATACTCTCTGCAAGGGTATAAAAAGAACACGATAGGATTTTAGTTTTCATACAGTTTTTTTTTCCCAATTTTCAAACGAATGACCAGAGCTTTTAATATCCTTCTTAACTTTTTATTATCGCGAGTGATATTACACTGAGAACGGAACGGTACCGAACTGAGGTGTAACTGAAGTATGTTGATTGCATTTAAACAAGAAAGCAAGGCTACCTTCGGCTTGCCGAAGGTTTTATACCCTTGCAGTTGTACACAGCTATATGTAATAGTACTCAGATTAAAATAAAATTGCAACAGGTACCTTCATTATGCCGATAGTTAATCGTTATAAGTTATAAAACTTCGATTTTGATGAAACTTTATTATTAAGGACACACTTAGATTTGGATGTGGTAAGCCTGATAGCTATATCTTGAAATATAACGAAAATCGGCGATATGTTCCATGGCAGCTGTACGATTTATCGGTCCGATCTGGCCCGTTCCGACTTATTTAAAGAGGGCACAAATAAGAAGCTTGTGAGCCAAGTTTCATGAAGATAGCTCAATAACTGAGAGACTAATTTGCTTTGCAACAGACAGACAGACTGACTGATTGTTCCTATAACAGCTATAGAATATAAACTGAAGAGTTTTAAATGGAAAAACTAAAGGCGGGTTACTGTATAACATTAATAAGTATTGATAATATGCGGTATTTCCAAAACGGAAACAGGTTTGCATACAAAAACCCTGATTTCAGCCGATTGTTCCTATGGCATCTATATGTTATAGTGGTCCGATTTTGATACAATTTTGACAGCACATTAAGAACGTAATAAGATTTCCCAAATCTTGTTGCAATATCTTGAAAAACTCCAAAACATAGAAGTCGAACCGCCGTAACCCTGCCATCGTTAACAGTTTCGTCTCCAACTAAGACCTCCAGAACTCAAAAAGATGCAATGCATGCAGACAACTAATTTCGCATCTTTTTATTGCATATCAAAACGTTAGAGGTCTTAACACTAAGATCTCTAATCTTTTTGTTGATAGCTCATCTTTTGATTTTAAAATACTAATATTTACTGAAACCTGGTTAAAGCATACCATAAGTAACTTAGAACTTTTTCCCAATAAATACACTACCTTCAGATGTGACCGTCTATCACGATCCGGTGGTGGTGTTTTTATTGCTGTCGAATCAGACATATCGTCAGAAATTGTTTTGACGCATAGTTCACCTCACGTTGAGATTGTGTGTGTGAAAATAAGCGTGAATGAAATTTCAATTTATCTTACTTGCTCCTATATTCCTCCTTCTTCTGAACTTTCTTTGTACGCAGAACATCTTTCCTTTCTTAGATTCAATCTATTGAATCTAAACTTTTGGACAGAGATTACCTCTTGGTTTTTGGCGATTTTAACTTGCCCCAAGTCTTATGGTCCACTCAAGTCAATTGTTCAATTCCCTCAGTTTATAATTAATTTATTAATAGCCTTTACGAATTATGCTGAAATAAACCCCTTTCGTAACATCAGTGACAGTACTCTTGACTTAATTTTTATACCCTTCGACCATTGATAATGGTCAACAAGAAAGCAAGGCTACCTTCGGCTTGCCGAAGGTTTTATACCCTTGCAGTTGTACACAGCTATATGTAATAGTACTCAGATTAAAATAAAATTGCAACAGGTACCTTCATTATGCCGATAGTTGATCGTTATAAAACTTCGATTTTGATGAAACTTTATTATTAAGGACATACTTAGATTTGGATGTGGTAAGCCTGATAGCTATATCTTGAAATATAACGAAAAGCGACCGATAGGCTCCATGACAGCTGTACGATATATCAGTCCGATCTGGCCCAATCCGACTTATTTAATGAAGGCAGAATTAAGAAGCTTGTGAGCCAACTTTTATGAAGATAGCTCAATAACTGGGGGACTAATTTGCGTTGCAACAGACAGACGGACTGACTGATTGTTCCTATAACAGCTATAGAATATAAACGTC
Source organism: Zaprionus tsacasi (assembly GCA_018904105.1). Lineage (NCBI taxonomy): Eukaryota > Metazoa > Arthropoda > Insecta > Diptera > Drosophilidae > Zaprionus > Zaprionus tsacasi. Next base: position 278,853 of record JAEIFR010000569.1, read on the forward strand.
TGAGATATTTAAATGGAAACAAGAAAGCAAGCTACCTTCGGCTTGCCGAAGGTTTTATACCCTTGCAGTTGTACACAGCTATATGTAATAGTACTCAGATTTTCATAAAATTGCAACAGGTACCTTCATTAGGCCGATCGTTGATCGTTATAAGTTATAAAACTTCGATTTTGATGATACTTTATTATTAAGGACATACTTAGATTTGGATGTGGTAAGCCTGATAGCTATATCTTGAAATATACCGAAAATCGACCGATAGGCTCCATGACAGCTGTACGATATATCAGTCCGATCTGGCCCGTTCCGACTTAGTTAATGAAGGCAGAAATAAGAAGCTTGTGAGCCAACTTTTATGAAGATAGCTCAATAACTGGGGGACTAATTTGCGTTGCAACAGACAGATAGACTGACTGATTGTTCCTATAACAGCTATAGCATATAAACGTCTGAGATATTTAAATGGAAAAAATAAGGGCGGGTTACTGTATAACATTAAAAAGTATTGATAATGTGCGGTATTTCCAAGAACAAAACAGGTTTGCATGCAAAAACCCTAATTTCAGCCGATTGTTCCTATGGCAGCTATATGTTATAGTGGACCGATTTTGATACAATTGACAGCACATTAGGAACGTAATAAGAATAAGATTTGCCAAATCTTGTTGCAATATCTTGAAAAACAACAAAAATCGGCCGATAGTTTCTATGACAGCTATACGATATATCGGTCCGATCTAGCTCGTTCCGACTTATTTACAGCTCGCAGCAATAAGAAGCTTATATGCCAAGTTTCATGAAGATAGCTCAAAAACTGAGAGACTAGTTTGCGTTGCAACAGACGGACGGACGGACGGACTGACGGACGGACGGACGGACGGACGGACGGACGGACGGACAGACGGACATCCATTTTTGGACTCCTCTGTTTATGCTGATTCAGAATATATATACTTTATAGGGTCGGAGATGTCTCCTAAGGTGCGTTGCAAACTTCTGGCTAAAATTAATATACCCTCTGCAAGGGTATAAAAATAAGGGCGGGTTACTGTATAACATTAAAAAGTATTGATAATGTGCGGTATTTCCAAGAACAAAACAGGTTTGCATACAAAAACCCTAATTTCAGCCGATTGTTCCTATGGCAGCTATATGTTATAGTGGTCCGATTTTGATACAATTTTGACAGCACATTAGGAATGTAATAAGAATAAGATTTGCCAAATCTTGTTGCAATATCTTGAAAAACAACAAAAATCTGCCGATAGTTTCTATGACAGCTATACGATATATCGGTCCGATCTGGCTCGTTCCGACTTATTTACAGCGCGCAGCAATAAGAAGCTTATATGCCAAGTTTCATGAAGATAGCTCAAAAACTGAGAGACTAGTTTGCGTTGCAACAGACGGACGGACGGACGGACGGACGGACAGACGGACATCCATTTTTGGACTCCTCTGTTTATGCTGATTCAGAATATATATACTTTATAGGGTCGGAGATGTCTCCTAAGGTGCGTTGCAAACTTCTGGCTAAAATTAATATACTCTCTGCAAGGGTATAAAAAGAACACGATAGGATTTTAGTTTTCATACAGTTTTTTTTCCCCAATTTTCAAACGAATGACCAGAGCTTTTAATATACTTCTTAACTTTTTATTATCGCGAGTGATATTACACTGAGAACGGAACGGTACCGAACTGAGGTGTAACTGAAGTATGTTGATTGCATTTAAACAAGAAAGCAAGGCTACCTTCGGCTTGCCGAAGGTTTTATACCCTTGCAGTTGTACACAGCTATATGTAATAGTACTCAGATTAAAATAAAATTGCAACAGGTACCTTCATTATGCCGATAGTTAATCGTTATAAGTTATAAAACTTCGATTTTGATGAAACTTTATTATTAAGGACACACTTAGATTTGGATGTGGTAAGCCTGATAGCTATATCTTGAAATATAACGAAAATCGGCGATATGTTCCATGGCAGCTGTACGATTTATCGGTCCGATCTGGCCCGTTCCGACTTATTTAAAGAGGGCACAAATAAGAAGCTTGTGAGCCAAGTTTCATGAAGATAGCTCAATAACTGAGAGACTAATTTGCTTTGCAACAGACAGACAGACTGACTGATTGTTCCTATAACAGCTATAGAATATAAACTGAAGAGTTATTTAAATGGAAAAACTAAAGGCGGGTTACTGTATAACATTAATAAGTATTGATAATATGCGGTATTTCCAAAACGGAAACAGGTTTGCATACAAAAACCCTGATTTCAGCCGATTGTTCCTATGGCATCTATATGTTATAGTGGTCCGATTTTGATACAATTTTGACAGCACATTAAGAACGTAATAAGATTTGCCAAATCTTGTTGCAATATCTTGAAAAACTCCAAAACATAGAAGTCGAACCGCCGTAACCCTGCCATCGTTAACAGTTTCGTCTCCAACTAAGACCTCCAGAACTCAAAAAGATGCAATGCATGCAGACAACTAATTTCGCATCTTTTTATTGCATATCAAAACGTTAGAGGTCTTAACACTAAGATCTCTAATCTTTTTGTTGATAGCTCATCTTTTGATTTTAAAATACTAATATTTACTGAAACCTGGTTAAAGCATACCATAAGTAACTTAGAACTTTTTCCCAATAAATACACTACCTTCAGATGTGACCGTCTATCACGATCCGGTGGTGGTGTTTTTATTGCTGTCGAATCAGACATATCGTCAGAAATTGTTTTGACGCATAGTTCACCTCACGTTGAGATTGTGTGTGTGAAAATAAGCGTGAATGAAATTTCAATTTATCTTACTTGCTCCTATATTCCTCCTTCTTCTGAACTTTCTTTGTACGCAGAACATCTTTCCTTTCTTAGATTCAATCTATTGAATCTAAACTTTTGGACAGAGATTACCTCTTGGTTTTTGGCGATTTTAACTTGCCCCAAGTCTTATGGTCCACTCAAGTCAATTGTTCAATTCCCTCAGTTTATAATTAATTTATTAATAGCCTTTACGAATTATGCTGAAATAAACCCCTTTCGTAACATCAGTGACAGTACTCTTGACTTAATTTTTATACCCTTCGACCATTGATAATGGTCAACAAGAAAGCAAGGCTACCTTCGGCTTGCCGAAGGTTTTATACCCTTGCAGTTGTACACAGCTATATGTAATAGTACTCAGATTAAAATAAAATTGCAACAGGTACCTTCATTATGCCGATAGTTGATCGTTATAAGTTATAAAACTTCGATTTTGATGAAACTTTATTATTAAGGACATACTTAGATTTGGATGTGGTAAGCCTGATAGCTATATCTTGAAATATAACGAAAAGCGACCGATAGGCTCCATGACAGCTGTACGATATATCAGTCCGATCTGGCCCAATCCGACTTATTTAATGAAGGCAGAATTAAGAAGCTTGTGAGCCAACTTTTATGAAGATAGCTCAATAACTGGGGGACTAATTTGCGTTGCAACAGACAGACGGACTGACTGATTGTTCCTATAACAGCTATAGAATATAAACGTCTGAGATATTTAAATGGAAACAAGAAAGCAAGGCTACCTTCGGCTTGCCGAAGGTTTTATACCCTTGCAGTTGTACACAGCTATATGTAATAGTACTCAGATTTTCATAAAATTGCAACAGGTACCTTCATTAGGCCGATCGTTGATCGTTATAAGTTATAAAACTTCGATTTTGATGATACTTTATTATTAAGGACATACTTAGATTTGGATGTGGTAAGCCTGATAGCTATATCTTGAAATATACCGAAAATCGACCGATAGGCTCCATGACAGCTGTACGATATATCAGTCCGATCTGGCCCGTTCCGACTTAGTTAATGAAGGCAGAAATAAGAAGCTTGTGAGCCAACTTTTATGAAGATAGCTCAATAACTGGGGGACTAATTTGCGTTGCAACAGACAGATAGACTGACTGATTGTTCCTATAACAGCTATAGCATATAAACGTCTGAGATATTTAAATGGAAAAAATAAGGGCGGGTTACTGTATGACATTAAAAAGTATTGATAATGTGCGGTATTTCCAAGAACAAAACAGGTTTGCATGCAAAAACCCTAATTTCAGCCGATTGTTCCTATGGCAGCTATATGTTATAGTGGACCGATTTTGATACAATTTTGACAGCACATTAGGAACGTAATAAGAATAAGATTTGCCAAATCTTGTTGCAATATCTTGAAAAACAACAAAAATCGGCCGATAGTTTCTATGACAGCTATACGATATATCGGTCCGATCTAGCTCGTTCCGACTTATTTACAGCTCGCAGCAATAAGAAGCTTATATGCCAAGTTTCATGAAGATAGCTCAAAAACTGAGAGACTAGTTTGCGTTGCAACAGACGGACGGACGGACGGACGGACGGACGGACGGACAGACGGACATCCATTTTTGGACTCCTCTGTTTATGCTGATTCAGAATATATGTACTTTATAGGGTCGGAGATGTCTCCTAAGGTGCGTTGCAAACTTCTGGCTAAAATTAATATACCCTCTGCAAGGGTATAAAAAAGGGTATACTAACTTTGTGCAATGTATGTTACAGGCATAAGGAGGCGTGGCAGACCCCACAAAGTATATATATTCTTGCTCAGGATCACTAGCCGAGTCGATTGAGACATGTCCGTCTGTCTGTCCGTCTGTATGAGGGAACAGATCTCAGCTATTAAAAAAGCTAGAGACACCAAATTTGGTATGGAAGTTCCTATATATAATAGGCAGGTGAAGTTTATTTCAAATGTTTGATGCCACGCCCACCGCCCCCGCAAATCGGTAATTTACGATTATTAAGCAAAGTATTAAACTTAGTATGCTGCTTAGTTTGCTGGGTATGTATAATGCTAAATGAACATATCCCCCAAATTACAATCCGATCGGACCAATAACACAGAAGTTATTCAAGTCAACGTTTTCAGTACAAATGTACGAGCAGCAGCCTGCGCGCTGCTTTCAGTAGTTGACGCCGACGTCGACGTCACTCTTAACGTGCGTCGCTGTGTGAGTGTGAGCGAGAAAGCTATATGTAGTAGAAGTATTTGTGCAAAATTTCTGTTTGAAATTATGAGTGTGGTTACACGTTTGTAACGGATTTTAAAAATTGAGAGAAGGGTATCCTACTGTCGGGCGATCGACTGTAGCCCTACTCACTTGTTCTATCTAACACGATTTTTAGAATCGATCCTCTAGTTCTTCCTGAAGATCCATATCATCCAACGCTTAATATTTTACTAGAATTGTTTACTCCAGTGCAAACGTCAATAGTTATTATTTTTATACCCTTCGACCATTGAAAATGGTCAAAAAAGGGTATACTAACTTTGTGAAATGTATGTAACAGGCATAAGGAGGCGTGGCAGACCCCATAAAGTATATATATTCTTGCTCAGGATCACTAGCCGAGTCGATTGAGCCATGTCCGTCTGTCTGTCCGTCTGTCCGTCTGTATGAGACAACGGATCTCAGCTATTAAAAAAGCTAGAGACACCAAATTTGGTATGGAGGTTCCTATATATAAGAGGCAGACAAAGTTTATTTCAAATGTTTGATGCCACGCCCACCGCCCCCGCAAATCGGTAATTTACGATTATTAAGCAAAGTATTAAACTTATGAAGTGCTTTGGTATGTATAATGCTTAATACCATATAAATGTATTCTCCAAATTACAATCCGATCGGACCAATAACACAGGAGTTATTCAAGTCAACGTTTTCAATACAAATGTACGAGCAGCAGCCGGCGCGCTGCTTGGAGTTGACGTCGACTTCGACGTTGCGTCTCGCCGCTTTACGCTTTACGCGAAATTATCAGTGTAGTTACACGTTTGTAACAGATTTAGAAAATTGGGAGAAGGGTATCCTACTGTCGGGCGTTCGACTGTAGCCATATTCACTTGTTTTTTTTATACCCTTGCAGAGGGTATATTAATATTAGCCAGAAGTTTGCAACGCACCTTAGGAGACATCTCCGACCCTATAAAGTACATATATTCTGAATCAGCATAAACAGAGGAGTCCAAAAATGGATCCGTCTGTCCGTCCGTCCGTCCGTCCGTCCGTCCGTCTGTTGCAACGCAAACTAGTCTCTCAGTTTTTGAGCTATCTTCATGAAACTTGGCATATAAGCTTCTTATTGCTGCGCGCTGTAAATAAGTCGGAACGAGCCAGATCGGACCGATATATCGTATAGCTGTCATAGAAACTATCGGCCGATTTTTGTTGTTTTTCAAGATATTGCAACAAGATTTGGCAAATCTTATTCTTATTACATTCCTAATGTGCTGTCAAAATTGTATCAAAATCGGACAGCTATAACATATAGCTGCCATAGGAACAATCGGCTGAAATTAGGGTTTTTGTATGCAAACCTGTTTTGTTCTTGGAAATACCGCACATTATCAATACTTTTTAATGTTATACAGTAACCCGCCCTTATTTTTTCCATTTAAATATCTCAGACTTTTATATTCTATAGCTGTTATAGGAACAATCAGTCAGTCCGTCTGTCTGTTGCAACGCAAATTAGTCCCCCAGTTATTGAGCTATCTTCATAAAAGTTGGCTCACAAGCTTCTTAATTCTGCCTTCATTAAATAAGTCGGAACGGACCAGATCGGACTGATATATCGTACAGCTGTCATGGAGCCTATCGGTCGCTTTTCGTTATATTTCAAGATATAGCTATCAGGCTTACCACATCCAAATCTAAGTATGTCCTTAATAATAAAGTTTCATCAAAATCGAAGTTTTATAACTTATAACGATCAACTATCGGCATAATGAAGGTACGTGTTGCAATTTTATTTTAATCTGAGTACTATTACATATAGCTGTGTACAACTGCAAGGGTATAAAACCTTCGGCAAGCCGAAGGTAGCTTTGCTTTCTTGTTTTTTTTTTTTTGGACGTTGAATACAATGAATGTATTAACAAGTGGTCCAACGACTCCAAGCCGATGCTTGTTGCGCGCGGAACCCAGACGAAGTCCACCTCCCGCCTAACCGACCGAGAGGCACCATCGCATAACGGACGACACGGAAACGCGGTAAAAATGCGAATAGACACGCGAAAGGAAATAACGCGATAAATATCGAAAACGCGGATAGGAGATAGAATATGCATGCAATAAAAAGAATATCGAGGAAATAATATTACTAATTACTTACTAGATAGAGAAGAATTAAAGACTTCATAGCAGCAATAGAGTTAGTGCCAGCTATGACGTGTTGAAGTTTATTGTAGTCCGAACATAATACCCTGAACGGATCGTGCAGTGCATAGTTCGATCTACAATAAGGAAGAATTAGTGGAAGATAATTACGAATAATTCTGCATGGGACAGAGAAGTGAAGCTGTCTTACAAGGACCTCACTGTCAATGTCACCTTGCAGAAGGTTGTTAATAAATAATACCCCTAGCATGGTTCTGCGATTAGTTAGGGAAGGCAAATTTAATAATAAGAGTCTATTGTTATAGGAAGGTAGTCTTAAATTTTCATCCCAGTTAAGGCCACGTAAAGCAAAAAGTAAAAAGTTCTTTTGTACGGACTCGATGCGTTCTTTATGAATAGTGTACTGGGGACATCATACGCATGAACCGTATTCAAGACTAGGATGAACAAGTAAGATGTAGATGGTCTTTGTAAGATAAGGATCGTCAAATTCCTGAGACCATCTCTTAATAAAGCCAAGGACACCCATGGCTTTATTGACCATATTAAAAATATGATTGGAAAACTTTAGTTTTCAGTCCAAACGGACCCCCAAATCATCAACTAGGGTGATTCTTTCCAATACACAACCACAAAGAGAATAAGAAGTATACATTGGACTGGCTCGAGAGAATATCATCAGCTTGCATTTAGAGCTGTTCAGGTTTAAAAAATTGGCACAACACCACGAATGAAAACTATTTAGGTCGCCTGTAAGTGTGAGTGACAGTGGTCTTCTTTAAATTGATAACAAAGCTTTACATCCTCTGCGTACATGAGAGTACGAGAGTTACGTATGACCAAAGGCAGGTCATTGATGAAAAGCGTAAAAAGTAGGGGGCCGTGATGACTCCCTTGAGGAACGCCAGATATGGCATGAAGTGGAATTGAAAGGCTGTTTTTAAAGAGAACTCTTTGAATTCTGTCAGTCAGATAGCTTACAATCCAACTAAGTAATTTCGGTGAGAAACCTAGAAGGTCAAGCTTATGTGCCAGAAGGGAATGATTCACTGAGTCAAAAGCTTTACTGAAATCAGTATAAATGACATCAGTTTGAAGATTTTTCTGAAATCCTTTTACCACAAAGGATGTCAGCTCCAGCAAATTTTTTTTAGTTGAACGACGTTTAATAAATCCGTGTTGAAAAGGTGAAATAACGGATCTGCATAAATGTTGCAAGTGAGAAGTTATAACATTCTCGAAAAATTTAGGTATGGCCGACAATTTAGAGATACCTCTATAATTGCTTGCTTCATACTTGCTGCCCTTTTTCAATAAGGGGATAATAAAAGATTCCTTCCAAATGGAAGGAAAGAGTGAAGTTTCTAAGGACAGCGTAAATAGTTTTAGCAAAGGCTTACTTAAGGAGTTGGCACAAAACCGAAGTATACAAGCGGGAACACCGTCAGGGTGAAAAAACTGGCTTAACTAAATGAAGCTCCTTGACAAGGGAGCTTTCGTTTAGAAAGGGGGAGAAGATACCATTCGAACTTGGAATGTTGTATGGGTAAAAAAAAAAACTTTAAAAAACTTTGCAAACAGATCGGCCATGGTTTGGTCGGTATTCGCATTAGCATTTTCAAACGTTAAGTTAGTAGGAAAAGCGGAAGACTTACGCTTCGTGTTAACAAAACTATAAAACTGTTTGGGGTTCTGAATGAACTGAACCTTACAACGAGCTAAATAGTTTTTATAACATTTCGCGTTTAAGACTGTAAAGTCTGACCGCGCGCATAAGTAGCGTGAAAAGGCTAAGGGCGAGTTACTACATTTAAATTTTTTGTAAAGGCTTGACTTTAAATTTTTTAACCGTGACAACTCTCTTGTAAACCATGGCGGCTTAGTCGAGGATGATGAATAAAAGCACGGAACGCAAATATCAAAGAATGAATGAATAATTTTATAAAAAATATTGGTCGCTACTGATATATCAGTAGACACATACAATTCCAACCAATCAAATTGGGAAATTAAAGAGTTTAGTAAATAAAAATCTGCTTTTCTAAAGCAGCGTACGCGTTTACACAGTTTTTCAGGTTTATCCATACAAGCCCCAAAATCAAAAGACACTTCCAGAGTAGGATGGTAAGGATCTTCTGGGAAAGAAAGTGGTTGAGTCTTGACTAAATTCACTCTAGATGGATCGGAGACAAAGCATAAGTCTGTTACTACAGTTTAAGATATGATTGACCTGCGACAATGACATATCAAACAGACCGTCAAAAAGGTCGTGGTGCCGTGAGGGCAGCAGAGAATTTGAATCAACACTTGTTGTCCAATTACAATCAGGGATATTAAAGTCTTCAAGAACTGAAAGGTGATCTCTGTCTGATAACAGATTAAATATAGTCTTTATTGCAGACAAATGTTGCAAATAGACAGATACATCCGATGGCGGCAGAATATAGGAACAGGTTATATAATGAGAAAAACCGGGAAAGTGTAATTTTACACAGAGGAATTCAATACCAAGTTGAATCTCCGGCAGTAAAAGTTCCGAATTGATAGTGGAATCGACTGCAATAAGGACTCCACCACCACGACGGTCAGGTCGATCACACCTGTAGGTTGTGAACTTGCTTGGAAAGTTCTGGTAAAGTTGAAAGTTTAGTACATAGACCTCTAACATTTTGATATGAAAGAGTTAAGGAGCATGTTAGTTTTTATACCCTTGCAGAGGGTATATTAATTTTAGCCAGAAGTTTGCAACGCACCTTAGGAGACATCTCCGACCCTATAAAGTATATATATTCTGAATCAGCATAAACAGAGGAGTCCAAAAATGGATGTCCGTCTGTCCGTCCGTCCGTCCGTCCGTCCGTCCGTCCGTCCGTCCGTCCGTCCGTCCGTCCGTCCGTCCGTCCGTCCGTCTGTTGCAACGCAAACTAGTCTCTCAATTTTTAAGCTATCTTCATGAAACTTGGCATATAAGCTTCTTATTGCTGCGCGCTGTAAATAAGTCGGAACGAGCCAGATCGGACCGATATATCGTATAGCTGTCATAGAAGCTATCGGCCGATTTTTGTTGTTTTTCAAGATATTGCAACAAGATTTGGCAAATCTTATTCTTATTACGTTCTTAATGTGCTGTCAAAATTGTATCAAAATCGGACCACTATAACATATAGCTGCCATAGGAACAATCGGCTGAAATTTGGGTTTTTGTATGCAAACCTGTTTTGTTCTTGGAAATACCGCACATTATCAATACTTTTTAATGTTATACAGTAACCCGCCCTTATTTTTATACCCTTCGACCATTGAAAATGGTCAAAAAAGGGTATACTAACTTTGTGAAATGTATGTAACAGGCATAAGGAGGCGTGGCAGACCCCATAAAGTATATATATTCTTGCTCAGGATCACTAGCCGAGTCGATTGAGCCATGTCCGTCTGTCTGTCCGTCTGTCCGTCTGTCCGGCTGTCCGTCTGTCTGTTTGAGACAACGGATCTCAGCTATTAAAAAGGCTAGAGACACCAAATTTGGTATGTAGGTTCCTAAATTTCCCAAGCAGATAAAGTTTATGTTAAATGTTTGATGCCACGCCCACCGCCCCCGCAAATCGGTAATTTGTGATTATTAAGCAAACTATTAAACTTATAAAGTTCTGCTTTAGTATGCATAATGATAAATGCCATATGAACAAATTCTCCAAATTACAATCCGATCGGACTAATAACTCAGAAGTTATTCAAGTCAACGTTTTCAGTACAAATGTACGAGCAGCAGCCTGCGCGCTACTTTAGCAGTTGACGTCGACGTCACTCTTAACGTGCGTCGCTGTGTGAGTGTGAGCGAGAAAGCTATATGTAGTAGAAGTATTTGTGCAAAATTTCTGTTTGAAATTATGAGTGTGGTTACACGTTTGTAACGGATTTTAAAAATTGGGAGAAGGGTATCCTACTGTCGGGCGTTCGACTGTAGCCATATCCACTTGTTTCCATTTAAATATCTCAGACTTTTATATTCTATAGCTGTTATAGGAACAATCAGTCAGTCCGTCTGTCTGTTGCAACGCAAATTAGACCCCCAGTTATAGAGCTATCTTCATAAAAGTTGGCTCACAAGCTTCTTATTTCTGCCCTCTTTAAATAAGTCGGAACGGGCCAGATCGGACTGATATATCGTGTAGCTGTCATCGGCCGTTATATTTCAAGATATAGCTATCGGGCTTACCACATTCAAAGATAAGTTTGGTCATTCGATGTACTGTTATAATTGTTCAATAAATACCACAGAAACCAGCAGCAATCTAAATATATTTTATATTTTGTATAACTGCAAGGGTATGAAACCTTCGGCAAGCCGAAGGTAGCTTTGCTTTCTTGTTTTAAATATAAATAAATTCAGTACGAAACGCAAAAAGAAAGTACTGAGAGCTTGCTCTTACAAGCACAATTTCAGATTTTGGCGAGGAAGTGAGTAAATCTTTGAATTGATAAATGCATGTTTTTACATATTTTTATGGTACATATTCCTTTATTTTAGGTCAGTAATGCACGTTCAATGGTCGTTCATTGGGATGGTAAACTAATGGATGATATTGTTGGCACACAAAAAGTAGATCGGATTGCAGTTCTGGTTAGCTACAATGGCATATCTAAATTTCTAAGTGCTGCTATCATTGAACCTTCTACTTGGGAAAACATTGCAAAGGTTGTACTTGACGCGTTAATCAAGTGGAATATTATAAACAAAATCAGCGCAATGAGTTTTGACACAACTTCATCAAATACCGGATCTAAATTAGGAGCGACTGTCTTTTCAAAAATTTGTATTTAAAAAGCTTCTTCAATTTCCTTGCCGACATCACATATATGAGTTTATTTTGAAAAGCGTTTTTGAGTTGAAGTATGTATAAGCAGTGCTCCCGAGGTACTTTTGTTCAACCGTTTCGCAGCACCTTGGCTCAAGATAAACTAAAAGCTTTACAACTCTGGTTTGGATGATCCTGTAATTCGCAAAATTATAAACCAGGAACAGGAGCTTTCTCTTAAACAGTTTTGTTATTTGCAACTGCAGCTAAAATCGTATAGCAGAGCAGATTATCAGGAACTTCTTCATTTGTCACTCTCTTTTCTTGGAGAAAACTACACTTTTCGATGTTGCAGTTCAACGTCCAACGCCAGGTTTATGGGTAAAGCAATTTACAGTCTTATCATATTTATATTCCGCTGTCAATTTAAGTTGAATAAGCGAGAGATGATTGCACTGCGAGATCTTTGCTTATTTATTATACTTTTGTACATCAAAGTATGGTATGAATGTACAAATGCAATCAGTGCTCCAAACTTGGACTTGCAGTTTGTGAAATATGCCCTTATGTACGGAGACATTGATATTGCGGTGTCTGAAAAAATAATTTCCAAAATAAAAAGTCATTTGTGGTATTTATCGCCGGAAGTAGCTGCCTTAGCATTTTTCGATCCTACAGTGACAGCTGATGAAAAAAGAAATATGATTAACCAATTAAAGCAGAGGAGCCGAAAATAAAGATTTTGGAGCAAAGGCGTATTTTAGACGCTATCGACTTGCGATGCAGCTCTATAAGTGACTTCATATGTTACAAAAGCAGTTACTTTTTCGATGCATTCGGGCTATCCAGCAGTTTCCTTAAACATGATCCACTAACCTGGACAGAAAATTACGATTACATCGAGTCATTTAATATTTGTGCTGGTTTGTTTGTTGTCAACAATACTGCTGAGCGTGGCATAAAATTTATGAAAGACTACAATCGAATTTTGGCAAAAAATAAGGAGGAAAAGCAACTTATTCTTCCATTCGTTGAGAGATATCGCAAAACATATCCATCACATTATACACAAGTCGGTAAAGCTACAGTCGAGCGCGCTCGACAGTAAGATACCATTCTCCCAATTCTATATCCGCTACAAACGTGTAACTACACTGATAATTTCAAACATAAATTCTGCTGAAATACTTCTCTACATATAGCTCACTCGCTCGCACTCACACAGCGACGCGCGTAAAAAGTATAGCGACTCGACGCAAAGTCGACGTCGACGTTAAATGCTCGTAGCTACGCGCAGGCTGCTCGTACATTTGTATTGAAAACATTGCAACAACTTGCATAACTCCAGTGTTATTAGTCCGATGTAATTTGGAGGATATGTTCATATTACATTAAACTTTATACATACCAAAGCAGAACTTTATAAGTTTAATACTTTGCTTAATAATCGTAAATTACCAATTTTCGGGGGCGGTGGGCATGGCATCAAACATTTGAAATAAACTTTATCTGCCTATTATATATAGGAACCTCCATACCAAATTTCGTGTCTCTAGCTTTTTTATACCCTTGCAGAGGGTATATTAATTTTAGCCAGAAGTTTGCAACGCACCTTAGGAGACACCTCCGACCCTATAAAGTATATATATTCTGAATCAGCATAAACAGAGGAGTCCAAAAATGGATGTCCGTCTGTCCGTCCGTCCGTCCGTCCGTCTGTTGCAACGCAAACTAGTCTCTCAGTTTTTGAGCTATCTTCATGAAACTTGGCACACAAGCTTCTTATTGCTGTACGCTGTAAATAAGTCGGAACGAGCCAGATCGGACCGATATATCGTATAGCTGTCATAGAAACTATGCATGATTTGGCAAATCTTATTCTTATTACGTTCTTAATGTGCTGTCAAAATTGTATCAAAATCGGACCACTATAACATATAGCTGCCATAGGAACAATCGGCTGAAATCAGGGTTTTTGTATGCGAACCTGTTTTGTTTTTGGAAATACCGCATATTATGAATACTTTTTAATGTTATACAGTAACCCGCCCTTAGTTTTTCCATTTAAATATCTCAGACGTTTATATTCTAAAGCTGTTATTGGAACAATCAGTCAGTCCTTCTGTCTGTTGCAACGCAAATTACTCCCCTAGTTATTTAGCTATCTTTATGAAACTTTGCTCACAAGCTTCTTATTTGTGCCCTCTTTAAATAAGTCGGAACGGGCCAGATCGGACTGATATATCGTATAGCTGCCATGGAGCCTATCGGCCGATTTTCGTTATATTTCAAGATATAGCTATCAGGCTTAGAACATCTAAATCTAAGTGTGTCCTTAATAATAAAGTTTCATCAAAATCGAACTCTTATAACTTTTAACGATCAACGATCGCCATAATGAAGTTACCTGCTGCAATTTTATAAAAATCTGCGTACTATCACATATAGCTGTGTACAACTGCAAGGGTATAAAACCTTCGGCAAGCCGAAGGTAGCTTTGCTTTCTTGTTTTTGTTTTATGTTGGGCTGAGACTAGAGACGGCAAAGGAAGATTAATCGGTGGGCGATTTTTCTTCTTCTTTGTTTCGTACTCTTTGACCATTAAATGCTCCGGCCAAAATTGAGACGAGCATATAATGCCCAGGAGTTCGTTGGAGACACTTATTTTGTCCCTCTCATAAGAAAACTTGAATTTTTCCACTTTAATATCCAAGGAATGAATTTTGCCTTGAATATTGGCTGTTACCTCATTTGATGTGAGGTCAGGGGCAAGCCTGGAAACAAAAATTTGTTTCCTTTGTGGAACACCTATCTTTTTAATCTTTTTAGGCGCCTCAGGTACAACTCCAAAGCATAGGTTCTCTTCTGGTAAACTAGAACTTGAACACGCCTTCGGTAAAACTATTAACTGTGGCACGGGCAACGAGACCACAGCGGACTTGTCGGAATTTATGGGCGTCACAGGTTGCACACACTCAATGACATTATCAGGAAGCGAAACCGATTGAGCCGAATACCTCGTTACTATTGGGAGATTGGTGAACGAAATCAACGGCTGGATCACTGGCGTGCTTGGCTGGTCAATTAGAGGGATATGGGTGGCGCTAACTGAAGACTTTTGATTTCGCGCGCATTTCTTACGCTTTGGTGATTCATTCAATAACTTAAGGTTATTGAAAGACGAATCAAGCGCAACGTAACGAACACATTTCGTTCTCCACCTCCCTACACACATCAAGGTAATAACGCAACCCAGTGCGCTTGGCTACGGCGTCAGCCGTCGGGCCAGTATATCCAGCACACTTCGCGTGTACTACGCTCTCACATGGCCAACTCGAGATGCTTGCCTGGGCGGCAGTCACCTGCTTAAGGCAGGATTTCTTGAAGCAAATTAAAACGTCCATTATAGGGGACACCTACTGTAAAAACAAAATCAGCCAAAAAGAAAACAAAACCAAAACAAGAAAAGGGATGAGCGCAAGAGAGAGAAATTAACGCGCGTAAAGGGCAGAGAGCAGAGAGAGCAAAGGTAATAAAAAAGACAAGAAAGCAAGGCTACCTTCGGCTTGCCGAAGGTTTTATACCCTTGCAGTTGTACACAGCTATATGTAATAGTACTCAGATTAAAATAAAATTGCAACAGGTACCTTCATTATGCCGATAGTTGATCGTTATAAGTTATAAAACTTCGATTTTGATGAAACTTTATTATTAAGGACATACTTAGATTTGGATGTGGTAAGCCTGATAGCTATATCTTGAAATATAACGAAAAGCGACCGATAGGCTCCATGACAGCTGTACGATATATCAGTCCGATCTGGTCCGTTCCGACTTATTTAATGAAGGCAGAATTAAGAAGCTTGTGAGCCAACTTTTATGAAGATAGCTCAATAACTGGGGGACTAATTTGCGTTGCAACAGACAGACGGACTGACTGATTGTTCCTATAACAGCTATAGAATATAAAAGTCTGAGATATTTAAATGGAAAAAATAAGGGCGGGTTACTGTATAACATTAAAAAGTATTGATAATGTGCGGTATTTCCAAGAACAAAACAGGTTTGCATACAAAAACCCTAATTTCAGCCGATTGTTCCTATGGCAGCTATATGTTATAGCTGTCCGATTTTGATACAATTTTGACAGCACATTAGGAATGTAATAAGAATAAGATTTGCCAAATCTTGTTGCAATATCTTGAAAAACAACAAAAATCGGCCGATAGTTTCTATGACAGCTATACGATATATCGGTCCGATCTGGCTCGTTCCGACTTATTTACAGCGCGCAGCAATAAGAAGCTTATATGCCAAGTTTCATGAAGATAGCTCAAAAACTGAGAGACTAGTTTGCGTTGCAACAGACGGACGGACGGACGGACGGACGGACAGACGGACATCCATTTTTGGACTCCTCTGTTTATGCTGATTCAGAATATATGTACTTTATAGGGTCGGAGATGTCTCCTAAGGTGCGTTGCAAACTTCTGGCTAATATTAATATACCCTCTGCAAGGGTATAACAAGTGGATATGGCTACAGTCGAGCGCTCGACAGTAAGATACCCTTCACCCAATTTTCTTAATCTGTTATAAATGTGTAACTACACTACATATAGCTTACTCGCTCGCACTCATACAGCGACGCACGTAAAGAGTAAAGCGACACGACGCAACGTCGGCGTCGACGTCAATTGCTCAAAGCAGCGCGCCGGCTGCTGCTCGTACATTTATATTGAAAACGTTGACTAGAATAACTCCAGTGTTATTGCTCCGATCGGATTGTAATTTGGAGATTATGTTCATATTGCATTCAGCTTTATACACACCAAAGCAGAACTTTATAAGTTGAATACTTTGCTTAATAATCACAAATTACCGATTTGCGGGGGCGGTGGGCGTGGCATCACACATTTGAAATAAACTTCATCTGCTTGGGAAATATGGGAACCTCCATGCCGAATTTGGTATCTCTAGCTCTTTTAATAGCTAAGATCCGTTGTCTCAAACAGACAGACGGACTGACGGACAGACAGACGGACATGGCTCAATCGACTCGGCTAGTGATCCTGAGCAAGAATATATATACTTTATGGGGTCTGCCACGCCTCCTTATGCCTGTTACATACATTGCACAAAGTTAGTATACCCTTTTTTGACCATTTTCAATGGTCGAAGGGTATAACAAGTGCTAGAGCGGCAAAGCGTGAGAGCAGCTTAGGCGCGCTCAAAGAATTAGGAGAGGTAAGAAGAGAGAAAAATTAGCGGTGACAAACAACACTAACAACTACGTCGCTTACGAAGAGAGAATAGATAAAACGAAATGCACCAAACTAGGCAGAACCGATGCACAAAACAGAAAAAAAACAAGTAAATATGGCTACAGTCGAACGCCCGACAGTAGGATACCCTTCTCCCAATTTTCTAAATCTGTTACAAACGTGTAACTACACTGATAATTTCAAACAGAAATTCTGCACAAATTCTTCTCTATATATACATAGCTTACTCGCTCGCACTCACACAGCGACGCGCGTAAAGCGTAAAGCGGCGAGACGCAACGTCGAAGTCGACGTCAACTCCAAGCAGCGCGCCGGCTGCTGCTCGTACATTTGTATTGAAAACGTTGACTTGAATAACTCCTGTGTTATTGGTCCGATCGGATTGTAATTTGGAGAATATTTATATGGTATTAAGCATTATACATACCAAAGCACAACTTCATAAGTTTAATACTTTGCTTAATAATCGTAAATTACCGATTTGCGGGGGCGGTGGGCGTGGCATCAAACATTTGAAATAAACTTTGTCTGCCTCTTATATATAGGAACCTCCATACCAAATTTGGTGTCTCTAGCTTTTTTAATAGCTGAGATCCGTTGTCTCATACAGACGGACAGACGGACAGACGGACAGACAGACGGACATGGCTCAATCGACTCGGCTAGTGATCCTGAGCAAGAATATATATACTTTATGGGGTCTGCCACGCCTCCTTATGCCTGTTACATACATTTCACAAAGTTAGTATACCCTTTTTTGACCATTTTCAATGGTCGAAGGGTATAAAAATCTAAAATTAGCAAACACAGATTAGTTTGACTACTTTAAAGAGCATGCACACGCGTCGTTAACGGGCTAAAGTTAAACTTCGGGTTTAAAGTTAATTTACGTGAAAACACCGGTTTAATAACAAAGCCGAAAAATCGAAGCGAAAAAAAAACAAGTCGGAAAGGCTACAGTCGAGTTCGCCCGACTGTGGTATACCCGCTACAACTTTGCGAAAAAACACATCTGACAGTCTCAAATTTGTTTTTCTAACTCGCCTTATAGTTATCATCGAATTTAAAAGAAGATGTAGCATAATGCTAAAAAAAAACAAGAAAGCAAGGCTACCTTCGGCTTGCCGAAGGTTTTATACCCTTGCAGTTGTACACAGCTATATGTAATATTACTCAGATTTTTATAAAATTGCAACAGGTACCTTCATTAGGCCGATCGTTGATTGTTACAAGTTATAAAACTTCGATTTTGATGAAACTTTATTATTAAGGATGTCCTTAATAATTAGATTTGGATGTGGTAAGCCTGATAGCTATATCTTGAATATATAACGAAAATCGACCGATAGGCTCCATGACAGCTGTTCGATATATCAGTCCGATCTGGCCCGTTCCGAATTATTTAATGAAGGCAGAATTAAGAAGCTTGTGAGCCAACTTTTATGAAGATAGCTAAATAACTGGGGGACTAATTTGCGTTGCAACAGACAGACGGACTGACTGATTGTTCCTATAACAGCTATAGAATATAAACGTCTAAGATATTTAAATGGAAAAACTAAGGACGGGTTACTGTATAACATTAAAAAGTATTGATAATGTGCTGTATTTCCAAGAACAAAACAGGTTTGCATACAAAAACCCTAATTTCAGCCGATTGTTCCTATGGCAGCTATATGTTATAGTGGTCCGATTTTGATACAATTTTGACAGCATATTAGGAACGTAATAAGAATAAGATTTCCCAAATCTTGTTGCAATATCTTGAAAAACAACAAAAATCGGCCGATAGTTTCTATGACAGCTATACGATATATCGGTCCGATCTGGCTCGTTCCGACTTATTTACAGCGCGCAGCAATAAGAAGCTTATATGCCAAGTTTCATGAAGATAGCTCAAAAACTGAGAGACTAGTTTGCGTTGCAACAGACGGACGGACGGACGGACGGACGGACGGACGGACAGACGGACATCCATTTTTGGACTCCTCTGTTTATGCTGATTCAGAATATATATACTTTATAGGGTCGGAGATGTCTCCTAAGGTGCGTTGCAAACTTCTGGCTAAAATTAATATACCCTCTGCAAGGGTATAACAAAAAACAAGTGGATATGGCTACAGTCGAGCGCTCGACAGTAAGATACCCTTCTCCCAATTTTTAAAATCCGTTACAAACGTGTAACCACACTCATAATATCAAACAGAAATTTTGCACAAATACTTCTTCTACATATAGCTTTCTCGCTCACACTCACACAGCGACGCACGTTAAGAGTGACGTCGGCGTCGGCGTCAACTACTGAAAGCAGCGCGCAGGCTGCTGCTCGTACATTTGTACTGAAAACGTTGACTTGAATAACTTCTGTGTTATTGATCCGATCGGATTGTAATTTGGAGGATATGTTCATATGGGATTTAGCATTATACATACCAAAGCAGAACTTTCTAAGTTTAATACTTTGCTTAATAATCGTAAATTACCGAATTGTGGGGGCGGTGGGCGTGGCATCAAACATTTGAAATAAACTTTGTCTGCTTGGGAAATATAGGAACCTCCATGCAAAATTTGGTGTCTCTACCTCTTTTAATAGCTGAGATCCGTTGTCTCAAACAAACAGACGGACAGACGGACAGACAGACGGACATGTCTCAATCGACTCGGCTAGTGATCCTGAGCAAGAATATATATACTTTATGGGGTCTGCCACGCCTCCTTATGCCTGTTACATACATTGCACAAAGTTAGTATACCCTTTTTTGACCATTTTCAATGGTCGAAGGGTATAAAAACAAGAAAGCAAGGCTACCTTCGGCTTGCCGAAGGTTTTATACCCTTGCAGTTGTACACAGCTATATGTAATATTACTCAGATTTTTATAAAATTGCAACAGGTACCTTCATTAGGCCGATCGTTGATTGTTACAAGTTATAAAACTTCGATTTTGATGAAACTTTATTATTAAGGATGTCCTTAATAATTAGATTTGGATGTGGTAAGCCTGATAGCTATATCTTGAATATATAACGAAAATCGACCGATAGGCTCCATGACAGCTGTTCGATATATCAGTCCGATCTGGCCCGTTCCGAATTATTTAATGAAGGCAGAATTAAGAAGCTTGTGAGCCAACTTTTATGAAGATAGCTAAATAACTGGGGGACTAATTTGCGTTGCAACAGACAGACGGACTGACTGATTGTTCCTATAACAGCTATAGAATATAAACGTCTGAGATATTTAAATGGAAAAACTAAGGACGGGTTACTGTATAACATTAACAAGTGGATATGGCTACAGTCGAGCGCTCGACAGTAAGATACCCTTCTCCCAATTTTTAAAATCCGTTACAAACGTGTAACCACACTCATAATATCAAACAGAAATTTTGCACAAATACTTCTACTACATATAGCTTTCTCGCTCACACTCACACAGCGACGCACGTTAAGAGTGACGTCGGCGTCGGCGTCAACTACTGAAAGCAGCGCGCAGGCTGCTGCTCGTACATTTGTACTGAAAACGTTGACTTGAATAACTTCTGTGTTATTGGTCCGATCGGATTGTAATTTGGAGGATATGTTCATATGGGATTTAGCATTATACATACCAAATCAGAACTTTCTAAGTTTAATACTTTGCTTAATAATCGTAAATTACCGAATTGTGGGGGCGGTGGGCGTGGCATCAAACATTTGAAATAAACTTTGTCTGCTTGGGAAATATAGGAACCTCCATGCAAAATTTGGTGTCTCTACCTCTTTTAATAGCTGAGATCCGTTGTCTCAAACAAACAGACGGACAGACGGACAGACAGACGGACATGTCTCAATCGACTCGGCTAGTGATCCTGAGCAAGAATATATATACTTTATGGGGTCTGCCACGCCTCCTTATGCCTGTTACATACATTGCACAAAGTTAGTATACCCTTTTTTGACCATTTTCAATGGTCGAAGGGTATAAAAAGTGTTGATAATGTGCTGTATTTCCAAGAACAAAACAGGTTTGCATACAAAAACCCTAATTTCAGCCGATTGTTCCTATGGCAGCTATATGTTATAGTGGTCCGATTTTGATACAATTTTGACAGCATATTAGGAACGTAATAAGAATAAGATTTCCCAAATCTTGTTGCAATATCTTGAAAAACAACACAAATCGGCCGATAGTTTCTATGACAGCTATACGATATATCGGTCCGATCTGGCTCGTTCCGACTTATTTACAGCGCGCAGCAATAAGAAGCTTATATGCCAAGTTTCATGAAGATAGCTCAAAAACTGAGAGACTAGTTTGCGTTGCAACAGACGGACGGACGGACGGACGGACAGACGGACATCCATTTTTGGACTCCTCTGTTTATGCTGATTCAGAATATATATACTTTATAGGGTCGGAGATGTCTCCTAAGGTGCGTTGCAAACTTCTGGCTAAAATTAATATACCCTCTGCAAGGGTATAACAAAACAAGTGGATATGGCTACAGTCGAACGCCCGACAGTAGGATACCCTTTTCCCAATTTTTAAAATCCGTTACAAACGTGTAACCACACTCATAATTTCAAACAGAAATTTTGCACAAATATTTCTACAACATATAGCTTTCTCGCTCACACTCACACAGCGACGCACGTTAAGAGTGACGTCACCGTCGGCGTCAACTACTGAAAGCAGCGCGCAGGCTGCTGCTCGTACATTTGTACTGAAAACGTTGACTTGAATAACTTCTGTGTTATTAGTCCAATCGGATTGTAATTTGGGGGATATGTTCATATGGCATTTAGCATTATACATACCAAAGCAGAACTTTCTAAGTTTAATACTTTGCTTAATAATCGTAAATTACCGATTTGCGGGGGCGGTGGGCGTGGCATCGAACATTTAACATAAACTTCACCTGCCTCTTATATATAGGAACTTTCATTCCAAATTTGGTGTCTCTAGCTTTTTTAATAGCTGAGATCCGTTCCCTCATACAGACGGACAGACGGACAGACGGACAGACAGACGGACATGTCTCAATCGACTCGGCTAGTGATCCTGAGCAAGAATATATATACTTTGTGGGGTCTGCCACGCCTCCTTATGCCTGTTACATACATTGCACAAAGTTAGTATACCCTTTTTTGACCATTTTCAATGGTCGAAGGGTATAAAAAAGATTGCCTGACCAAAAAAGCTTGTAATATGCAGTTCGCAACTATAACCACTCCGCCATTAGCACATTATAAATTTAGCCGGCAAAGTTGCATTCAGCTTGTCGTCCAGGACAAAAACTAATACCAACTCACTTCCCAAAAAAATATTTTTAATCAAATGCATTTAATACTAAACTTAAAATATTTTAAGTACTTGAAAAAAAGTAAATTTCAGAAAATCCACTAGATTCGGACCGAGTTGGATTCGAACCCGTACCCTTTGGTTCACAGTCAACGACCACATCCACTCAGCCACTGCACCTTCTATGCATTTATTATAAAATTGCAATAATGATCAGTGCAAATAACTTTAGTACATATAATTGAAAAAAAGTGCTTGCCACCGGAGTTGAACCTGCATATCTTGCATATCTAACATAATAAAGCAGACAAAACACGTGGTCACATGGCACTACTATTTCTTTAATATCTTCCATATTTATAGTCCAATCTTACTGAAATTTTCACGAAACGTCCGCAAGATGGTATTTATAACGTATATTAAAAACTGTTACTGTAGAGCTAATATTGCAGCTGAAGTCCATTTTTTTCAATTTATAGGGGCGGGTGGAGGCGTGGCCAAAATCTAAAATAAACTTGATAAGCGTGCAGTAATAACACATATTGTCACAAAATTTGGTAGCTCTAGCTCTTATAATAGCTGAGATCTAGGTGTTCACACGGACGGACGGACAGACAGACGGACAGACGGACAGACGGACAGACGGACGGACGGACAGACGGACAGACGGACATGGCTATATCGACTCGGCTGTTGATACTGATTAAGAATATATATACTTTATGGGGTCGGAGATGTCTCCTTCTGCCTGTTACATACATTTTCGGTTTGAACAAAGTTATAATACCCTTCTACTCTATGAGTAGCGGGTATAAAAACAAGAAAGCAAGGCTACCTTCGGCTTGCCGAAGGTTTTATACCCTTGCAGTTGTACACAGCTATATGTAATATTACTCAGATTTTTATAAAATTGCAACAGGTACCTTCATTAGGCCGATCGTTGATTGTTACAAGTTATAAAACTTCGATTTTGATGAAACTTTATTATTAAGGATGTCCTTAATAATTAGATTTGGATGTGGTAAGCCTGATAGCTATATCTTGAATATATAACGAAAATCGACCGATAGGCTCCATGACAGCTGTTCGATATATCAGTCCGATCTGGCCCGTTCCGAATTATTTAATGAAGGCAGAATTAAGAAGCTTGTGAGCCAACTTTTATGAAGATAGCTAAATAACTGGGGGACTAATTTGCGTTGCAACAGACAGACGGACTGACTGATTGTTCCTATAACAGCTATAGAATATAAACGTCTGAGATATTTAAATGGAAAAACTAAGGACGGGTTACTGTATAACATTAAAAAGTGTTGATAATGTGCTGTATTTCCAAGAACAAAACAGGTTTGCATACAAAAACCCTAATTTCAGCCGATTGTTCCTATGGCAGCTATATGTTATAGTGGTCCGATTTTGATACAATTTTGACAGCTTATTAGGAACGTAATAAGAATAAGATTTCCCAAATCTTGTTGCAATATCTTGAAAAACAACACAAATCGGCCGATAGTTTCTATGACAGCTATACGATATATCGGTCCGATCTGGCTCGTTCCGACTTATTTACAGCGCGCAGTAATAAGAAGCTTATATGCCAAGTTTCATGAAGATAGCTCAAAAACTGAGAGACTAGTTTGCGTTGCAACAGACGGACGGACGGACAGACGGACGGACGGACGGACGGACGGACGGACGGACGGACGGACGGACGGACGGACGGACGGACGGACGGACGGACAGACGGACATCCATTTTTGGACTCCTCTGTTTATGCTGATTCAGAATATATATACTTTATAGGGTCGGAGATGTCTCCTAAGGTGCGTTGCAAACTTCTGGCTAAAATTAATATACCCTCTGCAAGGGTATAACAAAAAACAAGTGGATATGGCTACAGTCGAGCGCTCGACAGTAAGATACCCTTCTCCCAATTTTTAAAATCCGTTACAAACGTGTAACCACACTCATAATATCAAACAGAAATTTTGCACAAATACTTCTACTACATATAGCTTTCTCGCTCACACTCACACAGCGACGCACGTTAAGAGTGACGTCGGCGTCGGCGTCAACTACTGAAAGCAGCGCGCAGGCTGCTGCTCGTACATTTGTACTGAAAACGTTGACTTGAATAACTTCTGTGTTATTGGTCCGATCGGA
The DNA here is from genome assembly GCA_018904105.1 of Zaprionus tsacasi. Lineage (NCBI taxonomy): Eukaryota > Metazoa > Arthropoda > Insecta > Diptera > Drosophilidae > Zaprionus > Zaprionus tsacasi. The sequence goes on from JAEIFR010000569.1 coordinate 303,596, forward strand.
TTGTAATTTGGAGGATATGTTCATATGGGATTTAGCATTATACATACCAAAGCAGAACTTTCTAAGTTTAATACTTTGCTTAATAATCGTAAATTACCGAATTGTGGGGGCGGTGGGCGTGGCATCAAACATTTGAAATAAACTTTGTCTGCTTGGGAAATATAGGAACCTCCATGCAAAATTTGGTGTCTCTACCTCTTTTAATAGCTGAGATCCGTTGTCTCAAACAAACAGACGGACAGACGGACAGACGGACAGACAGACGGACATGTCTCAATCGACTCGGCTAGTGATCCTGAGCAAGAATATATATACTTTATGGGGTCTGCCACGCCTCCTTATGCCTGTTACATACATTGCACAAAGTTAGTATACCCTTTTTTGACCATTTTCAATGGTCGAAGGGTATAAAAATGTATGCCCCTGTTGGGATTCGAGCCGTGGACCTAAAAAAAAGCTTGTAATATGCAGTTCGCAACTTTAACCACTCCGCCATTAGCACATTATAAATTTAGCCGGCAAAGTTGCATTATGAGACTATTCAGCTTGTCGTCCAGGACAAAAACTAATACCAACTCACTTCCCAAAAAAATATTTTTAATCAAATGCATTTAATACTAAACTTAAAATATTTTAAGTACTTGAAAAAAAGTAAATTTCAGAAAATCCACTAGATTCGGACCGAGTTGGATTCGAACCCGTACCCTTTGGTTCACAGTCAACGACCACATCCACTCAGCCACTGCACCTTCTATGCATTTATTATAAAATTGCAATAATGATCAGTGCAAATAACTTTAGTACATATAATTGAAAAAAAGTGCTTGCCACCGGAGTTGAACCTGCATATCTTGCATATCTAACATAATAAAGCAGACAAAACACGTGGTCACATGGCACTACTATTTCTTTAATATCTTCCATATTTATAGTCCAATCTTACTGAAATTTTCACGAAACGTCCGCAAGATGGTATTTATAACGTATATTAAAAACTGTTACTGTAGAGCTAATATTGCAGCTGAAGTCCATTTTTTTCAATTTATAGGGGCGGGTGGAGGCGTGGCCAAAATCTAAAATAAACTTGATAAGCGTGCAGTAATAACACATATTGTCACAAAATTTGGTAGCTCTAGCTCTTATAATAGCTGAGATCCAGGTGTTCACACGGACGGACGGACAGACAGACGGACAGACGGACGGCCGGACAGACGGACAGACGGACATGGCTATATCGACTCGGCTGTTGATACTGATTAAGAATATATATACTTTATGGGGTCGGAGATGTCTCCTTCTGCCTGTTACATACATTTTCGGTTTGAACAAAGTTATAATACCCTTCTACTCTATGAGTAGCGGGTATAAACACGTCCGTTCACTAGGAAATGAAAAGATGTTTTTTCTCATTAGTCCGTAAAAATTCCTCATCGATCATAGCACAAGAAATTGAATTTGATCATTGAGTTAAATACGGATATGGAAGATTATTGTCGTACTTAGTAGAGGATTAAGCAAATTGAAAACAGTCTGCAAAGAGCTAAGCAATGGTTGATTAATGGTTGCTTTCTTGTTTTGATATAAAATATAAGGTGGGAAACTATTAGACTTTCGTTCAATGTTAGCAGGGTTATAGAAGTGTTTAGGGTTACGTGCAAATTCCATTCGACAAAGAATTCAATATTTATACCCTTCGACCATTGAAAATGGTCAAAAAAGGGTATACTAACTTTGTGCAATGTATGTAACAGGCATAAGGAGGCGTGGCTGACCCCATAAAGTATATATATTCTTGCTCAGGATCACTAGCCGAGTCGATTGAGCCATGTCCGTCTGTCTGTCCGTCTGTCCGGCTGTCCGTCTGTCCGTCTGTCTGTTTGAGACAACGGATCTTAGCTATTAAAAGAGCTAGAGACACCAAATTTGGCATGGAGGTTCCCATATTTCCCAAGCAGATGAAGTTTATTTCAAATGTTTTATGCCACGCCCACCGCCCCCGCAAGTTGGTAATTCGTGATTATTAAGCGAAGTATTAAACTTATAATGTTCTACTTTGGTATGTATAAAGCTGAATGCAATATGAACATATTCTCCAAATTACAATCCGATCGAATCAATAACACAGGAGTTATTCAAGTCAACGTTTTCAATACAAATGTACGAGCAGCAGCCTGCGCGCTGCTTTGAGCAATTGACGTCGACGTCGACGTTGCGTCGTGTCGCTTTACTCTTTACGTGCGTCGCTGTATGAGTGCGAGCGAGTTAGCTATATGTAGTGTAGTTACACGACATATAACAGATTTAGAATATTGGGAGAAGGGTATCTTACTGTCGAGCACTCGACTGTAGCCTTACCCACTTGTTTTTATAAGAAAACTGTAACAAGTGATAAAATTTGCGTTTGCAACTATTATTGGGTATAATCAGAGGGATTACCCGAAGAAGTTCACGTGCATACCACGGAAACCAGTTAGACTTTGACGGATATGCACACGGAACATAAACATTAAAAATGTATTCAAGGATTTATAAAAATATGCGATGCAAGAATTTAAATCTGAACACCAAAAAAATAAAGACCAATCATGAGTAGAAATAAGCTTTTAAAATCAGTTTTGCGAAAGCAACGCGATTTTAAGTTAGGCAACTTTAAACGTTAGCCCTGGATTAAACAATTCTAGTAAAATGCAAAGTGTAGGATGATATGGATCTCCAGGAAGAATTCGATTTTTAAAATCGTGTTAAATAGAGAATCAGAGACAAAAATTAAGTCAAGAGTATTGTCACTGATGTTACGAAATGGGTTAATTTGAGACAATCATAATTCGTAAAGGCTATTAATAAATGAATTCTACACTGAGGGAATTAAACAATTGGCTTGAGAGGAGCATGACACTCGCCAAAAACCAAGAGGTAATCTCTGTCCAAAAGTTTAGATTCAATAGGCTGAATGCAAGGAAGATGTTCTGCATACAAAGAAAAATCAGAAGAAGGAGGAATATAGGAGTAAGTTATATAAATTGAAATTTGATTCACGCTTATTTTAACACACACAAACTTAACATGGGATTGACAATGCGTCAAAACAATTTCTGACGACATATCTGATTTGACAGCAATAATTTGTCACATTTGAAGGTAGTGTATTTATTGAAAAAAAAATATAAGTTACTTATGGTAGGCTTTAACCAGGTGTCAGTAAGTAATAGTACTTTAAAATAAAAAGATAGGCTATCAATAGAACATACGAAATTAGTTTTTTGCATGCTTTTGGAGCTCTTGATGTTTTAGTTGGGGACGAAATTTATTGGGAAATGATGGAGTAAAACGCGAGGCGATATAGTGTCAGTTTAATAATCGTTTTATTTCACATATGCGCGACGGCGTTGTGTGTCGTTCGGAGGTAAACGTAAGAAGAAGGAAAGTACAAGAAAAAAACAAGTGGATATGGCTACAGTCGAGCGCTCGACAGTAAGATACCCTTCTCCCAATTTTTAAAATCCGTTACAAACGTGCAACCACACTCATAATTTCAAACAGAAATTTTGCACAAATACTTCTTCTACATATAGCTTTCTCGCTCACACTCACTCATTGACGCACGTTAAGAGTGACGTCGACGTCGGCGTCAACTACTGAAAGCAGCGCGCAGGCTACTGCTCGTACATTTGTACTGAAAACGTTGACTTGAATAACTTCTGTGTTATTGATCCGATCAGATTGTAATTTGGAGAATATGTTCGTATGTCATATAGCTTTATACATACCAAAGCAGAACTTTATAAGTTTAATAGTTTGCTTATTATTATTATTATTATATAAGAGGGAGTCTCCCAGCGGAGAAGGCGCGAGGCACTGCGACCGATAAGTTCTTTTGTGCCCATAATGCTCTCCCTGTCATGACAAAAGCTGTTCTGCTTCCCTAATGAAGCATAACAGATCTTTCGTCGAGGAACGGACAATCTGCTCTGGAGTTGCGATTTCCGCGTGCAGATGTTTCCTCCTTGTCCATACCAAGGCCGGACAGTCACATAGAATGTGCTTGGTACTTTCATCGTCCTCTTTGCAGAGCCTGCACTCCGCGTCCGAGGACAAACGCATTTTATTGAGGTGATAGTTCACCAAGTGATGGCCACTTAAGTAACCAACAAGGAGATAGAGGTCTCTCCTTAAAAGTTGCTTGGTCCTCCGATCAACTTTGGGATTGGTAAGCTCTTTAGCCTGCCGCATCCCAGGTTGGAAGAACCAGTAGCGTTCAGTTAATCTTCCAGCCCAGGATTTCACAAGGGAGGAGATAGTAGACCACCCCACGCCACAGAAGGGTTCGGGGCCGATCAAGGTGGATGATGACCCAGCCCTCGCTAGTTCGTCCGCTACCTCATTGCCCTGGAAACCAGAGTGCCCAGGTACCCAAATTAGGGTAACTTTATTTCTTAATGACAGCCTCTGGAGACACTTCCAGCAGTCAGCCACCATACGCGAGCCTACTCTCTTTGAGGAGAGGGCTAGTATGGCCGCTTGGCTGTCCGAGAAGATGTAGATTTTCGCTCCTCTAGTCCCCTTCCCAAGGATAAGACGGCAGCAGAACTCAATGGCGTGAACCTCTGATTGGAAAACTGTGGGCCAGTTGCCCATAGCTATCGAGGTCCTGGAGTTGGGACCATGTATCCCAGCTCCAACCCCCTGTTCAGTCTTTGACCCGTCGGTATACCAATGTATACTATTAGGGTCTCTGATGGGGTTGCCAGCATCCCAAACCCTGCGGTCCGGGATGAGGGTTCTAAATTTTGCACCAAAGAAGAGTTCCTTGGTCATAGAATCTGATCTAGTGCAGATCTCTAAGCCAGGAATATCTTTGAGTAGGCTAGCATGTCCAGATTCGGTAGCTAGAAGCCCAGATTGGAGCTTGATTCTAAGAAGGCTCATAGCAGCAACTTCTTTTATACGGATATGCAGCGGAGTCAGATTCAAAATCGATTCCATTGCTGCAGTGGGACAGGTGCAGCGTGCACCCGTCAAGGAAAGGCAGAGCAGCCTATGCAGTTTCGTGCATTTATTGATGGCAGTGACCTGCGTAACCTTTGGCCACCACACAATAGCAGCGTAGGATACGATCGGTCTTACCATCATCTCAAAAAGCCACCTAATGGTGCAGGATTTGAGACCCCATATTCTACCGAAAAGCCTTCTACATGCCCACATGGCATGAGTGGCCTTTGATAGAGTGTTATGCAGGTGGGAGTTCCAGTTTAGTCGCTTATCCAGGGTTACCCCTATGTATTTGACTTCGTTGGAAAGTTCCACAGGAGAGTATATGAATATGTAATATGTAATTGACCAATGTCAATAGAATATCGCTTAGTGAAGGGAACAATGATTGCCTTTTGAGGATTGATGCTAAGACCTACATCAACGCACCATCTACTGACCGTGTTCAGAGCTGATTGCATCAGCTCTGTCACGGTGTTGGCATAGTTCCCGTTCACTACGAGAGCCAGGTCGTCGGCATAGCCAATCGCTTCCACGCCCTGTTCTGCGAGTATGATTAGTAGTTCGTCAACTACTAGGGACCAGAGCAAAGGGGATAAAACCCCTATCTGGGGACACCCTTTTACCGCACTAATAAGGGCGGTCGTCGTGTTCAGGGTCGAGGAGATAATCCGGTGTTTGAGCATGGCGTCAATCCACCGGATTATGGGACGGGCAATGTTCCTGCGCTCAAGCGCAGTAGAGATAGACCCGTAGCCGGTATTATCGAAAGCACCCTCTATATCAAGAAAAGAGCACAGAGCAATGTTCTTTGATACGAAGGCCCTTTCGATCTTACTCACTAATTTGTGGAGAGCGACCTCTGTCGATCTACCGGCTATATACGCGAACTGCGCGGGGTGCAGAGGGTTGTTTCCCCCTGCAGAGAGCACCGAATGTGCAAGTCTAGGAGCCTTTCCGCAGTCTTGAGCAGAAAGGAGGTAAGGCTGATCGGCCGGTAGGACTTAGGCTGGTCAAGAGGACGATTCCCCTGTTTGGGGATGAATACCACATTTACTCTCCTCCAAGAGTTTGGTATGTATCCCCAAGTGAGACTGGCTCTAAGAAGGCCGACCAGTGGATCGAGGATATGATCCAGACTATTTTGAAGAAGGGCTGGAAAGATTTGATCACCCCCTGGGGCTTTAAAGGGGGCGAAGGAATCAACAGCCCATTTGACCTTTTCAGGATCGAAGATGGTACCAGATAAGCTGGTACCGCGTGAGTCAGGTGACCAGGTGGCGTCAACGTGACTGGAGAGATCTGGGTTGGCCACGGAACCTGGGAAGTGAACTTGTAGTAAAAGTTCAAGTGCTTCCCTACGATCTTGAGTAAAAGAGCCATCTGCTCTTTTTAGAAGCCCTATACCATTAGACGATCCTTTGGCTAATACTTTGTGGAGTCTCGCTGCCTCTGGCAGAGATTCTAAGCTACCACAGTAGCTGCGCCACGTATCGCGTTTGGAGCGTCTAATGTTTTTATTATAGTTTGTGAGAGCGTCCCTATAGACGTCCCAACTTATACGGCTAGATCTGGCCTTGTTGAAAAGGCTTCTAACCTTCCTTCTTTGGGCAGCCAACTCTTCGTTCCACCAAGGAACTTTACGGTTGACCATTAGTGTCTTCCGAACTGAGCTGGCTTCGAAGGACGTAATAAGCACATCTTGAAGCAGGTTGGCAGCAAGCTCTATCTCACTGACAGAGTTAGGATTGCTGATCAACATGTCTGCTTTCAAAGCCACAGAGGCTTTGAAGAGTTCCCAGTTTGTCTTTTTTAGGACAGAAGGAGTTCTGGCGGATCTCGACTTGGCCAGGGAGGTCGAACCTGATGTGCTGATGGTCCGACAAAGTAGCTTCGTCTGTGACCCGCCAGTTTATGAGCGAACTCGCAATTGATCTGCTTATTAGGGTGAGATCTAATACCTCTTCCCTAATGGAATTAATAAACGTCGGTTTACACCCGACGTTCGCTATATCTAAATGACAACACAATAGATAATCAAGGAGAGACTCACCACGTTTGTTGACGTCGCTGCTCCCCCAGATTGTGTGATGGGCGTTGGCATCACAGCCAATCACGAGCGGCTTGTTGTGAAGGCGGCAGAATTCCACAAGCCGCTGAACCTCTGCGGGGGGTACGTCGTCCACATCGCCCGGGAAGTAAGCAGAGGCGATCACCACTTCCCGGACGCCATCAGCAGTGGCTACCTCTATAGCCGTTGCCACCAGGTCTCTGTGAATGAAGTTGGTAAAAGGAAAGTGTCTCACACTGTTATTGATCTGTATAGCAGTGCGAGGGGCACCTCCCATACGGTCATATAGTAACTTACATGATCCGCATGATAGTCCACGGACGAGGCCACCTATTAACCATGGCTCTTGGACGAGAGCCAGGTCAATCTCATCTTTACAGACGATTCTGCACAGGGTGGCTGACGCTCCTCTGGCGTGGTGCAGGTTCGCCTGGAGCACTTTAATTGCGCTCCGCATCCTCCTTCAGCGCCTTAGAGACAAGGCCACATGCCTTGCCCCCCCGAGAGTCGTTGCCTCGGATGCCCTTCGGCAGTCTGGCTGCGCTGCTAGGGAGAGGTCGCCTAGCGATCCCAGTCGCAGGAGGTGCCCTTGCGGGTTGTTTGCGCCCAGCGCTGACTGAGGGTCTGGCAGGGGCCAGGAGGCGCCCGCTGCCAGCCATCGGCCTGGTGCGGCCCGTTGAGGGGTTGGGGGCGGAGACCACAATGGTCGGGGGTTTGGGAACGGGGGCTTTCACCGCCACTGCGGCCGCAGCACTGGTGGACGGTACCGGGGCGGCAGCCACTGCTGCCGCATAGGTAGGGTCCAGAGGGGCGCTGGAAGGGGGTGGAATGGTTGGAGAGGGGGATGGGGGCAGGAGAAGTTTGATTCGTCCAAAGACGAATTTCACCTTCCCGTTGCACTCCGTCAGAGCCTTATACGAGTCCTCGTCGACCAACATCGCGAGGTGGGTCGTAGTGCCAGTGAGGGTATGCTGGACCACCCGCCACTGATTGGTCGAGAACAGATCCTCGTTTTGTATGCCAAGATATCGCAAGATATCGGCGGGTGTGAGTCCAGCACTACTGGGGAAGTAGCCTCTAATGAGGTGAGCTTTGGGGATCTCGGACTCCTCCAGTAGTTTGATGTTAAGGGAGCTGATGGACTTGATGTGTCCAACGGCTCCCCTGACCCAATCGGCAGTGCGGCTATCCTCGCACACCAGGAGCAGCCATTCATTCCGAGGTATGCAACCGTCGAAACCTGGACTGGCACCCGATGTGGGATGGAGAAGCAGAGCCTTGGCAATGCTAGCTTTCACCGTGGCCACTTGCTCCGGTGAAAGCGTGTTTTTGGAATCAGCCGAAGTGAAGCCCAATTTCACGCTGCTCGACACCTGGCTGAGAGGTGGCTTTGTGGACTCCACATGAGTCTTTTTGGGCTTCTTTGAGGACCCTTGCGGTTCGAGGACGGTATCGTCAGCGCGCGTCCGTTTGGCCTTGGTTTCAACGGGGGGCGCGGTGGCGATAACTAGAGCTTCTGCTCTGCTCGAACCCTTAGCGAGTGCAGCTTTAAAAAGCCTCTTCTCACGGGTCTTCAGTTTAACAAAGGCGTTCTCAGAGTCCAGTCGCAGCTTCTGTATCTGAGAGCCTGCTTCCGTGAGACCTGACCTCTGCGAGGCCACGGGAGCGTCGTCAGCGAGACTGATCAGGTCAGCGTCAGCTTCAGCGTCGGAGGACATCACCTCGACGAGCTGCTGCCGGCCTGAGCAGCTATTGGACGAGCAGTCAGCACTTGCGAACTCATCGTCCGAGGGAGTCCGTGGCCTGTCCGGGTCCCATAAAGTACCAGGGCCAAGACCCGTGGTATTGGGGGTGGAAGCCAGCAGCCCACTGGCTGCAGTGCTGTTGTTGGGGTCGGCCGTTAAGGCCTCGCCCTGGGTTGATGCTGTTGAAGTCGCATCCGACTTATCTTTTATAAAATTAGATTCCATGCTTTTGGACCCACGAGTAGGCGGGAAGGGAAGGTCGCCCACGGCATAGCCCGCGTGCCGTGGGAAGTCTAGATGAAACTGGAGGGCGACAGGTATCCAGAGTCCCCATACTAACGACCGGGCTACCCCCCGGCCATGCATCCCTTGGCGTATGCTGTTCCGCCTTGGATTGGGGTGATTTATAGAATCACAATCTTCGCCCGACTACAATTAGTCAGCACCCCTAGCAGAGACATGACCGTGCTAGGGGCCTGCTTCCAGCCGCCCTCACGTGGAGAGTATAGCCGCACTTCCGACAGTAGAAGCAAGGACGGCACGTACCTCAGCCAAAGCTAGGGTTCCATGTGTTTCCCCTTACTGTCTCTGACGGCTGACGGCCTCATATAATAGTTTGCTTAATAATCACAAACTACCGATTTGCGGGGGCGGTGGGCGTGGCATCATACATTTAACATAAACTTCATCTGCTTGGTAAATTTAGGAACCTCCATACCAAATTTGGTGTCTCTAGCTTTTTTAATAGCTGAGATCCGTTGTCTCAAACAGACAGACGGACAGACGGACAGACAGACGGACATGGCTCAATCGACTCGGCTAGTGATCCTGAGTAAGAATATATATACTTTATGGGGTCTGCCACGCCTCCTTATGCCTGTTACATACATTGCACAAAGTTAGTATACCCTTTTTTGACCATTTTCAATGGTCGAAGGGTATAAAAAACAAGAAAGCAAGGCTACCTTCGGCTTGTCGAAGGTTTTGTATCCTTGCAGTTGTACACAGATATATGTAATAGCACTCAATTTTTCATAAAATTGCAACAAATACCTTCATTATGCCGATAGTTGATTGTTATAAGTTATAAAAGTTCGATTTTAATGAAACTTTATTATTAAGGACACACTAAGATTTGGATGTGGTAAGCCTGATAGCTATATCTTAAAATATAACGAAAATCGGCCGATAGGCTCCATGGCAGCTATACGATATATCAGTCCGATCTGGCCCGTTCCGACTTATTTACAGAGGGAAGAAATAAGAAGCTTGTGAGCCAAGTTTTATAAAGATAGCTCAATAACTGGGGGACTAATTTGCGATGCAACAGACAGACGTACGGACGGACGGACGGACAGACGGACATCCATTTTTGGACTCCTCTGTTTATGCTGATTCAGAATATATATTTTATAGGGTCGGAGATGTCTCCTAAGGTGCGTTGCAAACTTCTGGCTAAAATTAATATACCCTCTGCAAGGGTATAAAAATACATGGTCTATTAGGTTTGTCGGAATGTGCGTAACAGGCAGAAGGAGGCATCTGCGACCCCATAAACTATATATATTCTTACTCAGGATCACTAGCCGAGTCGATCTAGCTATGTCTGTCTGTCTGTCTGTCTGTCTGTCTGTCTGTCTGTCTGTCTGTCTGTCTGTCTGTCTGTCTGTCTGTCTGTCTGTCTGTCTGTCTGTCTGTCTGTCTGTCTGTCTGTCTGTCTGTCTGTCTGTCTGTCTGTCTGTCTGTCTGTCTGTCTGTCTGTCTGTCTGTCTGTCTGTCTGTCTGTCTGTCTGTCTGTCTGTCTGTCTGTCTGTCTGTCTGTCCGTCTGTCCGTCTGTATGAGACAACGGTTCTCAGCTATTAAGAAAGCTAGAGACTCCAAATTTGGCAGAAAGATTCATGTATATCCTAGGCAGTAAACGTCATTTTAAAATTTTGGTTACCACGCCCACCGCCCCCGTAAATAAAAATAAACAGTTTTCTTATGCGATTATTAAGCAAAGTATTGAAGTCTTAACATTCAGCTTTGGCATACATCTAGATAAATACGTTGTGAACTTATCCTATAAATTGCAACCCTATCAGATAATAGACATAGAAGTTACGTAAGTTAACGTGTTCTATTGATTTGTGATGCCTTGCCTGCAAGCTGCTGCCAGCCATGTTCGTTTTCGATCTTTATGGTTATGGTTATTTATGGTTATGGTTATGTGTGTGTATGAGATCAAAATAGTAACTTTGCCGAACAGTTAATAGTTGCGGCGATAGTCAAATGTGTTGAGCTGCCGACCATCAAGGGCCATCATCAAGCAAAAAGACATGGAGGTTCAATCCTTGACAAAGGCAGCAATATAATTTTTTTTTTTCACTTCTAAGTAGAAGTTTTTTTTTCATCATAAAATTTAGTTTCATATATATATGATAATTTCAACGAATTATGTCATTCAATCCAGTAGAAGTGTTATTGTTGTATAAGACAATAGACACATTTGAGCTAATGGTCCAAGTATACAATTTTAGCGTGCGCAGAGCGCAGCGACGGTGGTCTAGTTGTTCGGACGACGAACTCCTATGCAAACGGCCTGGGTTAAAATCCCCACGGCGAAAAAAAATTTACCTATTTTAATTTTTTTATGTTTTGTTGTATTTTATATTTTTATACCCGCTACTCATAGAGTAGAAGGGTATTATAACTTTGTGCCAACCGAAAATGTATGTAACAGGCAGAAGGAGACATCTCCGACCACATAAAGTATATATATTCTGAATCAGTATCAACAGCCGAGTCGATATAGCCATGTCCGTCTGTCTGTCTGTCCGTCCGTGTGAACACCTGGATGTCAGCTATTATAAGAGCTAGCGTTTCCAAAGTTGGTAACAATATGTGTTATATTTGCAGGCTTATCAAGTTTATTTTAGATTTTTGCCACGCCTCCACCCGCCCACATAAATTGAAAAAAATTTGATTACAGCCGCAATATTAGCTTTATAGCAACAGTTTAATGTATACGTTATAAATATCATATTATCATATCATATTAATTTCAGTAAGATTGGATGATATATATGGAAGATATTAAAGAAATAGAGTGCCATGTGTTTTTGTCTGTTTTATTATGTTAGATATGCAAGAAATGCAGGTTCAAGTCCGGCGGCAAGCAATTTTTTTTTAATTTTATGAACTAATATTATTTGCACTGTTCATAACAGCAAGTTTATAGTTGATGCAAATAAGGTGCAGTGGCTGAGTGGATGTGGTCGTCGACAGTGAAGCAAAAGCACTGAAAATCCATGGCCTCTTACAGTCAACGCGTGACTGTAGCCTTTCCGACTTGTTTCATCTGTTCTTATTTTTTTATACCCTTCGACCATTGAAAATGGCCAAAAAAGGGTATACTAACTTTTTGCAATGTATGTAACAGGCATAAGGAGGCGTGGCAGACCCCACAAAGTATATATATTCTTGCTCAGGATCACTAGACGAGTCGATTGAGACATGTCCGTCTGTCCGTCTGTCTGTTTGAGACAACGGACCTCAGCTATTAAAGAAGTGGGTATGGCTACAGTCGAGCGCTCGACTGTAAGATACCCTTCTCCCAATTTTCTAAATCAGTTAGAAATTTCAAGCAGAGAATCTGCACAAATACTTCTACTACATATAGCTTACTCGCTCGCACTCACACAGCGACGCGCGTAAAGAGTAAAGCGACAAAACGCAACCCAGACGTCGACATCAGCTACTGGTAGCAGAGCGCATGAAAACGTTGACTTGAATAACTTCTGTGTTATTGGTCCCATCGTATTGTAATTTGGAGAGTATGTTCATATTTGAAATAAACTCTGTCTGCCTATTATATATAGGAACCTCCATACCAATGGTCAAAAAAGGGTATACTAACTTTGTGCAATGTATGTAACAGGCATAAGGAGGCGTGGCAGAAAGTATATATATTCTTGCTCAGGATCACTAGCCGAGTCGATCTAGCTATGTCTGTTTGTCCATCTGTCTGTCTGGTATAATGTATATAAAAAACTGTTGCTGTAGAGCTAATATTGCAGCTATAGTCAATTTTTTTCAATTTATAGGGGCGGGTGGAGGCGTGGCAAAAATCTAGAATAAACTTGATAAGCGTGCAGTAATTTATTTATTTATTTATTTATTTAACGTCAACTAAGAGCAGTCGACTCAAAGACTAAAATAAAATAAAATTACAAATATAAATTTAAATTAAAACAAGAAAGCAAGGCTACCTTCGGCTTGCCGAAGGTTTTATACCCTTGCAGTTGTACACAGCTATATGTAATAGTACTCAAATTTTCATAAAATTGCAACAGGTACCTTCATTAGGCCGATCGTTGATCGTTATAAGTTATAAAACTTCGATTTTGATGAAACTTTATTATTAAGGACATACATATCTTGAAATATAACGAAAATCGGCCGATAGGCTCCATGACAGCTGTACGATATATCAGTCCGATCTGGCCCAATCCGACTTATTTAAAGAGGGCAGAAATAAGAAGCTTGTGAGCCAACTTTTATGAAGATAGCTCAATAACTGGGGGACTAATTTGCGTTGCAACAGACAGACGAACTGACTGATTGTTCCTATAACAGCTATAGAATATAAACGTCTGAGATATTTAAATGGAAAAACTAAGGGCGGGTTACTGTATAACATTAAAAAGTATTGATAATGTGCGGTATTTCCAAGAACAAAACAGGTTTGCATACAAAAACCCTAATTTCAGCCGATTGTTCCTATGGCAGCTATATGTTAAAGTCGTCCGATTTTGATACAATTTGACAGCACATTAGGAACGTAATAAGAATAAGATTTGCCAAATCTTGTTGCAATATCTTGAAAAACAACAAAAATCGGCCGATAGTTTCTATGAGAGCTATACGAAATATCGGTCCGATCTGGCTCGGTCCGACTTATTTACAGCTCGCAGCAATAAGAAGCTTATATGCCAAGTTTCATGAAGATAGCTCAAAAACTGAGAGACTAGTTTGCGTTGCAACAGACGGACGGACGGACGGACGGACGGACGGACGGACAGACGGACATCCATTTTTGGACTCCTCTGTTTATGCTGATTCAGAATATATATACTTTATAGGGTCGGAGATGTCTCCTAAGGTGCGTTGCAAACTTCTGGCTAAAATTAATATACCCTCTGCAAGGGTATAAATATAAGTATAATTTAAGTTAAAAGTAAGGATATTATTTAAAAATTTTTTTTAATTTTTTTATTATTATTAAATTATTTAATTATTTAATTATTTATTTAATTAATTAATTAATTAATCTGGGAATAAAAAGATAATTTTAGTTGATCCAACATTTGTTGCAAAGGATTGGGGAAACCCAGAAAACCCAATCAGATCAAAAGTAGTGTGTTAATGGATTAAAGCGCTCGTAACGCCCGAGGAGCGCAGTTAACGAATAAGAAGGTCGCGAGATCGCTAACATCTAGCTAGGTGAGAAAGTAGTGAAAGTTTAAGGTTATTAGTCGATTGGCTGTTAGATATAATAAAGTAGTATTTGTTGTAGTCCGAACATAATACCCTGAATGGTTCGTGCATGGCATAGTTCGACCTACAACTAGGAAGAGTTAGTGGAATATAATTTCTCGTTAGTCGGCAAGGGACAGAGAAGTGTAACCGGCTAACCAACTCATCACTGTCAATGTCGCCTTTAATAAGGTTATTAATAAAAACCACACCCAGCATAGTACGCCGATTGGCTAAGGAAGGTAGATTTAGTAGAAGAAGTCTGTTAGTATAGGAAGGTAGTCTTAAGTTTGAATCCCAATTTAGTCCACGCAATGCGAAAATCAAAAAGTTCTTTTGTACGGATTCAATGCGGTCCTTGTAGGTGGAAAATTGAGGTCACCAAACACATGATCCATACTCGAGAATAGGACGCACAAGTGAGGTATAAAGGGTCTTAGTTATATAAGGATCATTAAATTCGTTAACCCACCTCTTAATAAATCCGAGTACACTCATAGCCTTATTGACTATGGAAGAAATGTGCTCGGAGAACTTGAGTTTAGCGTCCAGGCATACTCCAAGGTCGTCCACAGAGGTAATTCTTTCCAGAGGACAACCACATAAAGTGTAAGATTCGTACTTAGGACTGGCACGAGAGAATGTCATCAACTTGCATTTTGAGCTGTTCAGATTTAATAGGTTTGCACTACACCAACTGTTAAAACTATTGAGGTCGGCTTGAAGGGATGAATGACAGGAGGCATCTTTAAATTGAAAACAAAGCTTTACATCATCTGCATACATAAGAGTAAGCGAGTTACGTATGGCTGAAGGAAGGTCATTGATGAAAAGCGTAAAAAGAAGGGGACCTAAATGGCTTCCCTGAGGAACACCAGAGGTAACTTGAATAGGGTCAGAAAGAACATTTTTATTATAAAGGATGCATGCTCAAGTAATTTTGTCGAGGAGGAAAGACGTTTTAAAAATCCGTGCTGACAAGGAGATATGACGGATCTACAGAAATGCTGCAAGTGAGGAGTTATGACATTCTCGAAGAGTTTTGGAATAGCCGATAATTTTGAGATACCTCTATAGTTTAAAGCATCAGACTTGCTGCCCTTCTTGTGAAGCGGTAAAATGAAAGATTCCTTCCATACGGAAGGAAAGGTGGAAGTTTTCAGGGACAGCGAGAAAAGTTTGAGCAATAGCTTAGATAGAGGATCGAAATACACAACTAGTAATTCCGTCAGGACCAAGTGAGAAAACTGGTTTTAACAAACATAAATCCCTGAAAATCGAACTTTCGTTTAATTGTGGGGCGAAAATGCCATTTAAACTGGGAATGGTGAAATGATAAGAATTTACATCGCGTGTTGAAATTGAGTAGGTCGTTAGAAAGAGCTTTGCAAACAGATCAGCCATGTCCTGGTCAGTTTTTGCATTTGCACCTTCAAACGATAGCATAGATGGATAGGCAGATGACTTACGCTTCATGTTAACAAAATTATAGAACTGTCTGGGATTCTGCCGGAACTGAATCCCGCAACGAGTCAAATAATTTTTGTAGCATGTAGCGTTGAGAGCATCAAAATTAGACCGAGCAATAAGATATCTTGAGAAAATAGACGAGGAATAACATCTAGAATATTTTTTAAAGAGTCTAGACTTTAGATTCTTAAGACTGGATAGTTCTTTAGTAAACCATGGGGGTTTATTCGAATGCCTCGGATAAGAAAAAGGCACACAAATGTCAAAGAAGTTAATTAATGTTTTATAAAATAAATTAAGAGCCATATCCATATTGTTACATTTATAAAAATTAGACCAGTCATAACTTGAAATTAAGTAATTAATTTTATCAAAATCGGCTTTACGAAAACAACGTGCTCTCTTACACGGCGTAACTTTTTTATCCAATACGTTCAAACCAGTTTCAAAAACAACCTCGAACGTAGGATGATAGGGATCTTCTGGTTGGGTAAGTGGGTGGACTCTAGTCAGAGTTACCATACTCAGATCGGAGACAAAGCATAAATCGAGTGTTCGATTAAGTGAATTTTGTATGTGGTTGACCTGCAGCAGAGAAATGTTATGCAGGCCGTCAATAAGATCGTGTTGTTGTGAGGGCAACAGGAAATTTGCCTCATCACTTGGTGTCCAACTACACTCAGGTATGTTAAAGTCGCCAAGGACTATGAGGTGGTCTTTGTTAGATAACAATCGTTCGATACACTAATTTTAAAGGATGATATATCCCTTTCATATGAAAACTTGAATTGTTCCACCTTTAAGTCTTGGGTTTGAGATTTGGCTTGGATATAAGCCGTGACATCTAAAGATGTGAGATAAGGGGCTAGCCTCGAAACAAATATGTGCCTCTTCGGTGGAATTCCGGTGACAGGCTTAGGTCCCACAGATATCTCAAAAATCCCAAAGGCGAGCTTGATTGAGGGACTATCGGTTGGGTAATTAGTATTTGCGGTTTCACGGGAATAGAAATCGCAGATGGAGTATTGGGCAAAGGTGAAGGCGAAATGAGCTCCACGGGATCAACAGAGACATTTTTTTGTGCTGCTGACCTCGTAACTACGGGTGTAGTAACCGATAGCAGTGGCAACATCACTGGTGTGCTGAGTTGGTCAACGTTCTGAGGCTGATAGGCACTAGTTGACGGCTGCACCTTTTGAGCTGATTTTTTGCGCTTGGGAGATTCATTTAGAAGCTTAAGGCTATTTAATGAAGTGTCTAGCGCGGAGAACTGATCGGCAAGCTTGCGAAAATTACCAAACAGTTCCCTAAATCCCGTTCTACTTTGGCGCATGAACGATACAAAATCGTTCTCAACCTCACGACACGCATCACAACAATAGTACAGCCCGTTTCGCTTGGCTACAGCATCGGCCGTTGAACCACTGGAGCCCGCACATTTTGCATGAGTAACGTTATTGCATATCCAACAACAAATACTTGCCTGAGCAGAAGTAATCTGCTTTTGGCAGGTTTTCTTGAAGCATACTCCTTCCATTATTAGGGGTGACCACTGTCAAAAATGCACACAACAAAAATAGAGAGAGGAAAGGTTAGGCACACACAGAAACTGTGATAAGAAGAGCGCGGTAAGAGAGTTTGTGCTGCAGTGCACAACAACAAAGATCAAAGAAAGAGTTAGTGATAGCCCGAGAGAGTCAAATTCGCTCACAAAAGTCGAATGCAAAAGAAATATTTTGAAGAAACAATAAAAATACACGCGTAAACAAATGAGGTTGAAAGCAGAAAGCGAAAAAACAGAAAAAACAGTGCACAAGATAGAATACAAGCACAGCTGTTGCGATCTAAGCGGTTAAGATTGAGAGAGAATGCACTCAACACAAAACAATAACAAAGCGTAAGCAGAGCGATAGCGTAAGCAGCGTGAGAGCAAGAGTGCGTGGGAATACAAGAATGTAAGAGTAAATACTCAAACAACAAAAACAAATGACGCCAAAGAAGCGCAAGAAAATTTAAATCACCAAAATAAATGATTTAATTGGATGAAAAATATAAGCACTAGCACCGAGTTGAATACACGTGTTAATAAGCACAGGGTTAGAGCAATAAATTCACCAAAGTTAGTATTAGAGTATTGATTAAGGAGCACAAAAATAAGTAAAAATACCAGGAGCTATGCAGAACACAACCGATCACCAGAAAAGTTAGTCGGTAATAACACATATTGTCACAAAATTTGGTATCTCTAACTCTTATAATAGCTAAGATCCAGGTGTTCACGCGGACGGACAGACAGACAGACGGACAGACGGACATGGCTATATCGACTCGGCTGTTGATACTGATCAAGAATATATATACTTTATGGGGTCGGAGGTGTCTCCTTCTGCCTGTAACATACATTTTCGGTTTGAACAAAGTTATAATACCCTTCTTCTCTATGAGTAGCGGGTATAAAAATATTTAAATCGATGTCGACTTGAATTTGCACGTAACCCTAAACAATTCTATAACTTTGTTAACATTAAACGAAAATCTAATAGTTTTCCACCTTATTAGGCCATGAATTTTAAAAAAATACATGGTCTATTAGGTTTGTCGGAATGTGCGTAACAGGCAGAAGAAGACATCTGCGACCCCATAAACTATATATATTCTTACTCAGGATCACTAGCCGAGTCGATCTAGCTATGTCTGTCTGTCCGTCTGTCTGTCTGTCTGTCTGTCTGTCTG
The DNA here is from genome assembly GCA_018904105.1 of Zaprionus tsacasi. Classification (NCBI taxonomy): domain Eukaryota; kingdom Metazoa; phylum Arthropoda; class Insecta; order Diptera; family Drosophilidae; genus Zaprionus; species Zaprionus tsacasi. The sequence continues at coordinate 322,122 of JAEIFR010000569.1, forward strand.
TCTGTCTGTCTGTCTGTCTGTCTGTCTGTCTGACCGTCTGTCCGTCTGTATGAGACAACGGTTCTCAGCTATTAAGAAAGCTAGAGACTCCAAATTTGGCAGAAAGATTCACGTATATCCTAGGCAGTAAACGTCATTTTCAAATTTTGGTTACCACGCCCACCACCCCCGTAAATCAGAAATTAATTTTAAATATGCGATTATTAAGCAAAGTATTGAAGTCTTTACTTTCAGCTTTGGCACACATCTAGATAAATACATTGTGAACTTATTCTATAAATTGCAACCCGATTGGAAAATAGACATAGAAGTTACGTAAGTTAACGTTCTTTATTGATTTGTGATGCCGTGCCTGCAAGCTCCTGCCAGTGTTATTGGTCCCATCGTATTGTAATTTGGAGAGTATGTTCATATTTGAAATAAACTCTGTCTGCCTATTATATATAGGAACCTCCATACCAATGGTCAAAAAAGGGTATACTAACTTTGTGCAATGTATGTAACAGGCATAAGGAGGCGTGGCAGAAAGTATATATATTCTTGCTCAGGATCACTAGCCGAGTCGATCTAGCTATGTCTGTTTGTCCATCTGTCTGTCTGGTATAATGTATATAAAAAACTGTTGCTGTAGAGCTAATATTGCAGCTATAGTCAATTTTTTTCAATTTATAGGGGCGGGTGGAGGCGTGGCAAAAATCTAGAATAAACTTGATAAGCGTGCAGTAATTTATTTATTTATTTATTTATTTAACGTCAACTAAGAGCAGTCGACTCAAAGACTAAAATAAAATAAAATTACAAATATAAATTTAAATTAAAACAAGAAAGCAAGGCTACCTTCGGCTTGCCGAAGGTTTTATACCCCTTGCAGTTGTACACAGCTATATGTAATAGTACTCAAATTTTCATAAAATTGCAACAGGTACCTTCATTAGGCCGATCGTTGATCGTTATAAGTTATAAAACTTCGATTTTGATGAAACTTTATTATTAAGGACATACATATCTTGAAATATAACGAAAATCGGCCGATAGGCTCCATGACAGCTGTACGATATATCAGTCCGATCTGGCCCAATCCGACTTATTTAAAGAGGGCAGAAATAAGAAGCTTGTGAGCCAACTTTTATGAAGATAGCTCAATAACTGGGGGACTAATTTGCGTTGCAACAGACAGACGAACTGACTGATTGTTCCTATAACAGCTATAGAATATAAACGTCTGAGATATTTAAATGGAAAAACTAAGGGCGGGTTACTGTATAACATTAAAAAGTATTGATAATGTGCGGTATTTCCAAGAACAAAACAGGTTTGCATACAAAAACCCTGATTTCAGCCGATTGTTCCTATGGCAGCTATATGTTATAGCTGTCTGATTTTGATACAATTTTGACAGCACATTAGGAACGTAATAAGAATAAGATTTGCCAAATCTTGTTGCAATATCTTGAAAAACAACAAAAATCGGCCGATAGTTTCTATGACAGCTATACGAAATATCGGTCCGATCTGGCTCGTTCCGACTTATTTACAGCTCGCAGCAATAAGAAGCTTATATGCCAAGTTTCATGAAGATAGCTCAAAAACTGAGAGACTAGTTTGCGTTGCAACAGACGGACGGACGGACGGACGGACGGACGGACGGACGGACGGACGGACGGACGGACGGACGGACGGACAGACGGACATCCATTTTTGGACTCCTCTGTTTATGCTGATTCAGAATATATATACTTTATAGGGTCGGAGATGTCTCCTAAGGTGCGTTGCAAACTTCTGGCTAAAATTAATATACCCTCTGCAAGGGTATAAATATAAGTATAATTTAAGTTAAAAGTAAGGATATTATTTAAAAATTTTTTTTTAATTTTTTTATTATTATTAAATTATTTAATTATTTAATTATTTATTTAATTAATTAATTAATTAATCTGGGAATAAAAAGATAATTTTAGTTGATCCAACATTTGTTGCAAAGGATTGGGGAAACCCAGAAAACCCAATCAGATCAAAAGTAGTGTGTTAATGGATTAAAGCGCTCGTAACGCCCGAGGAGCGCAGTTAACGAATAAGAAGGTCGCGAGATCGCTAACATCTAGCTAGGTGAGAAAGTAGTGAAAGTTTAAGGTTATTAGTCGATTGGCTGTTAGATATAATAAAGTAGTATTTGTTGTAGTCCGAACATAATACCCTGAATGGTTCGTGCATGGCATAGTTCGACCTACAACTAGGAAGAGTTAGTGGAATATAATTTCTCGTTAGTCGGCAAGGGACAGAGAAGTGTAACCGGCTAACCAACTCATCACTGTCAATGTCGCCTTTAATAAGGTTATTAATAAAAACCACACCCAGCATAGTACGCCGATTGGCTAAGGAAGGTAGATTTAGTAGAAGAAGTCTGTTAGTATAGGAAGGTAGTCTTAAGTTTGAATCCCAATTTAGTCCACGCAATGCGAAAATCAAAAAGTTCTTTTGTACGGATTCAATGCGGTCCTTGTAGGTGGAAAATTGAGGTCACCAAACACATGATCCATACTCGAGAATAGGACGCACAAGTGAGGTATAAAGGGTCTTAGTTATATAAGGATCATTAAATTCGTTAGCCCACCTCTTAATAAATCCGAGTACACTCATAGCCTTATTGACTATGGAAGAAATGTGCTCGGAGAACTTGAGTTTAGCGTCCAGGCATACTCCAAGGTCGTCCACAGAGGTAATTCTTTCCAGAGGACAACCACATAAAGTGTAAGATTCGTACTTAGGACTGGCACGAGAGAATGTCATCAACTTGCATTTTGAGCTGTTCAGATTTAATAGGTTTGCACCACACCAACTGTTAAAACTATTGAGGTCGGCTTGAAGGGATGAATGACAGGAGGCATCTTTAAATTGAAAACAAAGCTTTACATCATCTGCATACATAAGAGTAAGCGAGTTACGTATGGCTGAAGGAAGGTCATTGATGAAAAGCGTAAAAAGAAGGGGACCTAAATGGCTTCCCTGAGGAACACCAGAGGTAACTTGAATAGGGTCAGAAAGAACATTTTTATTATAAAGGATGCATGCTCAAGTAATTTTGTCGAGGAGGAAAGACGTTTTAAAAATCCGTGCTGACAAGGAGATATGACGGATCTACAGAAATGCTGCAAGTGAGGAGTTATGACATTCTCGAAGAGTTTTGGAATAGCCGATAATTTTGAGATACCTCTATAGTTTAAAGCATCAGACTTGCTGCCCTTCTTGTGAAGCGGTAAAATGAAAGATTCCTTCCATACGGAAGGAAAGGTGGAAGTTTTCAGGGACAGCGAGAAAAGTTTGAGCAATAGCTTAGATAGAGGATCGAAATACACAACTAGTAATTCCGTCAGGACCAGGTGAGAAAACTGGTTTTAACAAACATAAATCCCTGAAAATCGAACTTTCGTTTAATTGTGGGGCGAAAATGCCATTTAAACTGGGAATGGTGAAATGATAAGAATTTACATCGCGTGTTGAAATTGAGTAGGTCGTTAGAAAGAGCTTTGCAAACAGATCAGCCATGTCCTGGCTACGCTTCATGTTAACAACATTATAGAACTGTCTGGGATTCTGCCGGAACTGAATCCCGCAACGAGTCAAATAATTTTTGTAGCATGTAGCGTTGAGAGCATCAAAATTAGACCGAGCAATAAGATATCTTGAGAAAATAGACGAGGAATAACATCTAGAATATTTTTTAAAGAGTCTAGACTTTAGATTTTTAAGACTGGATAGTTCTTTAGTAAACCATGGGGGTTTATTCGAATGCCTCGGATAAGAAAAAGGCACACAAATGTCAAAGAAGTTAATTAATGTTTTATAAAATAATTTAAGAGCCATATCCATATTGTTACATTTATAAAAATTAGACCAGTCATAACTTGAAATTAAGTAATTAATTTTATCAAAATCGGCTTTACGAAAACAACGTGCTCTCTTACACGGCGTAACTTTTTTATCCAATACGTTCAAACCAGTTTCAAAAACAACCTCGAACGTAGGATGATAGGGATCTTCTGGTTGGGTAAGTGGGTGGACTCTAGTCAGAGTTACCATACTCAGATCGGAGACAAAGCATAAATCGAGTGTTCGATTAAGTGAATTTTGTATGTGGTTGACCTGCAGCAGAGAAATGTTATGCAGGCCGTCAATAAGATCGTGTTGTTGTGAGGGCAACAGGAAATTTGCCTCATCACTTGGTGTCCAACTACACTCAGGTATGTTAAAGTCGCCAAGCACTATGAGGTGGTCTTTGTTAGATAACAATCGTTCGATACACTAATTTTAAAGGATGATATATCCCTTTCATATGAAAACTTGAATTGTTCCACCTTTAAGTCTTGGGTTTGAGATTTGGCTTGGATATAAGCCGTGACATCTAAAGATGTGAGATAAGGGGCTAGCCTCGAAACAAATATGTGCCTCTTCGGTGGAATTCCGGTGACAGGCTTAGGTCCCACAGATATCTCAAAAATCCCAAAGGCGAGCTTGATTGAGGGACTATCGGTTGGGTAATTAGTATTTGCGGTTTCACGGGAATAGAAATCGCAGATGGAGTATTGGGCAAAGGTGAAGGCGAAATGAGCTCCACGGGATCAACAGAGACATTTTTTTGTGCTGCTGACCTCGTAACTACGGGTGTAGTAACCGATAGCAGTGGCAACATCACTGGTGTGCTGAGTTGGTCAACGTTCTGAGGCTGATAGGCACTAGTTGACGGCTGCACCTTTTGAGCTGATTTTTTGCGCTTGGGAGATTCATTTAGAAGCTTAAGGCTATTTAATGAAGTGTCTAGCGCGGAGAACTGATCGGCAAGCTTGCGAAAATTACCAAACAGTTCCCTAAATCCCGTTCTACTTTGGCGCATGAACGATACAAAATCGTTCTCAACCTCACGACACGCATCACAACAATAGTACAGCCCGTTTCGCTTGGCTACAGCATCGGCCGTTGAACCACTGGAGCCCGCACATTTTGCATGAGTAACGTTATTGCATATCCAACAACAAATACTTGCCTGAGCAGAAGTAATCTGCTTTTGGCAGGTTTTCTTGAAGCATACTCCTTCCATTATTAGGGGTGACCACTGTCAAAAATGCACACAACAAAAATAGAGAGAGGAAAGGTTAGGCACACACAGAAACTGTGATAAGAAGAGCGCGGTAAGAGAGTTTGTGCTGCAGTACACAACAACAAAGATCAAAGAAAGAGTTAGTGATAGCCCGAGAGAGTCAAATTCGCTCACAAAAGTCGAATGCAAAAGAAATATTTTGAAGAAACAATAAAAATACACGCGTAAACAAATGAGGTTGAAAGCAGAAAGCGAAAAAACAGAAAACACAGTGCACAAGATAGAATACAAGCACAGCTGTTGCGATCTAAGCGGTTAAGATTGAGAGAGAATGCACTCAACACAAAACAATAACAAAGCGTAAGCAGAGCGAGAGCGTAAGCAGCGTGAGAGCAAGAGTGCGTGGGAATACAAGAATGTAAGAGTAAATACTCAAACAACAAAAACAAATGACGCCAAAGAAGCGCAAGAAAATTTAAATCACCAAAATAAATGATTTAATTGGATGAAAAATATAAGCACTAGCACCGAGTTGAATACACGTGTTAATAAGCACAGGGTTAGAGCAATAAATTCACCAAAGTTAGTATTAGAGTATTGATTAAGGAGCACAAAAATAAGTAAAAATACCAGGAGCTATGCAGAACACAACCGATCACCAGAAAAGTTAGTCGGTAATAACACATATTGTCACAAAATTTGGTATCTCTAACTCTTATAATAGCTAAGATCCAGGTGTTCACGCGGACGGACAGACAGACAGACGGACAGACGGACATGGCTATATCGACTCGGCTGTTGATACTGATCAAGAATATATATACTTTATGGGGTCGGAGGTGTCTCCTTCTGCCTGTAACATACATTTTCGGTTTGAACAAAGTTATAATACCCTTCTACTCTATGAGTAGCGGGTATAAAAATATTTAAATCGATGTCGACTTGAATTTGCACGTAACCCTAAACAATTCTATAACTTTGTTAACATTAAACGAAAATCTAATAGTTTTCCACCTTATTAGGCCATGAATTTTAAAAAAATACATGGTCTATTAGGTTTGTCGGAATGTGCGTAACAGGCAGAAGGAGACATCTGCGACCCCATAAACTATATATATTCTTACTCAGGATCACTAGCCGAGTTGATCTAGCTATGTCTGTCTGTCCGTCTGTCTGTCTGTCTGTCTGTCTGTCTGTCTGTCTGTCTGTCTGACCGTCTGTCCGTCTGTATGAGACAACGGTTCTCAGCTATTAAGAAAGCTAGAGACTCCAAATTTGGCAGAAAGATTCACGTATATCCTAGGCAGTAAACGTCATTTTCAAATTTTGGTTACCACGCCCACCACCCCCGTAAATCAGAAATTAATTTTAAATATGCGATTATTAAGCAAAGTATTGAAGTCTTTACTTTCAGCTTTGGCACACATCTAGATAAATACATTGTGAACTTATTCTATAAATTGCAACCCGATTGGATAATAGACATAGAAGTTACGTAAGTTAACGTTCTTTATTGATTTGTGATGCCGTGCCTGCAAGCTCCTGCCTGCCATGTTCCTTTTCGATCTTTTTAATGCGAAAGTGGTTACGTGTGTATTTGAGATCGAAATAGTAACTTAGCCGCAGAGCCAATAGTTGCGGCGATAGTCAAATGTGTTGAGAGGCCGGCAATCGAACAAAGAAAAGATAGAGGTTCAACCCTCAGAAGAGGCGGTTGAGTTTTAATTACCATTTTTTTTTATAGAGGTTCAACCCTCAGAAGAGGCGGTTGAGTTTTGATTACCTTTTTTTATACCTTTCGACCATTGAAAATAGTCAAAAAAGGGTTTACTAACTTTGTGCAAATGTTTTGTACTGAAAACGTTGACTTGAATAACTTCTGTGCTATCGGTCCGATCGGACTGTAATTTGGAGAATATGACATTCAGCATTATACATACCAATGCAGAACTTTCTAATTTTAATACTTTGCTTAATAATCGTAAATTATCGATTTGCGGGGGCGGTGGGCGTGGCGTCAAACATTTGACATAAACTTGTTCTGCCCCGGATATACAGGAACATTCATACCAAATTTGGTTTCTCTAGCTCTTTTAATAGCTTAGATCTGTTGTCTCAAACAAACAGACCGACAGACGGACAGACAGACGGACATGGCTCAATCGACTCGACTAGTGATCCTGAGCAAGAATATATATACTTTCTGCCACGCCTCCTTATGCCTGTTACATACATTACACAAAGTTAGTATACCCTTTTTTGACCATTGGTATGGAGGTTCCTATATATAATAGGCAGACAGAGTTTATTTCAAATATGAACATACTCTCCAAATTACAATACGATGGGACCAATAGCACAGAAGTTATTCAAGTCAACGATTTCATGCGCTCTGCTACGAGTAGCTGACGTCGACGTCTGGGTTGCGTTTTGTCGCTTTACTCTTTACGCGCGTCGCTGTGTGAGTGCGAGCGAGTAAGCTATATGTAGTAGAAGTATTTGTGCAGATTCTCTGCTTGAAATTTCTAATAGATTTAGAAAATTGGGAGAAGGGTGTCTTACTGTCGAGCGCTCGACTGTAGCCATACCCACTTGTTTCGCTTCTAAAAGTTTTTTTTTCATTATTATAACATTTAGTTTCATTTATCATATTTCAACAAATTATCTCATTCAATCCAATAGAAGTGTTATTGTTGTACGAAACAATATGACACATTTGAGCTAATGGTCTAAATATGCAATTTTTGCGTGCGCGGAGCCCAGCGACGGTGGTCTAGTTGTTTGCATGACGGACTCCTATGCAAACGGCCAGGTTCGATTCCCCACGGCGAAAAGAGAATTTACCTCCCAGCAGACAAAGAGCGGCCGCAGTGCGGATGGATCCGAAAAATGTCCGATAAAGATATTAAAAACGGACGTAGAGGTCGGAGGTTCCGCACTAGGTTCGTTAAATGCTCAAAAACGGACACTAAAACGGACAAAAATCGGAACTTTGGCGTCCCTCGTAAAAGGTCCGAAAAAGTATCGCTAACGGACACTGAAACGTACAGTGGGCGGACAAATAGCGGACTTACCGCAAAAGGTTCGCCTAATTATCAAAACCTGACCCGAAAACGGACGCTAGAACGGACGAAAACTGGGGCCCGCAAATGGATCCGGCAAATGTCCGCAAACGGACACTAAAACGGATAGCAAGCGACAAAAATCTTGTTGTTTACGAAATTATTAGAAGTCGGTGAACGGTTTTTCTCCTTTTTCTTCTGCTCCTTCTCCTTCCTTCGTTTGTCGCGTGCCAGTTTTTTGTTATGCGGCTGCAAATGAGCGAGAGGCAAATAGCCAAATATAATAAATGAATGAGAGAGAAGATGTTTTGCATCGTCTCTTTGCCTCGACGCGTCGCGACGCCTCGTTGTAATTGTTGTTTTTTTCTAATGAGCCGCTACTTTTGCAGTTGCTTGTAGCTGCAAGTGAGCGAGAGGCAAATAGTCAAATATATGAAAAATGAATGAGAGAGAAGATTTGAACCGCTACTTTTGCCCTGTCGCTTGCAGATCAACTCTTTTGTTTCGTGTTAATTGCGACGCGTCGCTTTTCGATTTAGAGTTCAAAGAGTGCAGACGTCAATTTTGTTTTGTGATTTTGTGAGTTTTTTAAACTGTGTTTCAAACGGTAAGTTTTAAATTTAAATTTATTATTTCAGTGAATATTGAGAATATTATTGACAGTGAATTATAATCAGCAAAGCGCCACAAACAGAAATTAGCCGACATCTTCGTTTGAGGCGCTTGGCAACAAGAATGCAAAAATGTAATTGTTATTTATTTATTATGAAGAAATTTGTTTTGTAGTTCCTCCGCCATCAACGGTTCCTGAGACTTCTTTGCAAGGAGAAGAGTTCCATTTATACCATTTTTTCATCGTTTTTTCTTGATCTTCTAAAATGCCCAAACGCAAGAGTCGCCGTTACTTGGCTGAAGTTAAGCATGCTAAAATTCAAGCAAATGCAAGTACACAAATAAAAAATAAAGAAAACAAATTTAAGGCGTCTGATATTTTTGTAAATATCGAAGACAATTGTGAGTTTTCTGATGATTGTGAGATTCCTGTGCCTTCTGATTCTGTTGATGATGATTTTAACTTGCGCTTAGCTCAGTGGTTTTCAGCCAATAATATAAGCAGATATGCAGCCAATGAACTTCTGTCCCTTTTGTCAAAAAAATTCCCTGCTTGCCAAATGATCTTCGGACATTAAAGTCGACTCCTCAACAAGTTATAAAAGGAGTTATGCCTCCAGGCGAGTACATTCACTATGGCATAAAGGACGCTCTAACAGATTTTCTTATTAATTATAGCTATATTTCTAATAATATAAGCTTAAATATCAATGTGGACGGTTTACCTCTTTTCAAAAGTTCACTCAAACAGACATGGCCAATTTTGATAAATGTAAATGGTACCAAGCCAGTAATGGTTGTGGGTATATATGTTGGTAATTCCAAGCCTCAAGACCCAAATATTTATTTGGACGAATTTTCCAGAGAGTTGTGTAATTTAATTAAAACCGGTATGACATTTAAAGATAGAAAACTTTCAGTTACAGTAAGAGCATTTATATGTGACGCGCCAGCCCGAGCGTTTATTTTAGGTGTAAAACACCACTCAGGTTTTTATTCCTGTAACCAATGCCTTCAAAAAGGTGAAAGTTTTCAGAGACGCATAATCTTTAAAATGTCCGAGAACCTTCCTAGAACAGATTATAGCTTCCGGAATAGATTGCAGCCGGAACACCATAATTTGCAAAACCAACTAGTATTGGAAATGCTCCCAATTGATCTCGTTGTTCAATTTCCCAACGATTATATGCATGTAGTTTGCTTAGGAGTAATGAAATCTCTTCTAGTTGCCCTAGTTAGGGTAAGAGGGCATCCTTTTTCATTGAGTCGAGACTTAATATCCTCATTAAATGCAAGGCTAATTGCATTAAAGCCTTTTTTCCCAGTGGAGTTCAATAGAAAGCCTCGTTCGCTTGATGATCTCGAGCGATTTAAAGCAACAGAATTTCGCACATTTGTCTTGTATACTGGACCTGTCTGATTCTGATCAATACAACCATTTTTTACTGTTCAGTTTGGGAATAAGACTTCTTCTTGACAGTGAGTACTGTACTTCGAAAAATGATTTTGCCTCTGCGTTACTAAATAATTTCGTAAAAGAAATGCCACAACGATATATGTCTTCAATGGTAACGTTTAACTACCACTGTCTCACTCATTTAAGCAAACAATGCTTAGTATTTGGCTCTTTGCAGACCATTAGTGCATTTCCATTCGAAAACTTTCTTGGACATTTGAAAAAAATGGTTAAAAAATTTGATTATGTCATTGAACAGATACATAATCGTATTGTTGAGCGCAGTCATTTAAATGTCATTTTAAAGGAAAAAAAGTTTAATAGTGGTCCCAATAAGCTTTCTTTCAAAGATTTACATTTTAATTTAAAAGATGCAAATAGTTTTTACTATATTAAGAAAAACGGCATCTATAAAATCTTCAAAATATTTTCTATCAATGACAAAAGCTTGCATAGCCGTTTAATTCTTGACCTGGAACCATTCTATACCTACCCCGTTCATTCTAGTCGGGTAGGCATTTTTTCTTCTACTTGCATTAATTTCGACACCCAAGTTTGGCAGCATAAAATAGAAGAAATATCAGGAAAAATGATGTATTTTATGGATAACTGTACTCATATTTACATTCCATTAATCAATTAAAAGAAATGGACTACGATAAATTGTTTGACTCGGAAGGACACACCCAGGAGATTGACACCCAGGAGATTGACACCCAGGAGATCGACACCCAGGAGAAGATCATCCTTCAGCTGCCAGCTAAGGATACAAAACACACTGGTAGGTATTTTGCAAGTTGTTTGCAATAATTAAAATCTAATTTTTTTTATTGCTTTTTAATTAATTTTTGTTGTTTACAGAAATACTTAACTTGCTCGGACGTTTGCTTGCGGAGGTAACTTCCTTAAGAAGTGAAGTAGCCTCCATCAAGGCGAAGGTGTGCGGGGACAATAAAAATCCTAAAGTAATAATTCCCCAGGAGCCCTTCACAACAATTGAAGAGTTGAAGAAATTTGACATTACGCTGAATAACAGCAATACTTTTTCGAAACTGGTAAGTTTATTTAACTAATGTAATATATTAAATAAAAAAAAAACTAACAGGATTTATTTATTTACAGGTCAACGAATTATGTCTCTGTGGGGAAAAATCCTTTGATAAGTTCATCCGTCAGTGTTGGCGCGAACTGCTGTCGGATGAAGTGGCGCACCAGTGCTCCTGGCGTGGGACGGACTCCAAGCTATGCATTCGTGGAATGCTAGTAACATCATCCGTTAGAGGTAAATTTATTATCGTATTTTTTTTAATAATTATTTACTTATAATAATTTTTATTTTTACAGTCGCTTTTAAGAATAAATTTTCCCTAGAGGACGCCGACTTCGACCGGGTAACCCAAAAATACTTCCAGTATGCGCAGGACAGGCTAACCAAAAGTAACAATAAGAAAATCAAAACTGTTCATAATAATAATAATAATAATTGCATAATAAATAATAACATGAATTAAAAAAATAATTAAAATAACATTCCAATAAAAACAAAATTCTTTTCATTTTATTCGAACACTTTTATAATATTATAACACTTTTATAATATTATAAAAGTATCGCAAAAGATACTAAATCGGTTCCGAAAAAAATATTATAAAAGTATCGCAAAAGATACTAAATCGGTTCCGGAAATAATATTATAAAAGTATCGCAAAAGATACTAAATCGGTTCCGGAAATAATATTATAAAAGTATCGCAAAAGACACTAAATCGGTTCCGGAAATAATATTATAAAAGTATCGCAAATGATACGAAATCGGCCCGCTTTTGATACCGCAAACTTATCATTTTCGGGTTCCGAAAAAGTATCGCAAAAGGTCCGCAAACGGAATCATTTTCGGGTTCCGAAAATGATAGCTATTGCTGCCACAAACCCCATTGCAGGTGATTAACTTAAGTATCACTGGCGGATCAGAAATCGGACGTTTTGTCCGCTTGAAGTCCGCAATAGCTATCATTTTTAATTCATAATCGGACCTTTTTGTCTGCTGGGCTATTTTAATTTTTTTATGTTTTGTTGTATTTTATATATGTTTACATTTATATTTATAAAGCATATACATTTTTCCCATTTATTAATATTTATCTAATCAATTTTATATTAAGTGTTACATTTTGCCTTTTAAGATGTTTTGCATGCTGTACTTATGCGTGCATGTATACAATACATGCATGCAAAGCTCTCACATGCATGCATACATGTGTGTGAGGCAATACACAAAACGTGAGGCAGGTCAGTGCATTTTTAACTGACGTCTAAATTAAAGAAGAAGCAGTTGACGCTGGTGTGTGTGTGCGTAATGAATCTTACTTCGCGCCAAAAATTCACATACAGGTATCTCTCTCTCGTTCTAACTTATCCCATCGACTCTTGTCTATTCTGCTTGCTTTGTCCCTTCACTACTTTTTTTACGGTTTACTTTAAATATATATGTACACTGAAAATCCATGGCCTCTTACAGTCAAAGCGTGACTGTAGCCTTTCAAACTTGTTATACCCTTGCAGAGGGTATATTAATTTTAGCCAGAAGTTTGCAACGCACCTTAGGAGACATCTCCGACCCTATAAAGTATATATATTCTGAATCAGCATAAACAGAGGAGTCCAAAAATGGATGTCCGTCTGTCCGTCCGTCCGTCCGTCCGTCCGTCCGTCTGTTGCAACGCAAACTAGTCTCTCAGTTTTTGAGCTATCTTCATGAAACTTGGCATACAAGCTTCTTATTGCTGCGCGCTGTATATAAGTCGGAACGAGCCAGATCGGACCGATATATCGTATAGCTCTCATAGAAACTATTGGCCGATTTTTGTTGTTTTTCAAGATATTGCAACAAGATTTGGCAAATCTTATTCTTATTACGTTCCTAATGTGCTGTTAAAATTGTATCAAAATCGGACCACTATAACATATAGCTGCCATAGGAACAATCGGCTGAAAACAGGGTTTTTGTATGCAAACCTGTTTTGTTCTTGGAAATACAGCACATTATCAATACTTTTTAATGTTATACAGTAACCCGCCCTTATTTTTTCCATTTAAATATCTCAGACGTTTATATTCTATAGCTGTTATAGGAACAATCCGTCAGTCCGTCTGTCTGTTGCAACGCAAATTAGTCCCCCAGTTATTGAGCTATCTTCATAAAAGTTGGCTCACAAGCTTCTTAATTCTGCCTTCATTAAATAAGTCGGAACGGACCAGATCGGACTGATATATCGTACAGCTGTCATGGAGCCTATCGGTCGATTTTCGTTATATTTCAAGATATAGCTATCAGGCTTACCACATCCAAATCTAAGTATGTCCTTAATAAAGTTTCATCAAAATCGAAGTTTTATAACTTATAACGATCAACGATCGGCCTAATGAAGGTACCTGTTGCAATTTTATGAAAATCTGAGTACTATTACATATAGCTGTGTACAACTGCAAGGGTATAAAACCTTCGGCAAGCCGAAGGTAGCCTTGCTTTCTTGTTTTTTATATGAAAATAAGAAAGCAACCAGTGATCAAGACGCTGCTGATCTGTTTGCGGACTTTTTTCAATCTACCTATTCCTCTACTAACTACGACAATAATCTTCCATATCCGTATTTAACTCAGAAATCAAATTCCGTTTCTTGTGATATAATCGATGAGGAATCATTACGGACTAATCTCTGCTCTATTAATCCAATCTTCTCTCCCGGCCCTGACGGAGTACCAGGATGCGTACTTAGATATTGTGCCAATAGCTTATATAGACCCATTTTCAAGTTGTTTAACTTGTCTTTAGCAACTTGTACGTTTCCTTCAATCTGGAAAGAATCGTTTTCTATCCCTCTTCATCAAAATGGGTCTAAGTCGGAAGTAAAGAATTATAGGTGTATTTCCAAATTATCTTCTATTCCAAAGTTGTTGGAAAAAATTATTACCGTAGAGTTAACACATAAGTGCAAGTCACATCAACATGGCTTTGTAAAATCTAGATCGATTTCCACGAATCTTCTGGAATTCACCTCACTAATTAATAAAGGTTTTCAGAAGAAAATGCAAACTTATGTGGTCTACACAGACTTCAGCAAAGCATTTGATTCAGTAAATCACTTACTTCTTCTTCATAAGCTTAATCTTATTGGTTTTTCCTATCCATTGCTCCTTTGGATCTCCAATTACTTAACTTGTAGGTCCCAAAGGGTGTTATTCAAATGTTTGCTATCTAAGCCTATTTCTGTATCCTCTGGTGTTCCTCAGGGCAGTCATCTTGTCCCTTTACTCTTTAACCTATTTATAAATGATCTTCCCCCTGTTCTACACTATTCTAATATTCTAATGTATGCTGATGATGTGAAACTTTGCTTAACATACAATGAACTGACCGCTAATTCACTTCAAGTCGATATTGACTCATTTTTTACTTGGTGTAGCCGTAATTTGCTATATTTAAACTGTTCGAAGTGCAAGGTCATGTATTTTTATAGAAGTAATTTTCACGTTGTCAACTATACCCTTGATCAATTTCCACTTCACAGAATTTTTGAAGTAATAGTTCTTGGAATTCTTTTTGATCATAAGTTGAAATTCGATTGCCATATTACACACATTGTCAATAAGGCGTATCGGGCTCTTGGCTTCATTAAAAGATGGGCTAAAGAATTCGAAGACCCTTATACGACAAAATTGTTATTCACTTCTCTTGTTCGCCCGATTTTGGAATATGGATCCTGTGTATGGTCTCCTCAATACCAGGTCCATCAAGACAGAATTGAGTCTGTCCAAAAACAATTTTTGCTCTTTGCTTTGCGTCGCTTTAACTGGATTTCTAGCTCACCACCTTACTCAAGCCGACTCCTGCTAATTAACCTACCCTCCTTAACTAACCGTCGTATTATGCTGGGTAGTATGGTTATAATAAAACTAATAAAATACGACATTGACTCTCCTTTCCTGCTTAACCAACTAAACTTTTGTGTTCCTTCTAGGGTCACACGGAATTTTTAACCACTTTGGTTGGGCTTCTGCAATAATAACTATAGCTTGCATGATTCTTTTAGAGTTTTCTGTGCTGATTATAATAAGTTTTTTAGAGTAATCAACACGGAATCCTCCCTCTCATCTTTTAAATTATCTATATTAAACCACCTAACAACAATTAATATACATCCTAACAACTAATACTAATCTACCGATCTTATTGGGTTTTACTGGGTTTCCCCCAATCCTTCGCAGCAAATGCTGGATCGGGAAATCTTGTTTTATATTTTCCAGTTTAAATTTAAACTTAAACTTAAATTTAACAAGTCGGTAAGGCTACTGTCGAGCGCGCTCGACAGTAAGATACCCTTCTCCCAATTTTCTATATCCGTTACAAACGTGATAATTTCAAACAGAAATTCTGCTCAAATACTTCTCTACATATAGCTTACACGCTCGCACTCACACAGCGACGCGCGTAAAATGTAAAGCGACTCGACGCAAAGTCGACGTCGACGTGAAATGCTCGTAGCTGCGCGCAGGCTGCTCGTACATTTGTATTGAAAACGTTGACTTGAATAACTGCAGTGTTATTAGTCCAATCGGATTGTAATTTGGAGGATATGTTCACACTACATTAGACTTTATACATACTAAAGCACAACTTTATAAGTTTAATACTTTGCTTAATAATCGTAAATTACCGATTTGCGGGGGCGGTGGGCGTGGCATCAAACATTTGAAATAAACTTCATCTGCTTGGTAAATATGGGAACCTCCATACCAAATTTCGTGTCTCTAGCTTTTTTTTAATAGCTGAGATCTGTTGACTCATACAGACGGACAGACGGTCAGACGGGCAGACGTACATGGCTCAATCGACTCGGCTAGTGATCCTGAGCAAGAATATATATACTTTATGGGGTCTGCCACGCCTCCTTTTGCCTGTTACATACATTGCACAAAGTTAGTATACCCTTTTTTGACCATGGTCGAAGGGTATAAAAATATATATATAAATTCTTGATAATTTTAAATTTTTTATGAAATTTAATTTTAATATCATAATTTTTAATTTTTATTTTTTTCCGTTTTATTAATTTTAATTATATCTTAATTTAAAAATAAAAACTAATCTTAATTTCTAGTCGACTGTCTTAGTTGACGTTAAATAAATAAATAAATAAAAAAAAAAAAAACAAAAATCGGCCGATAGTTTCTATGGCAGCTATACGATGTATCGCACCGATCTGACTTATTCACTCGTTCCGACTTATTTACAGCGTACAGCAATAAGAAGCTTGTGTGCCAAGTTTCATAAATATAGCTCAAAAACTGAGAGACTAGTTTGCGTTGCAACAGACGGACGGACGGGCAGACGGACATCTATTTTTCGACTCCTCTGTTGATGCTGATTTAGAATATACATATATACTTTATAGGGTCGATGATGTCTCCTAAGATGCGTTGCAAACTTCTGGCTAAAATTAATATACCCTCTGCAAGGGTATAAAAATTAAGCCGAAAGATGGGCTGAGCTGAATCGAAGATGCAACTCATTAAATGAATTATTAATTAGAACGTCCGAAGACGAATTTGTGAACGGCGACTAACATAGGTTGTTTACGTTCATCGATTTAAGTTTGGGAGGACACTTGTTTGCTATTGCAAGTGGATCGTTTTGGATTCGATCTTCTCGACTGTGGGAATGTTAATACTGACTTTTGGTTGATTCACCAAGGGTAATCGAAAGACTCACATCTTTAAGTACAATTGTTCTTAAATGTATACAAAAGGTCTTAAGTTTTAAATGTGGGTACATGCTTATGGCTTTATGTACTTTATGGGGTCTACGACGCCTCCTTTTCCCTTTTACATACATATGCCTTTTGCATAAAGTTAGTATACCCTTTTTGACCATTTTTGTTGAAATATGAAGCTAAAATATCTCCAAATTTATATTTTATAAAATACCAAAAATTACATTATAGTTATTAAGTTATTTCACCTAAAGTGAAAGACGCGGTGTATTCTTCCGCTAGAGACTCCAAATTTGGCAGAAAGATTCATGTATATCCTAGGCAGTAAACCACCCCCGTAAATCAGAAATTAATTTTAAATATGTGAGTATTAAGCAAAGTATTGAAGTCTTTACTTTCAGCTTTGGCATACATTTAGATAAATACGTTGTGAACTTATTCTATAAATTGCAACCCAATCGGATAATAGACATAGAAGTTACGTAAGTTAACGTTCTTTATTGATTTGTGATGCCGTGCCTGCAAGCTGCTGCCAGCCATGTTCCTTTTCGATCTTTTTAATGCGAAAGTGGTTACGTGTGTATTTGAGATCGAAATAGTAACTTAGCCGCAGAGCCAATAGTTGCGGCGATAGTCAAATGTGTTGAGATGCCGGCAATCGAACAAAGAAGAGATAGAGGTTCAACCCTCAGAAGAGGTGGTTGAGTTTTAATTACCTTTTTTTCGCTTCTAAAAGTTTTTTTTTTCATCATTATAACATTTAGTTTCATTTATCATATTTCAACAAATTATCTCATTTAATCCAATAGAAGTGTAATGAACCGCTTACTAAGAGTAATACGCGTTATGATTTATAGTTATATATATATTCAGTTCGTTTATTCAGATCTATGGTATTCGCACATCCACGCTGCTTGGCAGTACGCTCCGGAGTAATACATTCTCTCACTCAGATACTAGGCGATCGGTCGCGTCTCTCCCGTCGCTGCTCTCCCGATGCTTGGTTGTTGGCAACGCCGGTCGCCACATCCCTCCTTTATTAACGAGTTTTAGCTTTAATGGCGGCAGGGGTGGCTGGATCCCAAGGCTTCCTTCTGTGGGCTGGAGTACTGCGTCCTCCGAGGTAGGTGTTGATTCCGGTAAGCTGTCATCTGGTTGCGGCGTTGGGCAGGAGGCTGGATACGTTTGGCTAGCTGGAACTCTCTTAAGATGTGAGGCATTTCTTGTTAGTTTTCTACCACCCCCTTCGATCACCACAATATTATTGTGTCGTTCTAAAACCGTTAATTCCGTCTTGTTGAAGTTTGATGTAAGTTTGTTTGGGAACACTACGTTTTTCAACAGCACCTTGTCGCCCACTTCTATATCGACTTCCTTTGCCCCTATTCTTTTGTCGGCTGCCTGCTTTCCCTTATTTTTTCCAATAATATCTTTATCTCTCTCTCCAGAGTCTAAGGTATTCTCGCAGATTTCCCCAATGCCCGGTATTTTGTCACGGATGACTCTGTTGAACATCAGCTTTGTGGGCGCAGACCCTGTTGTTCCATGTGGGGTTACGTTGTACATAAGAACGAATTTTTGGATTTCCTCTTTGTAGTTTTTCCCATTTGCGTATGCTATTTTTAAGCGTTTTACAAGGGCTCTGTTCATGTTTTCAACTTCCCCGTTTGCTTGCGGCCAATACGGTGGGGTTCGAACTTGTTTAATGCCGCACGCTTTGCAGTAGTTAGAAAACTCCTCGCTAACATATTGGCGTCCATTATCCGTTCGTAGGTGCTCAGGATATCCCAGTCTACAGAAGATCTCTTTCATTGCCTCTACCAGGGTCGTTGAAGATATGGTTTTAAGAAACTTATGCTCCATATATCGTGAGAAATAGTCAATGAAGACTAGAACATATTCATTGTTGGGGAGCGGACCTAGTAAATCCGACACTACCCAAATCCAAGGGCCAGTGGGAAAAGGATTCCTGTCCATAGGGGGTGGCCTGATGTCTTGTGATACCAGGCAACAATCTCTGCAAGCTTTGACAAACTTTTCTGCCTCTCTGTCTATTTGTGGCCATCATACTTTGGATCGCAGGCGGCGTTTCATTGCTGTCTCGCCGGGATGTCCTTCGTGGGCTAACTCCAGTATTTTTACTCTCAGAGATGTTGGCACGACTAGGCGGTTTCCCCTCAAAAGGAGCGAGCCAACCGCTGAAAGCTCATACCGAAACGGGTAGAAGCTCACTGAACTATCGGGCTTCCAGGAGTCGTTCTCCAGACAACTGATTGCATCCATAATCTCTTCATCCCTCTTGGAAGACTCTGCTATTTCATGAATTGTCATAGATCTTGGGATAGAGCTTGTTAGGCCCGTGTATTATTATTTTTTTGTTGTTTTTGTTACATTTTTATTTGGTGAGAGATTTGCCTCCATATGTTTCGAAATGCAGGAATTCAAATTTAAATTTGAATTTGAACAACGGGTTTCACCACACCCAGGGTCACACCGATAATCGACCGGTCTGGCAACTCCGAATCGGCCGATCCGAACGATCAGTGTTGGGAAGTGGAGTAGGGATATATCGATTGCCTGGATCACCTATCGTGTTCGATATTTTTTCTTTTCACTAAATGAAAACGAAAAAGCACACCGCAATATTCTAAAGAGGCAAATAAATTTAATTAACAACTATACCGAAGGAATTGAATTATAGGGAAAAACTTCATAACGTGCAGCGCTATACTGTTTGTGGGTGTTCGAGACCAAATGTGAGTACAAGCTTTCCAAATCAATGTTTGTCAGCTCATAACCTCGCTCTTGCCTTTTAGTAAACCGCGTGTGGCCAGAGGAGCGCTAGCGCTTTCGCACCTTTTTTTCTTTGAAGGCGGCAGTGCATGCCTGCCCCCCGCCATACTGTGCCACACGTCGCCCCATTCTTCATTGTTATTGCTGCAGGCTGGTGGTGCTGGAGCACGACACATGACAGTGCGTTTCGCTAATTGCAGTGCGTTGTGTTTGCTGTTCTGTTGGTGAGTTGTCAGAAATCTGTCAAGACAGCCACCTGACGTTCGTTTTGTCTCCCCTTCTTAGCCCTATATAGTTCCCCAGATCCAGCTTGTGCTAGCAGGGACGAGACAAACTGTTGCTAGCAGGGACGAGACAAACTGTTGCGAGCAGGGACAGACGACGGGAAGGATACAACAATTGTTCTTATTTTGATATCAAACACGCAAACATTAACACTGTCAAACACATACTCACAAGTTTCTCACACACAAACACGTTCATGTATATATACACACACATGCTATAGACGCACACTTGCATACTTACAGTACGCATACACACTTCGCATTTATGTTTTCACCTTTACTTAAATTCATTCATTTATTCATTTTCTTTATTTATTATTAGTTTCAAAATTATTATTTTTTTGTTTTGCTTTCATTTTTATTATTTTTATTTTCATTTCAATTAATTTGTTCATCCTTTTTGATTTCAATTTCTTTTTTTTCATTACCTTTTTGTTTATCTTCAGTTTTATTTTCATTTGCATTTTCATTCGTTCATTCGCATACACACAAACACAAACTTTGTAACGTAAATAGAGATCAACAAAAGTAATGATAAAGTAAATAAAAAGGAAGTGAGTGATAGGACAGAAGATTTGTTTCGGTGTGAGAGTATTCTTGGTGTTGTTATTGTGTCATTATTATTTTTCCTCAGCTGTTTCGTCGGGGCCCCAACGGATCGCGGGTGAGTCGCAATATCAAAAATAAGCCGAGTATATTATATACCTTCGAACTGTCGCCTGACTATCGTGGATGAAATATTTTGCTCATCCCTCTAACGTTAAACCACATATAGACCCAAGTTACAAATTCAAAAATTATTTAAAGAGTAAAAAAATAAAAAAAGGAAGAATCAAAAAGGATAAAATTAGGGAATTAAAGTTAGATTTATCGAACTCGCAAAGCAGCACGAAGCTGCATGCGCTATATTTGTTTGTCATTAAATAACATTAATGAAATTTAAAATGGAATAAACTTTTTTTCTTGAGGCACTAAGGGCGGTAGCATAACAGCGATATGGGTAGTATCGGTATTCCGATATCGATAGTACATGGTTGGGTGGGTGAAGAAGGAGAGCATTACATCTAGCTCTCCGACTAGATCGTTCGTTAGGGGTAGTCCGTCCGCTTATTTTGGCCTTCCCTTTTATTGCCATTCCCCCTTCAAGCAGTCCTATAACCTGTCGATATTTTCTCGTAACACCGACAATTGAACCTGCACACAAACCCCGCCCATTTTCCCTGAGCTTAGCCGGCTATAACTTAGACAGGGTGTGCAGGGGAGGTTATTGGACTTCGGTCGTTACAGAAATTGGCGCCCAACGTGGGGCCGAAAAGGTTCCACTCGGCTATACCCTTTCCTTTCCATTCTTTTTTTCCTAGCAACCCAAAATCCCTCCATTTTTATTAGTTTTTTTTGATTCAGCCGATAGTTATATGCAATCTGGAACTGCTGGTTATTCTGGTGGATATCGGATCCAGACCGATTGCATATAGCTATCCGAGTTCGATAATCTTCGATTCAGAGGATTATCAGTGGCGTTCGATGGTGGAATATAAGGCGTGGAATTATCGAATTGGTTTATATCGGTTCGATACCTCATCTTAGCTCCATCGAACAAACACCTCGACTCGTGATGGCTGAGATTGTTTGTGCTGGACAGATTCGGCACGATCCTCAGCATCCGATTAGAGCTTCACGCAGTTTATTTTTTTTTTAACGTAGTTTCAGTAATCGGAACTACCTCTAATGAACGATCACATCACAAAATTGCTGTTATGTTACCTTAACTTAGGTAAGCCCTCTAATATTGAATGAATATTATATTACATCATTAAATCATATCGTGACATAACGTTAGGATTCACTTTATACATTTTTCACATACTTGAGTTTGGCGTATTAAAATATACATATATAGTGTTTGTGTGTACAATTGCAACTACCTTGTAGCTTGTGGGATACCTTTATCGTAGTCCCTCTGACATTTAGGAGCACATAAGTTTTTTTGTATTAACCGGGGTTGGTTGTGACCAAATTCATCTTTTTATTTGGGATTTTATTATGGCGGCAAAACGGGTTAACGAGAGAGTGGGGGACCTGATGAACATTGCGATGGACTGTACTATTTGCAATGACACCAGTCAGGACCCAGATCTCATCGAGACAACTTGCAGACCATTTCCATCGAACTTGTCTGTCTGGTTGGCTCGACTCTAACGAATCTTGTCCGATTTGCCGACAGGCGTGCTCGAAGGCCATCCTGACTGCAGCAGTTGAGCGCAGGGCTTCCTTGAACCCGCCAACTGAGCAAGGACCTTTGAACGCTCCGGCTCATCCGGGAGCAATTCCAAAGAGCCGCGTGAATACCCGTTCTCAGGGGCGTGGCATGACCCAGGCCAGCTCCTCACTCCCACTTCCAAATGATTCATCGGCGCTCGCAGAAGAGCGAATTAATAGACTCATCTCTAGCTCGATGGCGAGTTATAGAGAAAGCATGACAGCAGTGATTGCCGAACAGATCTCCGCAGCGTTTCAAAATCTTAATGTGGCCCAATCTGTTCGAGAAGCTCGAGATGATCCTCGTTACGAGGAAGAGGGCGAGGCAGCACCAGCGTTTCGTCGTCAGAGCAACGCGTCAAGGCCTGAGGATAGTTTAGGTGGAAGGCAGCATGGAGCTCGTGTTTCTTTCGGCTATTCAGAGATTGATCGCCCAGATAGGATCTCAAACACCATCTCGAACTGGCGCATTAAGTTTACGGGATCACCCAATGACCTTCCTCTCGAAGATTTTATATTTCGAGTCAATTGCATGACCACCCAGAGCCTTAACGGCAACTTTTCATTGTTGTCCCAATTTGCTCATCTTTTGTTCTCTGGCCCAGCACTCGCGTTTTATTGGAGAGTGCATCGCACGGTCCGCGATTTAGACTGGTACGAGTTATGTAGTCGCCTGCAAGAGCGTTACCAGGACCAGAGAACGGACAGGGACATCAAGGATGCTATGCGTCGTCGTAAGCAAGGTAGCAACGAAAGCTTCGATGAGTTTCTAGACGCTATGTTGGCTATCGCTGATTCCCTCCGAGAACCTATGTCGGATAGCGAGATCGCGGTTGAAGTCCGTTACAATTTGCGTTCAGAGCTGCAACATGAGCTGTTGCATGTAGACACCTCGGATTTGGCCAGTTTGCGTAGGGAATGTCACAGACACGAGGAGTTCTTCCGAAACATTCGTCCCCAATATCGCTCAGCCGTTAAGCGAGGCTTCGTGAATTCTCTTCAGGTGGAAGAGGATTCCAAACCAAAGTCAAAAGAGGCATCGGAAGCGGAAATATGCGCCGTTCGCTCATCCGACCATTCCAAATGCTGGAATTGCGAGGAGGTAGGGCATCGCTATCATGACTGTCTTCAGCCGAGGCGCGTCTTTTGCTACGGATGTGGGGCAGTGGATGTTAAAGGCCGAATTGTGACAGGTGCAAGGCCAAGTCGGAAAACCCGACGCAGGATGCTCGCAGACTTCCGAGAGGCGACATCCGACGCTAATCTCGGAACCTGTAGCGCCACTTTATCCTACCAGACTTTCCATTCCACCAGACACGACCAAAATACCGGATTTGACAATTCCACAGCATTTTAAACCGTATCACGTGCGTCTACGCGAATATCTGAAGCGAAGAGCTGAGATTTTCAACGTCGATGCTACCGTTTCAAGTAGATCAAGGTCTGCGACCCGTATGCGTGAATTTTGGCGACGCATACGGGGCTTGAAACGGTATACTATCTCCTCTATCGTCCATCAAAGCGGTGACATACGCCCCTTCACCCAAGTCAACGTCTTCGGTGAGGATCACTTGGCACTCCTTGATAGCGGTGCTAACAAAAGCGTTATCGGTGACAAGTTGGCACAGAAGTTAGTTGACAAGGGATGTGTGTTCGGCAAGACGAAGAACGTCGTGCACACGGCGGATGGGCAGACGCAGGAGATAGTTGGGTTAATTGCTGTTCCCCTGACGTATCACTCGGTGACAACCGAGTTCGAATTTTTAATTGTACCGACTATTAGACAGGAGCTCATTTATGGAATGGACTTCTGGAAACGATTCAACATCTCCATCGTTCCAGCATCCATAAATGAAGTCTTCTGCAAATCTGATCCGGATTCGCCTCAGCTAGATTTGACTCACGTCCAAAAATCACAGCTTGATGGCGTAATTACCTTATTTCCATCCTTCGAGAAGAATGGCCTAGGACTGACGACACTCATCCAGCATACTATCGATACAGCAGCCGCAAAGCCAATAAAGCAAAGGTTTTACCCCTTGTCTCCGGCTAAGGAGAGTCTCCTGTGCGCTGAGATCGATAGAATGCTAGCGATGGACGTGATCGAAGAGGCTCCTAGTTCTCCATGGTCTTCTCCAGTCACCTTGCATATAAAACCTGGCAAGGTGAGATTTTGTTTGGATGCACGGAAGCTGAACGCAGTGACTGTGAGGGATGCGTATCCTATTCCAATCATGGATGGGCTCCTTAGCAGGCTCCCTCCAGTACACTGTATCTCCAAGATAGATCTCAAGGATGCATTTTGGCAGATCTGTCTGGATCAGGACTCCCGCGCGAAGACTGCTTTTACGGTACCCAATAGGCCATTGTACCAATTCAAGCGCATGCCTTTCGGATCGACCAACGCTCCTCAAACGATGAGTCGCCTGATGGACATCGTGATTCCCTACCAGTTGAAGTCGCACGTCTTAGTCTATTTGGATGATCTGCTGGTGCTTTCTTCCAGTTTTGAAGAGCACCTCATCCATCTGACGGAGGTCGCAACTCAGCTGCGTAAGGCTGGACTGACCATAAACGTCCAGAAGAGTCAGTTTTGTCTCAGGAAGGTGGATTACCTTGGATTCATTGTTGGCGAGGGAACTGCTAATCCGGGCAAGATTCGCGCGGTCGAGGAATTTCCTGTTCCGAAGACGCAGAAGCAGCTTCGCAGGTTTTTAAGAATGACTGGCTGGTATCAGCGGTTTATTCCAAATTATTCAGACGTCATTTTCGCCCTAACGGAACTTCTGAAACGCAAAGCATTCCAGTGGAATGACCGTGCTCAGGAGGCGTTTATTAAGATAAAGGGGTGCTTGTGCTCTGCTTCTTTTCTAGCTCATCCGGACTACAAGAAACCTTTTGTTCTCCAGTGCGACGCATCCTTGCATGGTGTCGGAGCTGTCTTGGCGCATTGCGACGAGTCTGGCTGTGAGCGACCCATTGCTTACATGTCCAAGAAGCTGAATAAGGCTCAACGCAACTATACAGTGACCGAACTCGAGTGCTTGGCGGTAGTTCTGGCCATCAAAAAGTTCCGCATGTACATCGAGGGTCATCCGTTTAAGGTGGTGACAGATCATGCTAGTCTGCGTTGGTTGATGAATCAGCCAGACCTAAGTGGTAGGCTTGCTCGTTGGGCGATCAAGCTGCAAGGGTTCTCCTTCGACATTGAACATCGCAAGGGTAACGAGAATGTCGTCGCGGACGCGTTGTCACGATCCTTTGAAAACACGGATGAATTGTGCGCGTTGGATTGCGAAATTCTTCCCGAGATCGACCTCAGTTCAGAAGCATTCAAGTCCGAGGAATACTGTTCGTGGAAGAAAAAGTTCCTAACGGCCAACCTTCCAGATTTTAAGGTAGTAGATGATTACATCTATCACCGTACGGAGTTCGCTGGTGGTGATGTCAGTTCTGATGACAGTTGGAAGCTGTTTGTTCCGGAATCTCTGCGGGAAGGCGTGATCAGATCCGCACACGACCAGCCTTTTTCTGCCCATTGTGGCATGGCTAAGTGCGTTGAGCAGATCCGCCGTAGATTTTTCTGGCCAGGCATGGTGGTGAACGTCAGAGACTACATCCGGAACTGCGAGGTTTGTCAGACAACGAAGTACCCGACCAGTGCACTCAAGCCTCCAATGGGTGCTCGAGTAGTCACCGAACGACCGTTCCAGCGTCTCTATATTGACTTTATCGGTCCGTTTCCGCGTTCGAAGAGGGGGAACATAGGGATTTTCATAATCTTGGATCACTTCTCCAAGTTTACGTTCCTAAAGGCGGTTCGGAAATTCACCGCGAAGATGGTGGTAGACGTTCTGCAGGAGGAAATTTTTTCGTGCTTCGGAGTTCCGGAGGTAGTCGTGAGCGATAATGGTACTCAGTTTAAAAGCCATGAGTTCACGACTTTCCTTTCGAAATACGGAGTTCGACACGTCTTCACGGGTGCATATGCTCCACAGTCGAACGCTGCCGAACGAGTAAATCGATCCATTAACGCCGCACTTAGAGCATATGTTCAGGGTGACCAACGGGAGTGGGATGTGGTTCTTAGCTACATCAACGGTTCGTTACGCAAGTCATGGCATCAATCTCTTGGCATGTCGCCGTACTTCGTAGTCTTCGGACAGCACATGATTTCGCATGGGAATGACTACCAAGTGCTGAAGAATCTCAGCATGCTCGGCGATTCCAGTGCAAATGTGCCAAGAGCAGACAAGATCGAGCTGATTCGGTCAAAGATTGACGCAAATTTCCTCAAGGCATACGAGCGGAACAAACACAGCTATGATTTAAGAGCTAAACCACACACCTTCGATGTGGGCCAGATAGTGATCAAGCGCAACTTCGCCTTAAGCAACGCTTCTGCTAATTTTAAAGCAAAGTTAGCTCCTGTAGGGACTAAGGTGCGCATTAAAGAAAAAATTGGCAATACGTTGTATTTGGTGGAAGATTTGTCGGGGAAGGAACTAGGTCAATTTCACTCGAAAGATTTGTGGATTTAATCATCGCTCTTATAACCCGCTTCAGAGGCTTGAGCTCTGTCTGTTCTACACGCCCCTTGATTTTCTTCAACCTTAATTCCAGGCCAGTGACCCGGAATTAAACTTGTGCTGTGAGGCCCGTGTATTATTATTTTTTTGTTGCCTCCATATGTTTCGAAATGCAGGAATTCAAATTTAAATTTGAATTTGAACAACGGTTTTCACCACACCCAGGGTCACACCGATAATCGACCGGTCTGGCAACTCCGAATCGGCCGATCCGAACGATCAGTGTTGGGAAGTGGAGTAGGGATATATCGATTGCCTGGATCACCTATCGTGTTCGATATTTTTTCTTTTCACTAAATGAAAACGAAAAAGCACACCGCAATATTCTAAAGAGGCAAATAAATTTAATTAACAACTATACCGAAGGAATTAAATTATAGGGAAAAAGCTTCATAACGTGCAGCGCTATACTGTTTGTGGGTGTTCGAGACCAAATGTGAGTACAAGCTTTCCAAATCAATGTTTGGCAGCTCATAACCTCGCTCTTGCCTTTTAGTGAACCGCGTGTGGCCAGAGGAGCGCTAGCGCTTTCGCACCTTTTTTTCTTTGAAGGCGGCAGTGCATGCCTGCCCCCCGCCATACTGTGCCACACGTCGCCCCATTCTTCATTGTTATTGCTGCAGGCTGGTGGTGCTGGAGCACGACACATGACAGTGCGTTTCGCTAATTGCAGTGCGTTGTGTTTGCTGTTCTGTTGGTGAGTTGTCAGAAATCTGTCAAGACAGCCACCTGACGTTCGTTTTGTCTCCCCTTCTTAGCCCTATATAGTTCCCCAGATCCAGCTTGTGCTAGCAGGGACGAGACAAACTGTTGCTAGCAGGGACGAGACAAACTGTTGCGAGCAGGGACAGACGACGGGAAGGATACAACAATTGTTCTTATTTTGATATCAAACACGCAAACATTAACACTGTCAAACACATACTCACAAGTTTCACACACACAAACACGTTCATGTATATATACACACACATGCTATAGACGCACACTTGCATACTTACAGTACGCATACACACTTCGCATTTATGTTTTCACCTTTACTTATATTCATTCATTTATTCATTTTCTTTATTTATTATTAGTTTCAAAATTATTATTTTTTTGTTTTGCTTTCATTTTTATTATTTTTCTTTTCATTTTAATTAATTTGTTCATCCTTTTTGATTTCAATTTCTTTTTTTTCATTACCTTTTTGTTTATCTTCAGTTTTATTTTCATTTGCATTTTCATTCGTTCATTCGCATACACACAAACACAAACTTTGTAACGTAAATAGAGATCAACAAAAGTAATGATAAAGTAAATAAAAAGGAAGTGAGTGATAGGACAGAAGATTTGTTTCGGTGTGAGAGTATTCTTGGTGTTGTTATTGTGTCATTATTATTTTTCCTCAGCTGTTTCGTCGGGGCCCCAACGGATCGCGGGTGAGTCGCAATAACAAAAATAAGCCGAGTATATTATATACCTTCGAACTGTCGCCAGACTATCGTGGATGAAATATTTTGCTCATCCCTCTAACGTTAAACCACATATAGACCCAAGTTACAAATTCAAAAATTATTTAAAGAGTAAAAAAATAAAAAAAGGAAGAATCAAAAAGGATAAAATTAGGGAATTAAAGTTAGATTTATCGAACTCGCAAAGCAGCACGAAGCTGCATGCGCTATATTTGTTTGTCATTAAATAACATTAATGAAATTTAAAATGGAATAAACTTTTTTTCTTGAGGCACTAAGGGCGGTAGCATAACAGCGATATGGGTAGTATCGGTATTCCGATATCGATAGTACATGGTTGGATGGGTGAAGAAGGAGAGCATTACATCTAGCTCTCCGACTAGATCGTTCGTTAAGGGTAGTCCGTCCGCTTATTTTGGCCTTCCCTTTTATTACCATTCCCCCTTCTAGCAGTCCTATAACCTGTCGATATTTTCTCGTAACACCGATAATTGAACCTGCACACAAACCCCGCCCATTTTCCCTGAGCTTAGCCGGCTATAACTTAGACAGGGTGTGCAGGGGAGGTTATTGGACTTCGGTCGTTACAAGCTCTGTACGACGCGAAGGATGCTGTATTCCGTCTTGTGGTCGATTGGTTCTACCGTCGGTAGATGACAGAGTCGAGACAACGCATCTGATATGTTGTCTTTTCCGGATTTATAGATAACGGTGAACGTATATGCCTGGAGCCGCAGCAGCCACCTTTCAATGCGAGCTGGGGGCTTGGATGTTGGTTTGAAAATGGCTTCCAAGGGCTTGTGATCAGTTACGAGTTCGAAGTGCAGGCCTGCCAGATAGTAGTAAAATTTCTCCACTGCCCAAACCAGCGCTAGGCTCTCTTTTTCAGTTTGGGAGTAGCGTTTCTACACCTCCGACAGGGTCTTGCTAGCAAAGGTAATTATTAAAGGTTCGTTGTCGACTTTGAATTGCAATAACACAGCCCCAAGGGCAACCGGGCTGGCGTCCGCAATCACCCGTGTTCGATGCCTTGGATTGAAATATGATAATTTGGGTACCTTGGATAGGAGATTCTTTAGGTTGTTGAAAGCATTTTTCTCGGCTTCGCCCCAGGTGAATTTGCTTTCAGTTTTCAGCAGTTTTCTTAGAGGATCTGTATGACTTGCAAGGTCCGGAATAAACTTCCCGGGTCGACTTCTATTCCCTTGTCGGATAAAATATGTCCGAGGAATTTTAGTTTGCTTGTCTTCCAGATGCACTTTTCTTTATTCAGTAGGACATTATTTTCCTGGAAGATCTGGCATACTTCTTTTACGGCGCTGTCGATTTCGAGGTCAGTTGCGCCAAAGATGATGACATCATCGATGAAGTTCATGGCGTTAGGTACCGCAGATAGCATCTGCTCGAGAAGGCGTTGAAAAATTTCGGGAGCAGAATTTACTCCAAACATCAAACGCTTATAGCGGAAAAGTCCCCTTGGAGTTATGAACGTTGTTATTTCCCGGCTCGATTTATCAAGGGCCAGTTGGTGATAGGCGTCCTTGAGGTCTAGGCGTGCGAAGAATTTAGCCTCTTTGAGTCTGGTCATAAAGCAGTCGAAAGTTGGTAATGGGTAGTTTTCCCGTAGGATTGCTTTGTTTGCCAGTCGCATGTCGACACATAAGCGGATGTCCCCGTTCTCCTTAAACGCAAGCACGATGGGAGAAATCCAAGCACTCGGGCCCGTGACTGGTTCAATTATATCTCGACTCAGGGCTTCATCCAGTTTTTCCATGACTTTGTCCTTGAGCGCTGCCGGGATTCGTCTCACTGGTTGTTGAACGGGTTTCACATCATAATCTATGGAAAGGCTTACTTCAATCTTTTTCCATTTCGGAAAAGGCTCCATTTCCTGAATACGGTTAATGTTTCTTCCCAGTCGGAGGACTTTTAATTCTATAGCCGTGTCTCGGCCCAGCAGAGATTGTTCTCCATTTTCAATCACGTAAAATGAGGCAATCTCTTCGGTACCCGGCTCAACGGAAATTGGGGCCTCAAAAATATACATTACTCGTAGTAATTTATTAGAGGCATAGGCTCGGAATTGCTTTTCAGTATGGGTTCTTACGTTAAAGACTGTGGCTTTTCTCTTCACTAGCAGAGACCAGTCCGGGTGGCTGATAAGGTTAAATTTGCACCCCGAGTCAATAACTAAAGAAATTTCACGGCCTCCCACTCGGCATCGTATGAACTCCTCTTCATCTTCACTTGACACTTTAAAGCAATGTGCCTCGCCCTTTTTGAGTTTGGAGCTGGTGGCCTCCTCTTCGACAGAGCGAATATCCGTGCGAGGCCTTTTTAGGTTATTCCTTTGGGACTTAAGGAATCGGCCGTTCAAGTTAGTTCGGCACTTCCTGGCAAAGTGTCCAGGCTTCGAGCATTTATTGCAAGTCACATTTCTTGCCGGACATGATGGGTCGTTGTGTGTGTGTCCGAATTTCCCACATCTGGGGCACTCCCCACTCTGTTTAAAACCACGATGTGTAATTTTACAGATGGGTTCCGCAATTGGTCTTGATGTCATTTCTTTTGATTCCCTGTTGATCTGCTCCTCAACCTGACATGCTTCGATCACTTCCTCTAGTGAATACTCCTTTCCCAGGAGTCTTTTCTTGAGGTCTAGAGATGCCCACACATCTATGATTTTATCCTTTAGACATATATTCTCAATCTCCGCTTTTGAGGATCCGAATGCACATCGTTGCATTTGTTGGCGGAGTCGCAGCATAAAATCACCAAAGCTTTCTGTGTCCAACGGTGTCAGGCCTCTGAATAGATGTCTTTCAAACGTTGAGTTTTGCTTCGGTGAGATAAGGATTTTATAGATGTCCTCTTTATTTCCGTCGCTGGGCTCCACCAGCGCACCAGGTAGAGAGTATACTACTGACTGTAGATGGACTCCTCCCAAAAACAGTAGCTTACTCCTCTTCTGCTTCTCGGTATCAATACCCTCGGCCTCGAGGTATATTGTAAACGCCCTCAACCACTTCTCCCATTCATTTCGGAGGATTGCCTTGTCGATCACCTCGCACAGAAACGGTTTAATGACACTGTCGGTCATTTTCAATACGGGACCTAGGATTGGAGTTTACGACGAAAGACATTATTAGATTTATACTTGACTTGTAATTAATACACGGCTCTCTTAGGAGCTTGTAATTATTACCCAGCCTCAGTTCAATAATGCCTCCCATTTACATTTGGGGGTTTGTTGTTTCCGTTTTTCCTTTTAAATTTTATGAATTCTTTTGGCTTGTGGAGAGAATACTGCTCCACCCAACCTCTAACCTTTTGTTTGCAACTCAAACCGATTACCCAGCTCTTTCTTAAAAGCTTGTAATATTTTTCCTTTTTCCTTCTCTTTTTTTTATACCCTTGCAGAGGGTATATTAATTTTAGCCAGAAGTTTGCAACGCACCTTAGGAGACATCTCCGACCCTATAAAGTATATATATTCTGAATCAGCATAAACAGAGGAGTCCAAAAATGGATGTCCGTCTGTCCGTCCGTCCGACCGTCCGTCCGTCCGTCCGTCCGTCCGTCCGTCCGTCTGTTGCAACGCAAACTAGTCTCTCAGTTTTTGAGCTATCTTCATAAAACTTGGCATACAAGCTTCTTATTGCTGCGCGATATAAATAAGTCGGAACGAGCCAGATCGGACCGATATATCGAATAGCTGTCATAGAAACTATCGGCCGATTTTAGTTGTTTTTCAAGATATTGCAACAAGATTTGGCAAATCTTATTCTTATTACGTTCCTAATGTGCTGTCAAAATTGTATCAAAACCGGACCACTATAACATATAGCTGCCATAGGAACAATCGGCTGAAATTAGGGTTTTTGTATGCAAACCTGTTTTGTTCTTCGAAATACCGCACATTATCAATACTTTTTAATGTTATACAGTAACCCGTCCTTAGTTTTTCCATTTAAATATCTCAGACGTTTATATTCTATAGCTGTATAGGAACAATCAGTCAGTCCGTCTGTCTGTTGCAACGCAAATTAGTCCCCCAGTTATTGAGCTATCTTCATAAAAGTTGGCTCACAAGCTTCTTATTTCTGCCTTCATTAAATAAGTCGGAACGGGCCAGATCGGACTGATATATCGTACAGCTGTCATGGAGCCTATCGGTCGATTTTCGTTATATTTCAAGATATAGCTATCAGGCTTACCACATCCAAATCTAAGTATGTCCTTAATAATAAAGTTTCATCAAAATCGAAGTTTTATAACTTATAACGATTAACTATCGGCTTAATGAAGGTACCTATTGCAATTTTATGAAAATCTGAGTACTATTACATATAGCTGTGTACAACTGCAAGGGTATGAAACCTTCGGCAAGGCGAAGATAGCCTTGCTTTCTTGTTTTAATTAAATTTTTTTTAATTATTAAAATATTTATTTATTTATATATTTCGTGTTCTGTTTTTTTTCTTTTTTTTTCAAAATATGCTTTGGCTTGTACCACTACTCGGCTCCTCTTTTAGAGCTTATAATGCGTACTCGGCCCTTGCAACTCTTTGGTTGCTAGAGAAATTTCTCTCCAGCTCACCTTTCAAGCTTGTAAAGAGTATTACTCTTATTGGTTATTTTTCTTATATCCTGGTTGCTAGAGAGTGTCTCTCTAACTCACATTCTCTTAAGCTTGCGAAGAGTAATCTCTTCACTCAGCCTATCTGTCGGAGTGCATGTGTGTTGGATGAGAGTGAGCGAAAAAAAAAATGTGCATACAAAATTACTCATTCCGCTTTGTGCTCAACGTCATTTTATGTTGGCAACGTGTAATCTGCACTCACGCAGCTTATTCCTTCTCTCCTCTTTTCCACATTTTTATGTATGTATATGCCGGTAGGCCCGTTCCATCACACACACACTCACGCACAGCTTATATCACGCCACTCGTTTACCGTAATTTCGCGCCTTTTTCCTAATTCATCAAATTTACCAAAGTTTTAGTTATTATCATTATCATTTACCGATTTTTCCACTCGTCGCCAATGTAATGACCCGCTTACTAAGAGTAATACGCGTTATGATTTATAGTTATATATATATTCAGTTCGTTTATTCAGATCTATGGTATTCGCACATCCACGCTGCTTGGTAGTATGCTCCGGAGTAATACATTCTCTCACTCAGACACTAGGCGATCGGTCGCGTCTCTCCCGTCGCTGCTCTCCCGATGCTTGGTTGTTGGAAACGCCGGTCGCCACAAGAAGTGTTATTGTTGTACAAGACAATATGACACATTTGAGCTAATGGTCTAAATATGCAATTTTTGCATGCGCGGAGCGCAGCGACTGTAGTCTAGTTGTTTGGATGACGGACTCCTATGCAATCGGCCAGGGTTCGAATCCTCACGGCGAAAACAAAAATTTACCCATTTTAATTTTTTTATGTTTTGTTGTATTTTATATTTGTTTACATTTATATTTATAATGCATATACATTTTTGAATTATTTAACATTTATTCATATTTATCTTATCAATTTTATATTAAGTGTTAAATTTTGCCTTTTAAGATATTTTGCATGCTGTACTTATGCGTGCAAGCATACAATACATGCATGCGAAGCTCACACATGCATACATATGTATGTATATGCGTGTGAGGCAATACACAAAACGTGAGGTAGGTCAGTGCATTTTTAACGGACGTCTAAATTAAAGAAGAAGCAGTTGGCGCTGGTGTGTGTGTGCGTAATGAATCTTACCTCGCGCATTCACATATCTCTCTCTCGTTCTAACTTATCCCATCGACTCTTGTCTATTCTGCTTGCTTTGTCCCTTCATTACTTTTTTTATGGTTTACTTTAAATATATATGTACACTGAAAATCCATGGCCTCTTACAGTCAACGCGTGACTGTAGCCTTTCCGACTTGTTTTAATACTTAGAGTGATTCAAGAGGAAGGTTTATATGTATAATAAAATCTATTAAATAGTGGAGAAGTACTGTTATTTTTGAGGTTTCTAATGTGATATCGTAAATAATTACATTTTTTGAAAATGCCGGCTGAACCCTACGAGTTTTATCAAAATAATATACTAAGTATTGTACACATTGAAAAGGTCTACAAAAAAGTCAGGGATGGTATATGTCTATCTCTTATGGATAACCCACAATAAATTTTTTGTCATTTATTTTACGACAAATAAAACCTATTTTTCGAAGCGATTTTAACCAATACAGCATTAGTCCTTAACATATTAAATACCTTGAATACATTGTTCATTTAATATAGACTATAAGACCCTACTATGTAGTGAAGCACTTTTAATTTAATTAAAGTCGGTGTTTAAGTTATTCAACGACTTTTTTCTTCAACGACTTCTGTGAGTTGTGTACGCGATCTTCTTCTTCTTACTTGAACCAAAAAAGACCATTCCTAGGGAACAATCGATTAAAAACTATCGATGGGTTAGACGATGTTGCATCGAGGAGGGTACACTGTTGCAGTGATACTATTACAATCCGTTCTGTAAACTGAATAAATTTTATACCCGTGCGAAAACGTACCGGGCCGCTATGTTTTTATATACAACGTTCACAGTTTTTCTTTAGTGAATTTAGTATCAGCATTGCACCCGTGCGATGCCGGGGCGGGTCGCTAGTATAAATATATTTGGCATAACACCCCTAACGGGATAAAGCCTGATGCACGGTTGGTCACACCAAGCGTCGACAGAATTGCGTCCATCTGGTCCCTCCAGCTTGCTCATGGTCTTCCTCTCCTACGTTGTCCGCCATACGACCTATGTGACCTAGCCAACGGAGTCGCTGAATATTAATTCGCCTGCCTATGTCTACATCACCGTATAGCTCATTCAGCTCATCGTTCCACCTGATACGATAAGTTCCGCCAACACAAACAGGTCCGAACAGGTGCGAAGGATTTTCCTCTCGAAGACACCAAGAGCAGCTGCATCTGACTGCGTCACTGTCCAGGCTTCCGCACCATATAGAAGCACTGGGATGATGAGTGTCTCGTAAAGAGTTGGCTTCGACTTTCGATTTTACTGCACACCATCAACTTTGTTTTGCCCATATTTACTGCTAGACCAACTTTAGCTGACTCTCTTTCAATAGCTCTAAAAGCCGCTGTCACATCACGCTTGGTACGACCAATAATATCTATATCATAAGCGTAACCAAGGAACTGGACACAACTCATCGCCTCCAAACAATTCAGCCGTTAGGCCGTCCGCTCCGGCGGCTTCATTGCTTTTAAGTCGCTTTATGGCGACCTCGACTTCCGTATAGTTAGGAATGGGAACTTCGCCATCGTCTTTGATTGGGGTTAATGATTCCTCTTCATCCGATTCTTGGTTGAGTTCAGCCAAAAGACTTTTAAAGTGGTCCCTCCATAGCCTCAGTACGGTCTTTGCATCAGTGACAAGATTTCCATCATCACTCCTACAGGCAAGCGATCCAGACTTATACCCTTGAGTCATGCGTTTGACCCTCCTGTAAAAGTCGCGTGCATTATTCCTGCGTTGGAAAGAGCTGGCCAAGTCGACCTGAGAGTTGAGTTCAGAAGGCATCCCTGTGCTGTTGTGACTGCAGCTTTCCGATGTCAAGCTTTCTTGGCATACCTTGACGTGAGACTTTCGCGACACACAATCGTGTGCGAACCTTGGCTGCGACAAGGTAGTGGTCAGAGATAATGTAAGGACCCCGACAAGATCTCACATCAAGAATGCTAGACGCATGTCTTGCATCGATCACAACATGATCAAACTAATTGCAAGTCAGACGATCAGGTGATAGCCAGGTTGCTTTGTGGATGCTGAGATGGCGGAATCTTGTACTACTAACTATCATATTGTGTGCAGCAGCAAAACCTAAAAGTCTAAGCCCATTTTCCGAGATAGACTCATGTAAGCTATGCTGTCCAATGGTTGCTCCAAGGATGCGTTCCCGTCCGATTTTACCATTAAAATCTCCGATGAGGATCTTAATGTCAAGCGACGGGCAGCGGCTATACGCTCGGTCGAGTTCTGTATAGAAAGCATCCTTGATGGCGTCGTCCTTCTCTTCCGTTGAGGCGTGCGCACAGATAAGGCTGATGTTAAGGAATTTGTCAGCTACTTGAATCGTTGCAATTCACTCATTTACAGGTGTAAACTGTGAGACTCTGTGTCGTATCCTGGCTCCTACGACGAATCCACATCCAAACTCGTGCCTATCTGTATGACAGCTGTAATATGTATATGTCACAGTTTCTTCGCTTCATGTATCCCTTTCCGTTCCATCGCATTTCCTTGATGGCTGTAATGTCAGCCTTTTAATTGCTGAGAGTATCCACTAGTTGTTGAGTGGCACTAGGTCTGTACAATGTGCGCACATTTCAGATGCGAATGTGTCCTACGTCAAAACCTAATATTAGGATTAAGATCCCGCCGTGTACTTTGGTTTATAACTCAACGGATGCTAAGTTACAATCCAAAGAAAACATCGTGAAGGTAGTGCGTCAACTTGAAGACAGCAGGGACAAGGATTACACTGGCGCCCACCAAGTTGACCGCATTCAGTATCTTTACCTTGTATACTTTCCCCCAATTCCCCCAAAAGTTTACACATTCACAAATATATTTATCACTACAAAACAAATCTGGTCTAATTATTTAACACCGACAACACCGGAATTAAATCAGTAAAGACAAGAGACGCATGCTCAAAGGCGCGGTAGGCTCTTTTATATTTGTTTACATTTATATTTATAAAGCATATACATTTTTGAATTTGCCACTTTTGCAACACAGGGATATAACTTTGGAGGTGAACAGAGAACCAAAAGTGTGTATACACCAGAGAACTGCAACATGCATGAATACACAACACTCAAAAATGAATGAAATTTTTGCCACTCGATTATCATTTTGCACAGGCCGCACAAAGCACACGGCTCAAGCCCCGCAGGAGCCTCTAAAAGTAAGAGTCGCAAAAGGCAGGAGACGCAAAAGGCAGGAACGTTTTGGCAAATAAGACCAGACACGTATGCCCAAAGGCTCGGTAGGTAGAGATAGCAGCACAAGGGTCGGGGCATTCAAATTTGTTCGAGAACGTTCGGTTTTCCCTTTCTGCTAGCGCGTGCCTCGCTTATTTTGTGGAAGGGGTAACGGAGAAGTAGAAATTGAAATGCATTGGCCTCGGTTTTTTTTTCTATACCAACTTATGCATTTATTAATAGAACACAAGTGGAAGGGGTTTTACAGAGAACTGCAAAAATCACCTTTTTCTTGAATCGCATCAAACACGAAATTTCATGCTCAATTCAATTCAGTAAATCAAACAGCGGCGGTGAAACGAAACGAATTGGTCCACAAATCGCTTCAGTCGCACGTCAGTCGACCCAATCTTCTTCAATCGAGTTAGTTCGTATCAAAGAATTTACGAATCAGAGTCTATCAGCTGACGCGCCGGTCTGTTTTTCCAAACACTTGGTCTGGGTAAATCGACGATTGACACACATTTGCTTGTTGCATTCTGCGAATCGGCTGTGTTCATTTGGAGCGCCGATAGGCATGTATCGATGAACACAGCTGCCCTGGTACAAAAACATCGGCTGGCGGAGCAAGCAGTGCGAGCCTTTACGAGGCCTTGGGCCTGTTAACCGCCAAGTCGGTCACTGACCCAAGATTCCCGTTGGGCCAAGCGCCGTTTGAACCGTCGGTAGATTCCCGAATGCACAGACATATAACCGCCAATATCTCTTTCAAGGGCGGTCGACTCTTGAGTTGCCTTTGAGCGAGCGGTCGGCGCAGATAGATTCTGCAAGTAATTGAAAGCAATTCCTGGACCTCTCGGCAACGAAAGCCCACCTTCCCTGGTTAGTCTGTTCCTTGCGGGGATCCGCCAGGGCCCATATTGTCCCTCGTGCAAAATCTGTGCAAGACGTGCAGCATCAGCAACGGCTGCCGCAGAAATCCTGCTCTGCCACTGCAGCACCAGCAACGGCTGCCGCGGGCGTCTCCCTTGGCTGCAGGCCACATATTTTTCCTGCTAGGCGGCATCTCCACATCCGGGAGAGCTATCAAAGACTGAAATGTCCCATTAGTTGTAATTATTTAAATCATCCTTGTTATTAGTCTTAAGTTTTGCGTTAATAGTTTAGTGTTCAGTTTACCACGTGGGGGTTAGTAATGAAAGTGAAGGTAATTAGTGTTAAATAAATGTTTAAATTTATAATGATGTACGAAATTACCTTTTTGGGGGAGATGGGTCGGCCTTAGTAGGCCAGGACTCCGCGATTTTGGGTGATGCTCCGAAACTCCTGGGTGGGTGCGCGGTGACTTGGCAGTCACCAATGGCCGTTGTTGTCCCACGTAGAGTAGTTTTATCTGCAAGTAAACGAAACAAAATGTAACAAGTCGGAAAGGCTACAGTCGAGTTCGCCCGACTGTGGTATACCCGCTACAACTTTGCGAAAAAACACATCTGACAGTCTCAAATTTGTTTTTCTAACTCGCCTTATAGTTATCATCGAATTTAAAAGAAGATGTAGCATAATGCTAAAAAAAACAAGAAAGCAAGGCTACCTTCGGCTTGCCGAAGGTTTTATACCCTTGCAGTTGTACACAGCTATATGTAATATTACTCAGATTTTTATAAAATTGCAACAGGTACCTTCATTAGGCCGATCGTTGATTGTTACAAGTTATAAAACTTCGATTTTGATGAAACTTTATTATTAAGGATGTCCTTAATAATTAGATTTGGATGTGGTAAGCCTGATAGCTATATCTTGAATATATAACGAAAATCGACCGATAGGCTCCATGACAGCTGTTCGATATATCAGTCCGATCTGGCCCGTTCCGAATTATTTAATGAAGGCAGAATTAAGAAGCTTGTGAGCCAACTTTTATGAAGATAGCTAAATAACTGGGGGACTAATTTGCGTTGCAACAGACAGACGGACTGACTGATTGTTCCTATAACAGCTATAGAATATAAACGTCTGAGATATTTAAATGGAAAAACTAAGGACGGGTTACTGTATAACATTAAAAAGTATTGATAATGTGCTGTATTTCCAAGAACAAAACAGGTTTGCATACAAAAACCCTAATTTCAGCCGATTGTTCCTATGGCAGCTATATGTTATAGTGGTCCGATTTTGATACAATTCTGACAGCATATTAGGAACGTAATAAGAATAAGATTTCCCAAATCTTGTTGCAATATCTTGAAAAACAACAAAAATCGGCCGATAGTTTCTATGACAGCTATACGATATATCGGTCCGATCTGGCTCGTTCCGACTTATTTACAGCGCGCAGCAATAAGAAGCTTATATGCCAAGTTTCATGAAGATAGCTCAAAAACTGAGAGACTAGTTTGCGTTGCAACAGACGGACGGACGGACGGACGGACGGACGGACGGACGGACGGACGGACGGACGGACGGACGGACGGACAGACGGACATCCATTTTTGGACTCCTCTGTTTATGCTGATTCAGAATATATATACTTTATAGGGTCGGAGATGTCTCCTAAGGTGCGTTGCAAACTTCTGGCTAAAATTAATATACCCTCTGCAAGGGTATAACAAAAAACAAGTGGATATGGCTACAGTCGAGCGCTCGACAGTAAGATACCCTTCTCCCAATTTTTAAAATCCGTTACAAACGTGTAACCACACTCATAATATCAAACAGAAATTTTGCACAAATACTTCTACTACATATAGCTTTCTCGCTCACACTCACACAGCGACGCACGTTAAGAGTGACGTCGGCGTCGGCGTCAACTACTGAAAGCAGCGCGCAGGCTGCTGCTCGTACATTTGTACTGAAAACGTTGACTTGAATAACTTCTGTGTTATTGGTCCGATCGGATTGTAATTTGGAGGATATGTTCATATGGGATTTAGCATTATACATACCAAAGCAGAACTTTCTAAGTTTAATACTTTGCTTAATAATCGTAAATTACCGAATTGTGGGGGCGGTGGGCGTGGCATCAAACATTTGAAATAAACTTTGTCTGCTTGGGAAATATAGGAACCTCCATGCAAAATTTGGTGTCTCTACCTCTTTTAATAGCTGAGATCCGTTGTCTCAAACAAACAGACGGACAGACGGACAGACAGACGGACATGTCTCAATCGACTCGGCTAGTGATCCTGAGCAAGAATATATATACTTTATGGGGTCTGCCACGCCTCCTTATGCCTGTTACATACATTGCACAAAGTTAGTATACCCTTTTTTGACCATTTTCAATGGTCGAAGGGTATAAAAAGTGTTGATAATGTGCTGTATTTCCAAGAACAAAACAGGTTTGCATACAAAAACCCTAATTTCAGCCGATTGTTCCTATGGCAGCTATATGTTATAGTGGTCCGATTTTGATACAATTTTGACAGCATATTAGGAACGTAATAAGAATAAGATTTCCCAAATCTTGTTGCAATATCTTGAAAAACAACACAAATCGGCCGATAGTTTCTATGACAGCTATACGATATATCGGTCCGATCTGGCTCGTTCCGACTTATTTACAGCGCGCAGCAATAAGAAGCTTATATGCCAAGTTTCATGAAGATAGCTCAAAAACTGAGAGACTAGTTTGCGTTGCAACAGACGGACGGACGGACGGACGGACAGACGGACATCCATTTTTGGACTCCTCTGTTTATGCTGATTCAGAATATATATACTTTATAGGGTCGGAGATGTCTCCTAAGGTGCGTTGCAAACTTCTGGCTAAAATTAATATACCCTCTGCAAGGGTATAACAAAACAAGTGGATATGGCTACAGTCGAACGCCCGACAGTAGGATACCCTTTTCCCAATTTTTAAAATCCGTTACAAACGTGTAACCACACTCATAATTTCAAACAGAAATTTTGCACAAATATTTCTACAACATATAGCTTTCTCGCTCACACTCACACAGCG
The DNA here is from genome assembly GCA_018904105.1 of Zaprionus tsacasi. NCBI lineage: Eukaryota > Metazoa > Arthropoda > Insecta > Diptera > Drosophilidae > Zaprionus > Zaprionus tsacasi. The sequence continues at coordinate 363,459 of JAEIFR010000569.1, forward strand.
ACGCACGTTAAGAGTGACGTCACCGTCGGCGTCAACTACTGAAAGCAGCGCGCAGGCTGCTGCTCGTACATTTGTACTGAAAACGTTGACTTGAATAACTTCTGTGTTATTAGTCCAATCGGATTGTAATTTGGGGGATATGTTCATATGGCATTTAGCATTATACATACCAAAGCAGAACTTTCTAAGTTTAATACTTTGCTTAATAATCGTAAATTACCGATTTGCGGGGGCGGTGGGCGTGGCATCGAACATTTAACATAAACTTCACCTGCCTCTTATATATAGGAACTTTCATTCCAAATTTGGTGTCTCTAGCTTTTTTAATAGCTGAGATCCGTTCCCTCATACAGACGGACAGACGGACAGACGGACAGACAGACGGACATGTCTCAATCGACTCGGCTAGTGATCCTGAGCAAGAATATATATACTTTGTGGGGTCTGCCACGCCTCCTTATGCCTGTTACATACATTGCACAAAGTTAGTATACCCTTTTTTGACCATTTTCAATGGTCGAAGGGTATAAAAAAAAGCTTGTAATATGCAGTTCGCAACTATAACCACTCCGCCATTAGCACATTATAAATTTAGCCGGCAAAGTTGCATTCAGCTTGTCGTCCAGGACAAAAACTAATACCAACTCACTTCCCAAAAAAATATTTTTAATCAAATGCATTTAATACTAAACTTAAAATATTTTAAGTACTTGAAAAAAAGTAAATTTCAGAAAATCCACTAGATTCGGACCGAGTTGGATTCGAACCCGTACCCTTTGGTTCACAGTCAACGACCACATCCACTCAGCCACTGCACCTTCTATGCATTTATTATAAAATTGCAATAATGATCAGTGCAAATAACTTTAGTACATATAATTGAAAAAAAGTGCTTGCCACCGGAGTTGAACCTGCATATCTTGCATATCTAACATAATAAAGCAGACAAAACACGTGGTCACATGGCACTACTATTTCTTTAATATCTTCCATATTTATAGTCCAATCTTACTGAAATTTTCACGAAACGTCCGCAAGATGGTATTTATAACGTATATTAAAAACTGTTACTGTAGAGCTAATATTGCAGCTGAAGTCCATTTTTTTCAATTTATAGGGGCGGGTGGAGGCGTGGCCAAAATCTAAAATAAACTTGATAAGCGTGCAGTAATAACACATATTGTCACAAAATTTGGTAGCTCTAGCTCTTATAATAGCTGAGATCTAGGTGTTCACACGGACGGACGGACAGACAGACGGACAGACGGACAGACGGACAGACGGACGGACGGACAGACGGACAGACGGACATGGCTATATCGACTCGGCTGTTGATACTGATTAAGAATATATATACTTTATGGGGTCGGAGATGTCTCCTTCTGCCTGTTACATACATTTTCGGTTTGAACAAAGTTATAATACCCTTCTACTCTATGAGTAGCGGGTATAACAAGAAAGCAAGGCTACCTTCGGCTTACCAAAGGTTTTATACCCTTGCAGTTATACTAAATATAAAATACATTTGGATTGCTGGTGGTTTCTGTTTGCATACAAGAACCCTGATTTAAGCCGATTATTCTTATGGCAGCTATATGTTAAAGTGGTCCGATTTTAATACAATTTTGACAGAACATTAATAACGTAACAAGATAAAATGTGCCAAATCTTGTTGCAATATCTTGAAAAACAACAAAAATCGGCCGATAGCTTCTATGACAGCTATACGATATATCGGTCCGATCTGGCTCGTTCCGACTTATTTACAGCGTACAGCAATAAGAAGCTTGTATGCCAAGTTTCATGAAGATAGCTCAAAAACTGAGAGACTAGTTTGCGTTGCAACAGACGGACGGACGGACGGACAGACGGACATTTTTGGACTCCTCTGTTTATGCTGATTCAGAATATATATACTTTATAGGGTCGGAGATGTCTCCTAAGGTGCGTTGCAAACTTCTGGCTAAAATTAATATACCCTCTGCAAGGGTATAAATATATATTACGTTAGACTAACATAAATCTTTTGATAACGTTTTTTTTAAACATGTAATGAATCTGTATTTTAACAAAATATCGTAAATATTGGATATATCTATATTTTATATGATATGGTAATTGTCTAGTGACGGGGCTTTGGGTTAATCGCGACGTAAAAAATTCGAGATTTGACCTATAAATTGTAAAAGATTCACCTGAAGCCAAAACCGTTTACGCTGAATTGTTAAGTTAAGCGGTTTAATAGTTATTAACAAAAAAACAATAAATGAATAACATTGCTGAGTAATACAACCAAAACAATGAACAAGAATTTCATGTGTGTGTGCTTGCAACAGCTGTGTGGCATTTTTGGCGGCAAAAACCAGGCAGACAAAAGAAATTTAAAATATAAAAGAAAATATCGCCGTGAGGCGAAAAAATTGAAAAAAAAAAATCGTGCGATTTATCACGGCGATATATTCTTTTATTTTTAAAAATTGTTTTTGTTTGCAGCCCGTTGTTTTATTGTATCATTTCGCTTATAAATTTTATTATTTGAATTGCAAAAAAGCAAGTGTTGGGTACTTCGGCAAAATAGTGCTGTTCAACGTACTTTTTCACTGTCGTACATGTGTGTGTAAAATGATCGAGGTTGGCTACTTCGTGAAACAATTGTACATTCAAGCCCGCTCCATGTCTTTTGACAAGTGTTCTTGTTGTGTTTGGCAAAAAAATATCGACTACAAAAGCTATCATGCAGAAATCGAACCAATATTGACCTTGAGTCAGCTAAAATGTTATCAGCAAATGCAGGTCGTAAGCCACGCTTATTATAATTATTTATTTTTGAAAAATAAAACAAGTGGGTAGGGCTACAGTCGAACGCCCGACAGTAGGATACCCTTCTCCCAATTTTTAAAATCCGTTACAAACGTGTAACCACACTCATAATTTCAAACAGAAATTTTGCACAAATACTTCTACTACATATAGCTTTCTCGATCGCACTCACACAATGTTAAGAATGCACTGATCTTCCTGACTGACGTTTTGTGTATTGCCTCACCAGGATCACCACCAGATCTGTTGTCTCATACAGACGGACAGACAGACGGACATGGCTCAATCGACTCGGCTAGTGATCCTGAGCAAGAATATATATACTTTATGGGGTCTGCCACGCCTCCTTATGCCTGTTACATACATTTGCACAAAGTTAGTATTCCCTTTTTTGACCATTTGATGGTCGTAGGGTATAATTAAGAGACTGTCCACACAGCCCGGACTTAATCTATTTATTTTTTCTGTTATATTGTTACCTGCCAAAGAAAATTCCCTTTCGGCAGCCGCACCACTTGCCGGTATTGCCAATAACTTAAGGCCCAGCTTGGACAATCTAGGGTAGCTCCCTTCGTTGGATCTCCGCCACTCAATGGCGTCGAAACTCTTTCCCTTGAATGGCGCTCTACTTCATGAATAGTAATACCATTGCTTTTCTCATTAGCGCATGAAACTAACTTTGAAAAGAGGAATCTTGTAATTGGCTCCGGCGAAGTTGAGGATGGGTATTTTCTGTGAATTATAACAGAAAAATTAAATAGATTAAGTCCGGGCTGTGTGGAGAGTCTCTTATTTTTACACTCATTTCATAAAAATGAAACTTAGCTCAATCATAAACTCATAAGCTGGTAAAGAAAAAAACCAAAGAACCAAAAAACCAATAATAGATGCATAAGTAGGTATAGAAAAAACCCGAGGCCAATGCATTTCAATTTCTACTTTTTCCGTTACCCCTTCCACAAAATAAGCGAGGCACGCGCTAGCAGAAAGGGAAAACCAAACGTTCTCGAACAAATTTGTATGTTGTGCTGCTGTCTCTACCTGCCGAGCCTTTGGGCATACGTCTCTTGTCTTTTATGCCAAAACGTTCCTGCCTTTTGCGTCTCCAGCCCTTTGCGACTCTTGCTTTTAGAAGCTCTTGCTATTTGAGGCTCTTGCTGTTAGAAACTTACGTTGCTTGAGGCGTGTGCTATGTGTGGCCTGTGCAAAATGATAATCGAACTGCAAAATTTTCATTTATTTTTGAGTGGATTGTTGTGCATGCATGCATGTTGCAGTTATCTGGTATACACAATCAATCACATGACAAATCACGCTATTCTGCGCACAGCGTCAAGTGTGTATGTGTCAAAACATTCGCTGCGACAACGTTACAGAATCCCCCATTCCACTTTTCGTTTTGTTTCGTTTCTCGCTTGTCGATTCGCTGCCTCGTGTGTATCATTTTCGTCTTGATACATTTGGGCTATTTGGGTATGTATACTAAGGTTTTACACAAATATAGCGCGCCTCTACAAATATCATCCCTAAGGAAGCGCGTCAACCATGTTTTATTAGGCATATCTTGTTTGAATGCTTGTATGTATGTATACATAAACGAGTGCAATGCTGTTAAATGCTAGAATGAGAAATAATTTAACGGAAGAGGGAATTCGAATTGAATAATTGCTCATTACTAGCAATTTAATAATAAACAAGTGAATATGGCTACTGTCGAGCGCTCGGCAGTAAGATACCCTTCTCCCAATTTTTAAAATCCTTTACAAACGTGTAACCACACTCATAATATCAAACAGAAATTTTGCACAAATACTTCTACTACATATAGCTTTCTCGCTCACACTTACACAGCGACGCACGTTAAGAGTGACGTCGACGTCGGCGTCAACTACTGAAAGCAGCGCGCAGGCTGCTGCTCGTGCATTTGTACTGAAAACGTTGACTTGAATAACTTCTGTGTTATTGGCCCGATCGGATTGTAATTTGGAGATATATTCATATGGCATTCAGCTTTATACATACCAAAGCAGAACTTTCTAAGTTTAATACTTTGCCTAATAATCCTTAATTACCGATTTGCGGGGGCGGTGGGCGTGGCATCAAACATTTGAAATTAACTTTGTCTGCCTATTATATATAGGAACCTCCATACCAAATTTGGTGTCTCTAGCTTTTTTAATAGCTGAGATCTGTTGTCTCATACAGACGGACAGACAGACGGACATGCCTCAATCGACTCGGCTAGTGATCCTGAGCAAGAATATATATACTTTGTGGGGTCTGCCACGCCTCCTTATGCCTGTTACATACATTGCACAAAGTTAGTATACCCTTTTTTGACCATTTTCAATGGTCGAAGGGTATAAAAATGTGGCTTCAAAGTCAAAAACCACGATGCATATAAAATGCAATTAATAATCTTATACGAAGCATTTCCAGCTTTCGGCTGTAAAACGTGTAGCTTGCGACACGCGTAGCCAGATGACTGACATCCACATAACTCAAGTAGTTTTCGTTAAGTCCCTTAATACCATCTATTAGAATTAAAAACAAGTGGATATGGCTACAGTCGAGCGCTCGACAGTAAGATACCCTTCTCCCAATTTTTAAAATCCGTTACAAACGTGTAACCACACTCATAATTTCAAACAGAAATTTTGCACAAATACTTCTACTATATATAGCTTTCTCGCTCACACTCACACATCGGCGCACGTTAAGTGTGACGTCGACGTCGGCGTCAACTACTGAAAGCAGCGCGCAGGCTGCTGCTCGTACGTTTGTACCGAAAACGTTGACTTGAATAACTTCTGTGTTATTGGAGCGATCAAATTGTTATTTGGAGAATATGTTCGTATGGTATATAGCTTTACACATACCAAAGCAGAACTTTATAAGTTTAATAGTTTGCTTAATAATCACAAATTACCAATTTGCGGGGGCGGTGGGCGTGGCACCAAACATTTGAAATAAACTTTGTCTGCTTGGGAAATATAGGAACCTCCATGCCAAATTTGGAGTCTCTAGCTTTTTTAATAGCTGAGATCCGTTGTCTCAAACAAACAGACGGACAGACGGACAGACGGACAGACGGACAGACGGACAGACGGACAGACAGACGGACATGGCTCAATCGACTCGGCTAGTGATCCTGAGTAAGAATATATATACTTTATGGGGTCTACCACGCCTCCTTATGCCTGTTACATACATTTCACAAAGTTAGTATACCCTTTTTTGACCATTTTCAATGGTCGAAGGGTATAACAAGAAAGCAAGGCTACCTTCGGCTTGCCGAAGGTTTTATACCCTTGCAGTTGTACACAGCTATATGTAATATTACTCAGATTTTTATAAAATTGCAACAGGTACCTTCATTAGGCCGATCGTTGATTGTTACAAGTTATAAAACTTCGATTTTGATGAAACTTTATTATTAAGGATGTCCTTAATAATTAGATTTGGATGTGGTAAGCCTGATAGCTATATCTTGAATATATAACGAAAATCGACCGATAGGCTCCATGACAGCTGTTCGATATATCAGTCCGATCTGGCCCGTTCCGAATTATTTAATGAAGGCAGAATTAAGAAGCTTGTGAGCCAACTTTTATGAAGATAGCTAAATAACTGGGGGACTAATTTGCGTTGCAACAGACAGACGGACTGACTGATTGTTCCTATAACAGCTATAGAATATAAACGTCTGAGATATTTAAATGGAAAAACTAAGGACGGGTTACTGTATAACATTAAAAAGTATTGATAATGTGCTGTATTTCCAAGAACAAAACAGGTTTGCATACAAAAACCCTAATTTCAGCCGATTGTTCCTATGGCAGCTATATGTTATAGTGGTCCGATTTTGATACAATTTTGACAGCATATTAGGAACGTAATAAGAATAAGATTTGCCAAATCTTGTTGCAATATCTTGAAAAACAACAAAAATCGGCCGATAGTTTCTATGACAGCTATACGATATATCGGTCCGATCTGGCTCGTTCCGACTTATTTACAGCGCGCAGCAATAAGAAGCTTATATGCCAAGTTTCATGAAGATAGCTCAAAAACTGAGAGACTAGTTTGCGTTGCAACAGACGGACGGACGGACGGACGGACGGACGGACGGACGGACAGACGGACATCCATTTTTGGACTCCTCTCTTTATGCTGATTCAGAATATATATACTTTATAGGGTCGGAGATGTCTCCTAAGGTGCGTTGCAAACTTCTGGCTAAAATTAATATACCCTCTGCAAGGGTATAACAAGAAAGCAAGGCTACCTTCGGCTTACCAAAGGTTTTATACCCTTGCAGTTATACTAAATATAAAATACATTTGGATTGCTGGTGGTTTCTGTTTGCATACAAGAACCCTGATTTAAGCCGATTATTCTTATGGCAGCTATATGTTAAAGTGGTCCGATTTTAATACAATTTTGACAGAACATTAATAACGTAACAAGATAAAATGTGCCAAATCTTGTTGCAATATCTTGAAAAACAACAAAAATCGGCCGATAGCTTCTATGACAGCTATACGATATATCGGTCCGATCTGGCTCGTTCCGACTTATTTACAGCGTACAGCAATAAGAAGCTTGTATGCCAAGTTTCATGAAGATAGCTCAAAAACTGAGAGACTAGTTTGCGTTGCAACAGACGGACGGACGGACGGACAGACGGACATCCATTTTTGGACTCCTCTGTTTATGCTGATTCAGAATATATATACTTTATAGGGTCGGAGATGTCTCCTAAGGTGCGTTGCAAACTTCTGGCTAAAATTAATATACCCTCTGCAAGGGTATAAATATATATTACGTTAGACTAACATAAATCTTTTGATAACGTTTTTTTTAAACATGTAATGAATCTGTATTTTAACAAAATATCGTAAATATTGGATATATCTATATTTTATATGATATGGTAATTGTCTAGTGACGGGGCTTTGGGTTAATCGCGACGTAAAAAATTCGAGATTTGACCTATAAATTGTAAAAGATTCACCTGAAGCCAAAACCGTTTACGCTGAATTGTTAAGTTAAGCGGTTTAATAGTTATTAACAAAAAAACAATAAATGAATAACATTGCTGAGTAATACAACCAAAACAATGAACAAGAATTTCATGTGTGTGTGCTTGCAACAGCTGTGTGGCATTTTTGGCGGCAAAAACCAGGCAGACAAAAGAAATTTAAAATATAAAAGAAAATATCGCCGTGAGGCGAAAAAATTGAAAAAAAAAAAAAATCGTGCGATTTATCACGGCGATATATTCTTTTATTTTTAAAAATTGTTTTTGTTTGCAGCCCGTTGTTTTATTGTATCATTTCGCTTATAAATTTTATTATTTGAATTGCAAAAAAGCAAGTGTTGGGTACTTCGGCAAAATAGTGCTGTTCAACGTACTTTTTCACTGTCGTACATGTGTGTGTAAACACAGACACATAAAATTCATGGAAAAAGTATTGAATTTATCGATAATCAGTGTTGTTTAATGCAGTTTTGTGAATTTTCTTTTGTTAATATCAATTAAACCACTTAACCTAGTACTTCAGCGTAAACAGATTTGGATTCAGGTTTACATATCATAGCAAAAATCAAAAAATTCTTACGTCGCGATTTACCTTAAGCCCCGTCACTAGACAATTACCTATCATATTTATCATTATCATTTCGCGACGTAAGAATTTTTTGATTTGTACTAAGATATGTAAAAAAAATCACCTGAATCCAAATCCGCTTACGCTTTAGTGCTAAGTTAAGTGGTTTAATTTTTATTAACAAAAGAAAATTCACAAAACTGCATTAAACAACACTGATTATCGATAAATTCGATACTTTTTCCATGAACTTCATGTGTCTGTGTTTACACACACATGTAAGACAGTGAAAAAGATCGTTGAACAACACTACTTTACCGATGTTCCAACACTTGTTTTGTTTGCAATTCAAATAATAAAATTTATAAGCGAAATGATACAATAAAACAACGGGCTGCAGACAAAAAGAAATTTTTAAAAATAAAAGAATGTATCGCCGTGATAAATCGCGCGATTTTTTTTTCAAAAATTTTTTGGCCTCACGGCGATATATTCTTTTATATTTTAAATTTATTTTGTCTGCCTGGCTTTTGCCGCCAAAAATGCCACACAGCTGTTTGCAAGCACACACACATGAAATTCTTGTTTATTGTTTTGGTTGTGTTAGTAAGCAGTGTTATTCAACGCATTAATTTATTGTTTTTTGTTAATAACAATTAAACCACTTAACTTAGCACTTAAGCGTAACCGGATTTGGATTCAAGTAAATTTTTTACATTTTATAGGTCAAATCCCGAATTTTTTACGTCGCGATTAACCCAAAGCCCCGTCACTAGACAATTACCAAAAATATATCATTAATACGATATTTTAAAAAAATTCGACATCCCTATTAAATTATATTATTAGAAGAGTAATCCCATACGATGTTATTGATTGTGACAGACATGCAAACCTATCGGTTGTTTCCCCCAGTTCCGTCTCTAGCGATAATTCCGGGTCGATATTTTTCGCACTACTGCTACTCTGCAAAGTAAATCGCGTTCTTTCTGCAGTTAGTTTTGGCAAAATATTTTTCTTAAATAATTTTGCAACTTAAATTGGACGATGTCCGATAACGACGATGATTTTATGTGCGATGATGATGAGGATTATGGGCTTGTATGTACAAATTTTCAATGCAACGCTTTAACATCCTTATAATACTTTAACTACATATGTACATATGTACACAGGAATACTCAGAAGACAGTAACTCCGAGCCTGATGTAGATCTAGAGAACCAATACTACAACAGCAAAGCGCTAAAAGAGGAGGAGCCGAAAGCAGCACTTACCAGTTTTCAGAAGGTGCTTGATTTGGAGAATGGTGAGAAAGGCGAATGGGGCTTCAAAGCTCTCAAGCAGATGATAAAAATAAACTTTAGACTGGTAAGTTGTGTTACTGAATATGATATTGATAAATTTGCATCGTATGTACATACCAGATTCATATAAATGTACATATGTAAACATGTCTTTCGAGTAACACCGGCCAAATTTAAATAATGGTTTATAATTATGTTGCATTGTTGCTTATTACTGGACGCCGTAAATAAGCCCAATCGGGCCGATATATTGTGTCGGTGTAATAACATCAGGTGGTTGTTCTATTACTTTTCAAGATATCTCAATTAAACTAACTACATTTATATACATATATGTATGTATGAATAAGATGCTGTACAAATTTCAAAATCAGATGCATAAATATGTACTTGTCATTAGAGCAATTATCCCAAATGAAGTTTCTTAAATGAAAACATGTACTGTTTGAAGAAACTCATTATATGCCATAGTTTTAAATATACACTAACCCATGTAAAATACCATTTCATTAATATCTAACAAAACCATAATTAATACATTTGCGTGAAATTCTTAAAACTTTTCTTTATAATTGACAGTGCAACTACGAAGAGATGATGGTGCGCTACAAGCAGCTACTAACCTACATCAAAAGCGCCGTCACTCGTAACCATTCGGAGAAAAGTATAAATTCAATTCTGGATTATATTTCAACCTCCAAAAACGTAAGTGTAAAGTGGCCCTCTTTAACTTATATTTTTAGGTGTAAAGTGGCCCTTAAAAAATATACGTTAAAGAGGCATAGCGTCATATCTCCGCCGACATATTTCCGCCCAGTACAAATTTTTGGCGGAGCTATGTCGTTTTCAGCTCGGCGGAGCTATGTCGTTTTCCTAGCGACAGAGGTCCGCGCGGAGCTATGTCGTTCTGGAAACGACATAAGTCCGCCAAGCTAAAAGCGACATAACTCCGCGCGGACTTATGTCGTTTTCATAGCGACATAATTCCGCCGATAGCTTATATGTATTTGGTATTTTTATCGATTTACTGCCATAAATCTCTGGCAACTATCGGTTTAGATTGAATTAGAATTAACATATTATTTATTTAAATGTGTAAGCTATTGATGATTATACCCGCTACTCATAGAGTAGAAGGGTATTATAACTTTGTGCCAACCGAAAATGTATGTTACAGGCAGAAGGAGACATCTCCGACCACATAAAGTATATATATTCTGAATCAGTATCAACAGCCGAGTCGATATAGCCATGTCCGTCTGTCCGTCTGTCTGTCTGTCCGTCCGTGTGAACACCTGGATCTCAGCTATTATAAGAGGTAGAGTTTCCAAAGTTGGTAACAATATGTGTTATATTTGCACGCTTATCAAGTTTATTTTAGATTTTTGCCACGCCTCCACCCGCCCACATAAATTGAAAAAAAATTGATTACAGCCGCAATATTTGCTTTATAGCAAGCAGTTTTATATATACGTTATAAATATCATATTGCGGACATTTTGTCAAAATTTCAGTAAGATTGGATGATAAATATGGAAGATATTAAAGAAATAGAGTGCCATGTGACCACGTGTTTTTGTCTGTTATTATGTTAGATATGCAAGATATGCAGGTTCAAGTGGCGGCAAGCATTTTTTTTTTTAATTTTGTGAACTAATATTAGTTGCACTGTTCATAATAGCAATTTTATAGTTGGTGGAAAAAAGGTGCAGTGGCTGAGTGGATGTGGTCGTTGACGTTTTTTCTTCTGTTTATATATTTATTTTTTTTTTTTTAGCATTATGCTACATCTTCTTTTAAAATCGATGATAACGATAAGGCGAGTTAGAAAAACAAATTTGAGACTGTGAGACGTATTTTTTCGTTGTAGCGGGTATACCACAGTCGGGCGCGCTCGACTGTAGCCTTTCCGACTTGTTGGTATTTTAATCGTTTTGCCGCCATAAATCACGCGGAATTATCGATATATGCAATGCCATTTATCGGAATAATTTTAAAACTGAACGTTCACTCTCAGCGGAGCTATGTCATTTTAACAGCGACATAGCTCCGCCGAGTTAAAAACGACGTAGCTCCGCGCGGAGCTATGTCGTTTTAAAACGACATACGTCCGCGCAGGGCTATGTCGTTTCAAAACGACATAAGTGCGCGCGGACTTATGTCGCTCTTAGCTCGGCGGAGTTATGTCGCGCGGACTTATGTCGTTACCCCGTTAAAGAGTTAAAAACTTACAAAGCAAATATTCTTAGATCAGTCAAAAAACAAGAGTAAAATACCCTAGTCCCCTAACAGATTTTCGATTCGTGTCAGAATTGAAATGACAGTTTTTTTTACAAGCATACAGGTGCTCTGGGTTTTATTGGAACTGATTAGTATATATGGTGCTCATTAAATCGAGTCACTTAATGTTCTCCCTATTGAATGCTATATTCATATAATAATCATAACTAGGAAATTTTTTTTTTTGTAATTTTCAATTTTATTTGTAATAGCTTAGAAATTCCAATTAATCAGTATTTTTATACCCTTCGACCATTGAAAATGGTCAAAAAGGGTATACTAACGTTGTGCAAATGTATGTAACAGGCATAAGGAGGCGTGGCAGACCCCAGTATACATATTCTTGGTCAGGATCACTTGCTCAGGATCACTGAGCCATGTCCGTCTGTTTGCCTGTATGAGACAACAGATCTCAGCTATTATAAATGGAAGAGACACCAAATTTGGCATTGAGTTTCCTATATATCATAGACAGATCAGGTTTATGTCAAATGTTTGATGCCACGCCCATCGCCCCGCAAATCGGTTATTTGCGATTATTAAAGAAAGTATTAAATGTATAACGTTCTCCTTCAATATATATAAAGCTTAATGATATATAAACATATCTTCGCGATTAATAACACAGAAGTAATTCAAGTCACCGTTTTCAGTACAAATGTGCGGTACGAGCAGCAGCCGGCGCGCTGCTTCGAGCAGTTGACGCCGACGTCGACATTCCGTCGTGTCACTACTTCTCACGCGCGTCGCTGAGTGAGTGCGAGCGAGTAAGCTATATGTAGTAGAAGTATTTATGCAGAATTTCTGTTTGAAATTATGAATGTGGTTACACGTTTGTAACGGATTTTAAAAATTGGGAGAAGGGTATCCTACTGTCGGGCGTTCGACTGTAGCCCTACCCACTTGTTTTTGTTTCGGTTCATTGAAGTAAATTAGTTTTTAACATACAAATTGTTGTACAACACTAATTACCATACGACAGTTCTAAGGGTTTAACAAAGTGTTCACTTCACTAAAACTTCCATGAACCTGCATTAGTGGACTAATAGTTGAGTTGAAAATCCTGACGAGAGCACTTTATATACATAATTACATTATGGTTATTTATAAAGAGGGAGTATCCCTGCAGAGAATGAGCAAGGCAGTGCGACCAAGTTTTTTTGTTTTTTGTACTTATGAGTTTCTTCCTATCTTGAGAGGCTTCCTTAATTAAGTATAACAAGTCTTTCGTCGAGGAACGTATTATATGCACGGGACCTACGGTGTCCTCCTGCAGATTTTTCCTTCTTGTCTAGATCAAGGCAAAACAGTCGCACAAGATGTGTTTAGTGTTTATTTCACCATGTGGTGGCAGTTCCAGCAGACCGTGAAAGGAAGGGATCCTTTCAATTAGGCTAGCTTTTCCTGATTTAGTTGCTGGATTCAAAGAAAGCTCATAGCAGTTATTTTTGATCACCACACAATAGTAGCGTAGGTATCGAAAGGGCTCACCATTGTGGCAAATATCCATCGAATGGTGCAGGATATAAAAACCGATGTTCTACCAAAGAATCTCCTGCAAGCCCACATGGAATGAGTTTCCTTTATTAGAAGGTTGTTAAGGTGGGAATCCCAATTAGGCTTTCTATCCATAGTTTCCTCCTATTCCTATTTGACCTCGTTGGAGAGCCCCACCGAAGAGTCCCAATGTTCACAACTGCCGTTTTACTAGTAGAGCTCGGTTGAAAAACTAAACTTTAAAAAACAATTTAAATTGAATGAAGACCAAGATGCATATCCCGCACTTTTTGGTAGCCGTTGTTGGGCGCCAGCAACTCGGTTTCTGGCCGATTCTCACCAACGCTGCGCCTCATAAGCTAATCGAATTCCCCCAGTTGGACTTCCGCCTGCCCGCTCATCTGGTTTTTTCCCCAGGTTGATAACTATGGTCGGGTTAACTCTTCGCAGTTTTAATACCGTCCTCTTTTTATATCCTTGCAGAGGGTATATTAATTTTAGCCAGAAGTTTGCAACGCACCTAAGGAGACATCTACGACCCTATAAAGTATACATATTCTGAATCAGCATCAACAGAGATGTCGAAAAATCGATGTCCGTCTGTCCGTCCGTCTGTTGCAACGCAAACTAGTCTCAGTTTTTGAGCAATTTTCATGAAACTTCGCACACAAGCTTTTTATTGCTGTACGCTGTAAATAAGTCGGAACGAGCCAGATCGGACCGATACATCGTATAGCTGCCAAAGAAACTATCGGCCGATTTTTGTTGTTTTTCAAGATATTGCAACAAGATTTGGCAAATCTTATTCTTATTACGTTCTTATAGCTGCCATAGGAACAATCGGCTGAAATCAGGGTTTTTGTATGCAAACCTGTTTTGTTTTTAGAAATACCGCACATTATCAATACTTTTTAATGTTATACAGTAACCCGCCTTTAGATTTTCCATTTAAATATCTCAGACGTTTATATTCCATGGCTGTTATAGGAACAATCAGTCAGTCCGTCTGTCTGTTGCAACCCAAAATAGGTACAAAGTTATTGAGCCATCTTCATGAAACTTTGCTCACAGGCTTCTTATTTCTGTCCTCTTTAAATAAGTCGGAACGGGCCAGATCGGACCGATAAATAGTAAAGCTTCATGGAACCTATCGGCCGATTTTTGTTATATTTTAAGATATAGCTATTAGGCTTACCACATCCAAATCTAAGTGTGTCCTTAATAATAAAATTTCATCAAAATCGAACTTTTATAACTTATAACTATCGGCATAATGAAGGTACCTGTTGCAATTTTATGAAAATCTGAGTACTATTACATATAGCTGTGTACAACTGCAAGGGTATAAAACCTTCGGCAAGCCTTGCTTTCTTGTTTCCTATTACTTCTGGCAGCAGCTCGCTCCGGTTCTTTTCATTTCGCCGATGGCCCAGAAAGAAGGTGGCAAATTATGCTACAGTGATAGTCCCGCAACTGAAGACGGAACCGTAGGTTACTTGACCGCTGATAAGCTGCAGGTTCCGCAGGCTGAGCACAAGCAGAAACGGATAAGTGCTCAGTAACGTTAACTTTAGCCCCAATGTTAAGAATGCACTGACCTTCCTGACTGACGTTTTGTGTATTGCCTCACCAGTATCACCACCAGATCTGTTGTCTCATACAGACGGACAGACAGACAGACATGTCTCAATCGACACGGCCTCGCTTATTTTATGACAGAAGTAACGGAACAAGTAGAAATTGAAATGCATTGGCCTCGGACAAATTTCTATGCCCCGACCCTTGTGCTGCTGTCTCTACCTACCGAGCCTTTGGGCATACGTCTCTTGCCTTTTTTGCCAAAACGTTCCTGCTTTTGCGTCTCCTGCCTTTTGCGACTCTTGCTTTTAGAGTATCCTGCTATTTGAGGCTCTTGCTATTAGAGGCTTGCGCGGCTTGAGGCGTGTGCTTTGTGCGGCCTGTGCAAAATGATAATCGAGTGGCAAAAATTTCATTAATTTTTGAGTGGCTTGTTGTGCAAGCATGCATGTTGTAGTTCTCTGTTAGACACTTAACACGTTTTGGCATTGATTTTAATAAATTTTGGCAGTGTTGCCGAGAAATCGAGTCTCACATCTCTTGCAACCTAATTTTAGGGTCCGAAATGTTCCTTTGTGGCTCATTTCGAAGCTTTCTTTTCTGGATTTATATCTGGACTATTTGATAGCCAATCTAAAACCTCCATTTGCTTATATTGCAGCCAATTTTTGGTTGTTTTGGCTGTGTGCGAATATGCTCCGGGCTGCTGAACAGTGAATTCACCACAATCTGCCAGTTTTAGTATTGATGGCAACTTTCTTCCAAAATATTAATATACTTTTCAACATTAACTATACCTTCAAGAAAATGCAGTTTTCCTAATCCTTTTGCAGACATACATCCCCATACCATAATGCTTGCAGGAAACTCTACTGTCCTTTTAAAGCAGTCTTTATGGCATGCGTCTGTCTTTGTACAGATGACGTGTTTTCTCGTAACGCCGATACTAACATCAAATTTAGCTTCATCGCCAAATATGATTGTGTCCCATTGCCTTTGAGTCCAAGGCATCCTTTTACGAGCCCATTGGAAACGCATATTTTTGACGAAGCGTAAGCAAGGGTTTTTCCTTGGCCTAAGAGTCGGATAAGTTATTGGGTATGAAATATAAATAATAACAAAACATACTTTATAGAAACCACATCCATTTTAAACTGAAGTCGCGTCCATTCTCGCTGGACAGTTTTGCTAATTTTCTGCGACCACTCCAAAGCCAAATTTCTTTATGATTAGCAACGATCAGCCTTTACAATTTTGGCCTCTATTTGCAATATTATTATCAATTTTCCCAGTTTTCTTAAACAATTGTATCACCCCATGCACCGACGATTTAGCCAAATTTAATTGTTTATTTCAGTAATTGTCTTCCCAGATTTATAATAATCTCTAATCAAAACTCTGATTTCAGTGCAAATAGGCTTACCACGTGCCATCGTTGCTAAACTTTGACTGAACTGCAGTGATTTTACATTCTGCCTTGTGTTATTATTTGCAGCTTTTAACTAGATAGTAATTCCGTTACATTGGTTGCTTTTGCTTAGTTCTTTATTTTGAAGTAACGGTAAATTTGCGCAGCGTTCGAATTAATAGTGGTCATTATAACCGCTACTCATAGAGTAGAAGGGTATTGTTCAAACCGAAAATGTGTGTAACAGGCAGAAGGAGACACCTCCGACCTTGAACAGTATCAACAGCCGAGTCGATATAGCCATATCCGTCTGTCTGTCCGTCCGTCCGTGTGAACACCTGGATCTTAGCTATTATTTATTTATTTATTTATTTAACGTCAACTAAGAGCAGTCGACTCAAAGGTTAAAATAAAATAAAATTACAAATATAAATTTAAATTAAAAATATAAGTATAATTTAAGTTAAAAGTAAGGATATTATTTAAAAAAAATTTTTAAATTGTTTTATTATTATTTAATTATTTATTTAATTTAATTTAATCTGGGAATAAAAATATCATTTTAGTTGATCCAACATTTGTTGCAAATGATAGGTTAAACCCAGAAAACCCAATCAGATCAAAAGGAGTGAGTTAATAGATTAAAGCGCTTGTAACGACCGAGGAGCGCAGTTAACGAATATAAAGGTCGCGAGAAGAGGTCGCGAGATCACTAGCTTCTAGCTAGGTTAGAAAGTTGTGAAAATTGAAGGATATTCGTCGATTGGCTGTTAGATTTAATAAAGTAATATTTGTTGTAATCCGAACATAATACCGTTAGAGTTAGTGGAATATAATTTCTGGTAAGTCGGCAAGGGACAGAAGTGTAATTGGCTAACCAAGTCATCACTGTCAATGTCGCCTTTAATAAGGTTATTAATAAAGACCACACCAAGCATAGTACGCCGATTGGCTAAGGAATGTAGATTTAGTAGAAGAAACCTGTTAGTATACGAGGGTAGTCTTAAGTTTCTATCCCAATTAAGTCCACGAATGCGAAAATTATATAGTTCTTTTGAAGGGATTCAATGCGATTATTGTAAATTAAAAACTGAGGACACCGTCCTCGAGACTAGGACGCACAAGTGAGGTATAAAGGGTCTCAGTTATATAAGGATTGTTAAACTCCTTAAACCATCTCTTAATAAATCCGAGTACACTCATAGCCTTATTGACTATGGAAGAAATGTGCTCGGAGAACTTGAGTTTAGCGTCCAGGCGTACTCCAAGGTCGTCCACAGAGGTAATTCTTTCCAGACGACAACCACATAAAGTGTAAGATTCGTACTTAGGACTGGCACGAGAGAATGTCATCAACTTGCATTTTGAGCTGTTCAGATTTAATAGGTTTGCACCACACCAACTGTTAAAACTATTATTAAGGACACACTACGATTTGGATGTGGTTAGCCTGATAGCTATATCCTGAAATATAACGAAAATCGGCCGATAGGTTCCATGACAGCTATCCGATCTTTCCCGTTCCGACTTATTTAAAGAGGGCAGAAATAAGAAGCCTGTGAGCAAAGTTTCATGAAGATGACTCAATAACTTTGTACCTACGAGGGTCGTTTGATAAGTCCGTGACTTTTTGTATTTGCCGCGCACCTGCTCTAAATACAACACTGCTCCTGTCAGCAGTTATCGATTAACAGCTGACTGTAAAATTTTGAGAAAGCTGCGTTTTTTGGTTTGCGTTTTATAGGCATTGAAAGCAGACGATCTCGTGAATTTTAACGAAAATGGAAAAAAGTGAATTTCGTGTGCTAATTAAGCATTATTTTTTGCGTAAAAAATCCATCACCGAAACCAAGGAAAGACTTGATAAATATTATGGGGACTCTGCACCATCAATTTCAATGGTTAAGAAATGGTTTACTGAGTTCCGTTGTGGTCGTACCAGTACAAGTGATGCCGAACGTTCAGGTCGCCCAAAAGAGGTCGTCATGCCAGAAATCGTCGACAAAATCCATGGAATGATATTGGATGATCGGAGAATGAAAGTGCGTGAGGTAGCTGAGGCTGTAGGCATCTCAACTGAACGGGTACATCACATTTTACATGAATATTTGGACATGAAAAAGCTTTCCGCGCGATGGGTGCCGCGATTGCTCACACACGACCATAAGCGCAACCGTGTGACCATTTCAAAGGAGTGTTTGGCGATGTTCAACCGCAATCCAAACGAATTTTTGCGCCGTTTCGTTACCGTAGACGAAACATGGATCCACCACACCACACCAGAGACCAAAGAACAATCAAGACAGTGGGTTTCTCCGGGTGAACGTGCACCAAAGAAGGCCAAGGTGGGTCTGTCGGCCAACAAGGTCATGGCCACAGTTTTTTGGGATGCACAAGGTATCATTCACATCGATTACCTTGAAAAGGGTAAAACGATCACCGGCGAATATTATTCAGAGCTTTTGGACAGATTCGATATTGATTTGAAGCAGAAACGACCGCATTTGGCGAAAAAAAAGTGCTGTTCCATCAGGACAATGCACGGGTGCACACGTGTGTAGTCAGCATGGCAAAATTTCATAAATTGGGCTACGAACTGCTACCCCATCCAGCATATTCTCCAGATTTAGCCCCCTGTGACTATTTTTTGTTTCCAAACATGAAGAAATGGCTCGGCGGTAAGAGATTCGGGTCAAATGAAGAGGTCATCACAGAAACAAACGACTATTTTGAGGGCCTTGAGAAAACCTATTATTTGGAAGGAATAAAAAAATTGGAAAAACGCTGGACTAAATGTATAGAGCTAAAAGGAGATTATGTTGAGAAATAAAACGCTTCTTTGACGAAAAAAATATATTTTATTAAAAAAGTCACGGACTTATCAAACGACCCTCGTATTTTGGGTTGCAACAGACAGACGGACTGACTGATTGTTCCTATAACAGCCATGGAATATAAACGTCTGAGATATTTAAATGGAAAAACTAAAGGCGGGTTACTGTATAACATTAAAAAGTATTGATAATGTGCGGTATTTCCAAAAATAAAACAGGTTTGCATACAAAAACCCTGATTTCAGCCGATTGTTCCTATGGCAGCTATATGTTATAGTAGTCCGATTTTGATACAATTTTTTACAGCACATTAAGAACGTAATAAGAATAAGATTTGCCAAATCAATATCTTGAAAAACAACAAAAATCGCCCGATAGCTTCTATGACAGCTATACGATATATCGCTCCGATCTGGCTCGTTCCCACTTATTTACAGCGTGCAGTAATAAGAAGCTTGTGTGCCAAGTTTCATGAAGATAGCTCAAAAACTGAGCGACTAGTTTGCGTTGCAACAGACGCACGGACAAACGGCCATCGATTTTTCGACTCTCTGTTGATGCAGATTCAGAATATATACACTTTATAGGGTCGGAGATGTCTCCTAAGGTGCGTTGCAAACTTCTGGCTAAAATTGATATACCCTCTGCAAGGGTATAAAAAGTGCTTGCCGCCGGAGTTGAACCTGCATATCTTGCATATCTAACACAATAAAACAGACAAAAACTCGTAGTGACATGGCACTACTATTTCTTTAATATCTTCCATATTTATAGTCCAATCTTACTGAAATTTTCACAGAACGCAAGATGATATTTATAACGTATATCTAAAACTGTTGCTCTAGAGCTAATATTACGGCAGTAATCAATTTTTTTCAATTTATTGGGGCGGGTGGAGGCGTGGCAAAAATCCAAAATAAACTTGATCAGCCTGCAGTAATAACACATATTGTCACATATTTGGAAGTTCTAGCTCTTATAATAGCTAAGATCCAGGTGTTCACACGGACGGACGGACAGACAGACGGATATGGCTATATCGACTCGACTGTTGATACTGATCAAGAATATATATACTTTAAAGGGTCGGAGGTGTCTCCTTCTGCCTGTTACACACATTTTCGGTTTGAAAAAAGTTATAATACCCTTCTACTCTATGAGTAGCGGGTATAATGACCACTATTGATTCGAACGCTGCGCAAGTTTACCGTTACTTCAAAAAAAAAAAAACAAAGCAAATGCAACCAATGAAACGGAATCACTATCTAGTTAAAAGCAGCAAATAATAACACAAGGCAGAATGCAAAATCACTGCAGATCAGTCAAAGTTTAGCAACGATGGCACGTGGTAAGCCTATTTGCACAGAAATCAGAGTTTTGATTAGAGATTATTATAAATCTGGGAAGACAATTACTGAAATAAACAATTCAATTTGGCCAAATCGTCGGTGCATGGTGTGATACAATTGTTTTAGAAAACTGGGAAAATTGAGAATAATATTGCAAATAGAGGCCAAAATTGTAAAGGCTGATCGTTGCTAATCATTAAGAAATTTGGCTTTGGAGTGGTCGCAGAAAATTGGCAAAACTGTCGAGCGAGAATGGACGCGACTTCAGTTTAAAATGGATATGGTTTCTATAAAGTATGTTTCGTTATTATTTATATATCATACCCAATAACTTATCCGGCTCTTAAGCCAAGGAAAAACCCTTGCATACGCTTCGTCAAAAATATGCGTTTCCAATGGGCTCGTAAAAGGATGCCTTGGACACAAAGGCAATGAGACACCATCATATTTAGCGATGAAGCTAAATTTGATGTTAGTATCGGCGTTACGAGAAAACACGTCATCTGTACAAAGACAGACGCATGCCATAAAGACTGCTTTAAAAGGACAGTAGAGTTTCCTGCAAGCATTATGGTATGGGGATGTATGTTTGCAAAAGGATTAGGAAAACTGCATTTTATTGAAGATACAGTAAATGCTGAAAAGTATATTAATATTTTGGAAGAAAGTTACCTGTCATCAATACCAAAACTGGCAGATTGTGGTGAATTCACTGTTCAGCAGCCCGGAGCATATTCGCACACAGCCAAAACAACCAAAAATTGGCTGCAATATAAGCAAATGGAGGTTTTAGATTGGCTATCAAATAGTCCAGATATAAATCCAGAATAGAAAGCTTAGAATTAAGCCACAAAGGAACATTTCTGACCTTAAATTTAAGTTGTAAGATATGAGGGACTCGATTTCTCGAGAACATTGTCAAAATTTATTAAAATCAATGCCAACACGTGTTAAGTGTCTAACAGAGAACTGCAACATGCATGCTTGCACAACAAGCCAATCAAAAATGAATGAGATTTTTGCCACTCGATTATCATTTTGCACAGGCCGCACATAGCACACGCCTCAAGCCGCGCAAGCCTCTAATAGCAAGAGCCATCAGTAGCAGGAGCCTCTAAAAGCATGAGTTGTAAAAGGCAGGAACGTTTTGCAAAAAAGGCAAGAGACGTATGCCCAAAGGCTCGGTAGGTAGAGACAGCAGCACAAGGGTCGGGGCATAGAAATTTGTCCGAGGGCAATGCATTTCAATTGCTACTTGTTCCGTTACCTCCTTCACAAAATAAGCGAGGCACGCGCTAGCAGAAAGGGAAAACCGAACGTTCTCGAACAAATTTGTATGCCCCGACCCTTGTGTTGCTAGTAGTCCTTTTTTTCTTAGCTCTTAAGTCTACCGTTTGAATAAATTACTCATGTTGTTGTTGTTGTTGGAAATACAAGAACAATTTTTTGGTCATCGTAAAGAGAATAAAATTTAGACAGACAGACAGACAGAAATCTGTAGTAGTATTCAAAATATAATGTGTTGAACATTGAAAACTGCAAAAAACATGCTGTTCGAATAATAGTGGTTGGGGCTCGTATAAATACCATTGAAAATGGTCAAAAAAGGGTATACTAACTTTGTGCAAATGTATGTAACGGGCATAAGAAAGCGTGGCAGACCCCATATAGCATATCTATTCTTGTGAGCCATGTCCGTTTGTTTGAGACAACGGATTTCAGCTATAACAAAACTAGAGACATCAAACTTGGCATGAATGTTCCTTTAATGAAGGTAATTTGCATAACTTGTATGTTTATTATCCGATCGGGTCATATCATTTTTATACCCTCGACCATTGAAAATGGTCAAAAAACAAAACAAACTATTGAACTCATAACATTCTGCTTTGGTACACATAAAGCTGAATGCAATATGAACATATCCTCCAAATTACTATCCGATCGGACAAATAACACAGAAGTTATTCAAGTCAACGTTTTCAGTACAAATTTACGAGCAGCAGCCGGCGCGTTGACGTCGACGTCGTAACGCGAGCCATATCTAGTAGAATTATTTGTGCAGAATACTCTGTTTAAAATAATGGTTACACGTTTGTAAAAATTGGGAGAAGGGTATCTTACTCTCGGGCGCGCTCGACTGTAGCCTTACTGACTTGTTATACACTCGACCATTGAAAATGGTCAAAAAAGGGTAAACTAACTTTTTGCAAAATGTATGTAACAGGCATAAGGAGGCATTGCAGACCCCTTAAGTATATTTATTCTTTCTCAGGATCACTAGCCGAGGCGATTGAGCCATGTATGTCTGTCCGTCTGTATCAATAACACAGGAGTTATTCAAGTCAACGTTTTTAGTTCAAATGTACGAGCAGCAGCCTGCGCGCTTTGAGTAGTTGACGCCAACGTGCGTCGCTGTGTGAGTGCGAGCGAGGAAACTAAATACATATATGTAGTAGTAGTATTTGTGCAAAATTTCTGTCTGAAATTATGAGTGTGGTTACACGTTTGTAACGGATTTTAAAAATTGGGAGAAGGGTATCCTACTGTCGGGCGTTCGACTGTAGCCTTACCCACTTGTTTTGTGATAAAACTGAGATGGGATGTAACACACTCTTATAACAAAAACAACTATAATTGATTTTCAGATGGCGCTGCTTCAAAACTTTTATGAGACCACTTTAGATGCACTTCGTGACGCCAAAAATGATCGTTTGTGGTTTAAGACCAATACGAAGTTGGGCAAGCTCTACTTTGATCGCAGCGACTTTGCAAAATTGCAAAAGATACTTAAGCAACTACACTCAAGCTGTCAGACTGACGACGGCGAGGACGATCTCAAAAAAGGAACGCAGTTGCTGGAGATTTATGCGCTGGAAATCCAGATGTACACAGTCCAGAAAAACAACAAAAAGTTGAAGGCTCTTTACGAACAATCGCTACACATCAAGTCAGCGATTCCACATCCTTTGATTATGGGCGTAATACGTGAATGCGGCGGAAAGATGCACTTGCGCGAAGGAGAGTTCGAAAAAGCGCATACAGACTTCTTCGAGGCCTTCAAAAACTACGATGAAAGCGGTTCACCAAGACGCACCACGTGCCTCAAATACCTGGTGCTGGCAAATATGTAAGACACTTTATTTTTCTAAAGTTAAGTTATGTCTGAAATCTTTTTTCATAGGCTTATGAAGTCTGGCATCAATCCATTCGACTCTCAGGAGGCCAAGCCGTACAAGAACGATCCAGAGATTTTGGCTATGACAAATCTGGTTAATTCGTATCAAAACAATGACATTAACGAATTTGAGACAATTTTGCGTCAACATCGTAGTAACATAATGGCCGACCAATTCATACGCGAACACATTGAGGATTTGCTGCGAAACATACGGACTCAAGTGCTCATCAAACTTATTCGGCCGTACAAAAATATAGCTATACCATTTATAGCCAATGCTCTCAACATTGAGCCTACTGAGGTGGAAAGTCTATTAGTATCCTGCATTTTGGATGAGTATGTAGCTTTTTTAACGTTTGGTGCAACTAAAGTCAAATTTATTTATTTTGCAGCACTATTAAGGGACGTATTGATCAAGTTAATCAAGTGCTGCAGCTGGACAAAATAAACAGCAGTGCTGCACGATACAATGCACTTGAAAAGTGGTCAAACCAAATTCAGTCACTACAATTTGCTGTCGTACAAAAAATTGCTTAGTAGTAAAGCAATGATCACATCTAAATAGAAAAAATGGCAATTTAAAACAATGTTTTCTTTTGTTATAGTGGTAATAAAATTTTAATTATTTAAAATTTTTTTTGAGACCATTCGGCTTGTTGTACAGGACAAAAACTAATACCAACGCGCTTTCCCGTAAAACTCTTTTTAATCAAATGCATTTAATACTAAACTAAATACTTGAAAAAAAGATAGTATCCAAAAAAACCCACTTCATCGGGTAGGTTTAGAACTCGTACCCTTTCCCGGGATAGTCAACGACCACATTTACTCAGCCACTGGAACTATTGTCTAACTGCCATAAAATTGCAATGATGAACAGTGCAAATAATATTGATTCATATAATTAAAAAAAAGTGCTTGCCGCCGGAGTTGAACCTGCATATCTTGCATATCTAACACAATAAAACAGACAAAAACTCGTAGTCACATGACACTACTATTTCTTTAATATCTTCCATATTTATAGTCCAATCTTACTGAAATTTTCACAAAACGCAAGATGATATTTATAACGTATATCTAAAACTGTTGCTCTAGAGCTAATATTACGGCAGTAATCAATTTTTTTCAATTTATTGGGGCGGGTGGAGGCGTGGCAAAAATCCAAAATAAACTTGATCAGCCTGCAGTAATAACACATATTGTCTCATATTTGGAAGTTCTAGCTCTTATAATAGCTAAGATCCAGGTGTTCACACGGACGGACGGACAGACAGACGGATATGGCTATATCGACTCGACTGTTGATACTGATCAAGAATATATATACTTTAAAGGGTCGGAGGTGTCTCCTTCTGCCTGTTACACACATTTTCGGTTTGAAAAAAGTTATAATACCCTTCTACTCTATGAGTAGCGGGTATAATGACCACTATTGATTCGAACGCTGCGCAAGTTTACCGTTACTTCAAAAAAAAAAAAACAAAGCAAAAGCAACCAATGAAACGGAATCACTATCTAGTTAAAAGCAGCAAATAATAACACAAGGCAGAATGCAAAATCACTGCAGATCAGTCAAAGTTTAGCAACGATGGCACGTGGTAAGCCTATTTGCACAGAAATCAGAGTTTTGATTAGAGATTATTATAAATCTGGGAAGACAATTACTGAAATAAACAATTAAATTTGGCCAAATCGTCGGTGCATGGGGTGATACAATTGTTTTAGAAAACTGGGAAAATTGAGAATAATATTGCAAATAGAGGCCAAAATTGTAAAGGCTGATCGTTGCTAATCATTAAGAAATTTGGCTTTGGAGTGGTCGCAGAAAATTGGCAAAACTGTCGAGCGAGAATGGACGCGACTTCAGTTTAAAATGGATATGGTTTCTATAAAGTATGTTTCGTTATTATTTATATATCATACCCAATAACTTATCCGGCTCTTAAGCCAAGGAAAAACCCTTGCATACGCTTCGTCAAAAATATGCGTTTGCAATGGGCTCGTAAAAGGATGCCTTGGACTCAAAGGCAATGGGACACCATCATATTTAGCGATGAAGCTAAATTTGATGTTAGTATCGGCGTTACGAGAAAACACGTCATCTGTACAAAGACAGACGCATGCCATAAAGACTGCTTTAAAAGGACAGTAGAGTTTCCTGCAAGCATTATGGTATGGGGATGTATGTTTGCAAAAGGATTAGGAAAACTGCATTTTCTTGAAGGTACAGTTAATGCTGAAAAGTATATTAATATTTTGGAAGAAAGTTTGCTGTCATCAATACCAAAACTGGCAGATTGTGGTGAATTCAGCAGCCCGGAGCATACTCGCACACAGCCAAAACAACCAAAAATTGGCTGCAATATAAGCAAATGGAGGTTTTAGATTGGCTATCAAATAGTCCAGATATAAATCCAGAATAGAAAGCTTAGAATTAAGCCACAAAGGAACATTTCTGACCTTAAATTTAAGTTGTAAGATATGAGGGACTCGATTTCTCGAGAACATTGTCAAAATTTATTAAAATCAATGCCAACACGTGTTAAGTGTCTAACAGAGAACTGCAACATGCATGCTTGCACAACAAGCCAATCAAAAATGAATGAGATTTTTGCCACTCGATTATCATTTTGCACAGGCCGCACATAGCACACGCCTCAAGCCGCGCAAGCCTCTAATAGCAAGAGCCATCAGTAGCAGAAGCCTCTAAAAGCAAGAGTCGTAAAAGGCAGGAACGTTTTGGCAAAAAAGGCAAGAGACGTATGCCCAAAGGCTCGGTAGGTAGAGACAGCAGCACAAGGGTCGTAGAAATTTGTCCGGGGCCAATGCATTTCATAAGGCATAAGGAGGCGTGGTAGACCCCATAAAGTATGTATATTCTTGCTCAGGATCACAAGCCGAGTCGATTGAGCCATGTCCAAATTTTGACGCCATTGAGTGTTGGAGATCCAACGAAGGGAGTTACCCTAGATTGTCCAAGCTGGCCTTTAAGTTATTGGCAATACCGGCAAGTAGTGCGGCTGCGGAAAGGGTATTTTCTTTGGCAGGCAATATTATAACCGATAAAATAAATAGATTAAGTCCGGGCTGTGTGGATAGTCTTCTGCTACTTGTGGCTCTTCCCATCAGTGGCTTACGCGGCTTGAGGCGTGTGCTATGTGCGGCCTGTGCAAAATGATAATCGAGTGGCAAAAATCTCATTCATTTTTGTGTGGTGTATATGTATGCATGTTGCAGTTCTCTGGCCTGTATGTCCGTATGTCTGTTTGTCCGTATGCCCGTATGCCCGTATGTCCGTATGTCTGTATGTCCGTATGTCTGTATGTCCGTATTTCCGTATGTCCGTATGTCTGTATGTCGTCTGTATGTCTGTATGTACGTATGTCTGTATGTCCGTATGTCTGTATGTCCGTATGTCTGTATGTCCGTATGTCTGTATGTCCGTATGTCTGTATGTCTGTATGTCCGTTAGTCCGTATGCCCGTATGTCTGTATGTCCGTATGTCTGTATGTCCGTATGTCTGTATGTCCGTATGTCTGTATGTCCGTATGTCCGTATGTCGTATGTCTGTATGTCTGTATGTCCGTATGTCCGTATGTCTATATGTCCGTATGTCTGTATGTCTGTATGTCCGTTTGTCCGTATGTCTGTATGCCCGTATGTCTGTATGTCCGTATGTCTGTATGTCCGTATGTCTGTATGTCCGTATGTCCGTATGTCGTATGTCCGTATGTCTGTATGTCCGTATGTCCGTATATACATAATATTATAAACTTATAAAGTTCTGCTTTGGTATGTATGAAGCTGAATGCAATATGAACATATCCTCCAAATTACATCCGTTCGGACCAATAACGCAGAAGTTATTCAAGTCAACGTTCACAGTACAAATGTACGAGCAGCAGCCGGCGCGCTGCTTTACGCAGCGACATCGACGTTGCATCGTGTCGCTTTACTCTGTACGCGCTTCGCTGAGTGAGTGCGAGCGAGTAAGCTATATGTTGTGGAAGTATATGTGCAGAATTTTAGTTTGAAATGATGAGTGTGGTTTCACGTTTGTAACGGACTTAGAATATTGGGAGAAGGGTATCTTACTGTCGAGCGCTCGACTGTAGCCTAGACTTGTTTTAAATCGTGTTGGTTCGTATCAATGAATTTACGAATCAGAGTCTATCAGCTGACGTGTTGGTCCGTTTGCCTAAACACTTGGTTTGGGTAAATCGACGATTGACACACATTTGCTTTTGGATCACAGATACACATATTTTCGAGCAGCGGCCAGTGTGTATGTATATTGTTTTTGTATTTGCCTGCTCGTGCGTATGATCTCGTGTGTATGTTTTTGTAATTTTAGCCTATGCAATTACTATGGCGCTGCGGCGTCTAGATGACATTTTTATACCCTTCGACCATTGAAAATGGTCAAAAAAGGGTATACTAACTTTGTGCAATGTATGTAACAGGCATAAGGAGGCGTGGCAGACCCCATAAAGTATATATATTCTTGCTCAGGATCACTAGCCGAGTCGATTGAGACGTGTCCGTCTGTCTGTCCGTCTGTTCGTCTGTATGAGACAACAGATCTCAGCTATTAAAAAAGCTAGAGACACCAAATTTGGTGTGGAGGTTCCTATATATAATAGGCAGACAAAGTTTATTTCAAATGTTTGATGCCACGCCCACCGCCCCCGCAAATCGGTAATTTACGATTATTAAGCAAAGTATTAAACTTATAAAGTTGTGCTTTGGTATGTATAATGCTTAATACGAGTACCATATAAATGTATTCTCGAAATTACAACCCGATCGGACCAATAACACAGGAGTTATTCAACGTCAACGTTTTCAATACAAATGTACGAGCAGCAGCCGGCGCGCTGCTTGGAGTTGACGTCGACTTCGACGTTGCGTCTCGCCGCTTTACGCGCGTCGCTGTGTGAGTGCGAGCGAATAAGCTATATGTAGAGAAGTATTTGAGCAGAATTTCTGTTTGAAATTATGAGTTTGTAACGGATTTTAAAAATTGGGAGAAGGGTATTCTACTGTCGGGCGTTCGACTGTAGCCCTACCCACTTGTTTTCCTCTACCTAAATGCAGCTGCAATTGTTTGCGTCCCTACTCTTGGTAATTTCCAATATTTTGCAAGTCAGCTATTTTTTGGGAATGGGTTCATTTTGTGTGGTTGTTTACGAAGGTGGTCCGATAAGTACTTAGCCTACAAAAGAAAAACAAACATTTTTGGAAAAGCAGTGATTTATTTTTGAACATAGTCTCCTTTTAGCTGTATACACTTGACCCAGCGATGGTCCAATTTTTTACCTATCTGAAAATTACGTTTTCTCGAGGTCTACAATATGCGCCTCGGTGACGGTGACAATCTCCTCATTCGACTGAAATTTCCGTCCGACGAGTGACTTTTTCAAGTTTGGAAACAGAAAGAAGTCACATGGGAGAATACGGTGGATGGGGCAGCTGTTCGTAGCCCAATTCGACAAATTTGGCGTTGGCGAGGGTAGACGTGTGAGCCGGTGCTATATCATTGTGAAAGAGCACTTTTTCTTAACCAAGTGGGGCCGTTTTTTTTATTCAATTCCGTTTTGGATCGGCCCAATAATTCGGCGTAGTACAGTCCTGTGATCGTTATTCTCCAGGTAGTCGATATGAATCACACCTTGTGAATCCCAGAAAATGCTGCCCATCACCTTTCCGGCCGATGGGACAGTCTTCGCCTTCTTCGGAGCACGTTCGCCGGGTGCAGTCCACTGCTTCGACTGTTCCTTTGTCTCTAGTTTGGACCATGGTCCATGTTTCGTTGACTGCTACGAAACGACGAAGAAACTCCTTCGGATTGCATTTAACTACGCCAAACACTGCTCTGAAGTGGTCTCACGGTTGCGCTTGTTGTCCACAGTGAGAAAAAGCGGCACCCATCGCGCCAACAAGTTTTTGATGCCCAAAATTGTATGCAGGATATGACCCACGCGATCTTATCAAATGCCTACTGTCTCAGCTATATCTCGCACCTTCAATCGGTGGTCTGCCAATACGAGATCGTGGATTTTGGTTACGTTTTCCTCCGTGGTAGCCGTTTTCTGGACACCCGGACGTGGCTCATCAGAAACCGACGTGCAACCACGTTGAAACTCGTTAAACCAACTTTTGATGGTAGCCATCGAAGATAAGAGTCACCGTACATAGCATGAAAACTCTCTTTGATTTTAATGCGCGATTTCCTTTCCAGAAACAAAAATTGAATCACCGACCGATATTGCTCTTTTTCCATTTTATTGAAATCCGCGGACACTCCCGTGTTCACACGCGGTTAAAACAAAACTACTAGTCCGATCCGGTTGAAATTTCGACAGTAGCTTAGACAGTAACTTAGAAAATGTACTACACGATATTAAATTACTCCTGCGATACCGGAGCCAAAAGACGGTGAGGCTAAGTACTTATCGGACTACCCTCGTACATACCTAAGCAAGGTGTGTTTTTCAAATATAATAACTCAACAATGAAATCGTATAGGTCACAAGTCCGTAGACAATTTATTATTTCTAAGGTCTTATTTTAAAAATCTTGTTGCGGACTGCTTTTTTCTTCAGGGCCGCGCCAGCTAGCTCAGCAGCACTTGGGGAGGGGTCTTTCCTCTAGCCCTGCAGTCCGCACCAAATATCGACTAAACATCGGTATTTAACACATAAGACACATCACTAACAAAAAGGTAAACAAACCAAACGTGTAAAACAGATATTGCACAAATATTTTACATTTTGTTTTGTTTACTTTCAGCAAACTACTCTACGTGGGACAACTACACACAACAACGACCATTGGTGACTGCCAAGTCACCGCGCACCTGCTCAGGAGTTTCGGGGCATCACCCTAAAATCGCGGAGTCCGTCCTGGTCTACTAAGGCCGCCCCATCTCCCCAAAAAGGTAAATTAGTACATTATAACGTCTTTAAACATTTATTTAATACTAATAAACCTGACTCTCATGACTAACCCCCACGTGGGAAACTGAACACTAAAATACTGACAAAAAAATTAAGGCTAGTAACAATAATGAACTATATCTAATGGGACATTTTCTATTTTAGGTGGTGCTCTTCGCCGCAAATTTGGCCTGCTAGCGGCGGATGGTGTAGGCGGCTAGCGCAGGCGAAGACTAGGCCAGTTGTTGGGGCTGCGGTGGTCGGCTGTCCGCTAGCGCCGCTGGAGTTGCCGCAGATTTAGAGACTAAGCTGCCGAGGCGTTAAGGCACCGTCAAGCTACGATTTGGCGGTAGCCGTTGCTGGTGCTGCTCGGTGGAAAAAATGGGCCCTGGCAGATCCCCGCAAGGAACAGACTCATCAGGGCAGGTGGGCGATAGTAGCCGAGAGATCCAAGAACCGCTTCTGTACACACACAAAATATTACTTTAATTAATTTAATTTAATAAATTTTATAAATGTAAAAATGTAACACGCACTGAAGTTATTATTGCAGATTCAATCTGCGCTGACCGCTCGCTCAAAGGCAACTGAAAAGTCGGCCGCCCTTGAAAAGAGATATTGGCGGTCATATGCCTGGGCATTCGGGCAGCTACCGACGGTTCAAACGGCGCTTGGCCCAACGGGAACCTTGGGTCAGTGACCGTCTTGGCTGTTAACAGGCCCATGGCTCGCACTGCTTGCTCCGCCAACCGATGTCTTGTACCAGGGCAGCTGTGTTCATCGATACACACCTATCGCAGAATGCAACAGCACCCAACATTTCGAGCGGCGCGGTCAATCTTGCAAAACGACGAAATGATTGGGGCATTCGAACGTCTTGCTGCGCGGCCTACTTATCCCAAGCAGTCCAACAGGCGTCCTAAGCGGGGCCCACGCTCTAGACATCGTATTAAAACTGAACGTACGCGTCTATTGTTGTCCGCCGGATAATGATCTTCCATTTCCAGGTTCGCCATGTTGTTTCCCTTGTTGCTGCTGTTGCTGCTGCTGCAGTTGTTGTTGCTGTTTCTTGTATTGTTGTAATGATTCAGTTGATGTTGATGTTGATATTGTGGTTCTTGATGCTGTTGATGTCGAGGCTGCTGCTGTTGTTGTTGCTGCTGCTTCTGCTGCTGCTGCAGTTCCGGAGACAGTTCCCTCTTTTCGGGGTCCGATTTGTGCTCGTCAGCTGCGTCCTCCGTGTAGGGCTCCATATCTTGGGCTAGGAGCTCTGCGGCGTCCTTCCTTTCGCCTTCTGCTGCCTCTCGTTCGGTAATTTCGGGTGCCAGTTCAAAGAGTCGCCAGAGGTAAGCTTTTTGCTCCAGATATGGGCATATGTAAAAGTTGACCCTTCTCACCTTGCCTAAATATTCCACAGCCAACTCAGCTCGGCCGATTATGGATCGATCCTCTCCTGCGGCTGTGCGTACTTTGGAGGAGTACGTGGTCATCGCCACGTCAATGCTGCTCAGCAACTCCCTGCAACCACGACCGAGTAAGCTGACAGATGCTCCTGTGTCGAGCAATCCCAGGACCCACTTACCACCTAATTTTATTTCCGCGAACTGTCTTGGATCTGGTTTCGTAAGACTGCCGCCGCAACTTCCCGGCGCCTCGTCCGTCGTTGCCGGAAGCGCCATCTCGCCCTCTGCATCTTGCGAGTTACAAGTCGCATGCCTGCCACTTGATGTTGGCTAAATATTCGGCTTCTGGCTTCCAGGTACCTTCGCATCCGTTCCTCCAATGGTATGATCGTACTTGTCTTACTTATATCCTTATCCACTATTACCTTTCTTTCAGGCTCCTTAACAGTTAATACGGGGCTATCTCCTACGGGCGTGTGTCTCCCGTTTTGGCCACACCCGAGCGTCCGTTTCCCGCGCAGTTCGGACATTTTGGCGTCACCGTCCCCGGCTTTCCGCATCGGTAGCAAAACAGCTGTCGTGTTGCCGATTCGCATTCCCGGAACATGTGTCCAGTCACGCCACAATTCCAGCACACCGGCCTATCTGGAGCCTTCGGCTGCCATTTGTGCAGCTCCTCCACATCCTGGATTGGCGTCACCTCGGTATCTGGCACGATCACCTCATGGACACGGGGCTTGAAAGGGGTGGGAGGCACTGGCTGTTGCGCATAAGGAGTGCGTCCTCGTCGCCCGAAACTGCGCTCCACTTCCGCTGCCTCATCCCGCAGCTTATCTACGGTAAATATGTCCATAGCGTAGACATAACGTGCGACACTCTCTTTGAGACCCTTCTTTATTACCTTTACCAAATGTCTCTCCGCCATGGGCTTGTTAAGTCTCGACGCCAGTCTCCGCATGTGGTGGATGTAGTCCTCTACACTCTCCCCGGCCTGCTGTTCCCGTTGCAGGAGCTCGTGCATCCGATCATGTTCCGTTTGGTGGCTGCGGAATCGGTCAAGCAGAGCCTGACGCAGTTGTGTCCAGCTGGTGATGGTGGAGTGTCTTACGTGGACCCAATACCACTCTTTCGCCCTCCCTGCCAGCAGAATGTGGAACGTGCGCAGGATTTCCATTGCCCATGGACATCGATATTGCCTCTGCAGGAACTCCAGACGGAAGATGAAGTCTTCCACGGAGTTGTATCGATCCTCCGCGTCGAAGGATAATCCCCACCGCTCCACTCGGGCGTAGGGCATCGGACGCGGAACATTAGCGTACGCTGGCTCGCCGCGTGAATATTCTGGCGCTATCCTTTCATTTGGCGACACGCGCTGGTGGCCCTCTCGGTGTCTATCCGTGTATCTTGGCCACGGTTCCGGGCTGCCGCTGTCTCTTGCCAACTCCTTTGGCGGAATCTTGGGTGGCCACATCGGTGCGCGTGCGTCTTGGGGTCCATTGCGCTTGGGAATGGCTCCTTGGAGGATTTGCGCTCCCTCTCTGGATGAGTTGGGCATATTCCATATCGGATCCCGCTCCACAAGTCGCTCAACTGGCGCCGTCGCGGCAATCAATGGCCTAATGGTGTCGTTCACCATTTTCATTAGCTCAAGATTGCTCTGACGGAGATGATCCCTCAAGGCTTGCCCGATTTCCGCGTCCAAAAATTGCCGGTAAGTATGTGTTGCTGATGCTACTGCCACATTGATTGCCGATTTCACCACACTGTCCAAATTTTCTTTCAGGGCGTCTGGCTGTTTCCCGGATATTTCTGGAACTGCGCCCACCTTGCTCTCTGTCGGAAACTCTGCGCGCAATTGGCTCTGGATTTGGGCTATCTTGCTTGGTGTCCGACTGAGCCCTCCCGTTGCCAACGCCATCTGAGGATCAACTGCCTCGTCTCCATCAGTGGACCATGTCACGTCCCACGCCTCTGGCACTGGCCCTCTAGACCGCAGGTGATGCCCGCCAACATCTCTCTCTTCATTTGTTCTCATTATTATTATTATTTAATTTTGTATTACTTGTGTGTGTGTGTATAAGCAAAAAAAAATGTATCTTAACATTAATAATTTGTATTGTATTTGTAAATGTTTATATCTAAGAATTTCTATAATTAAATAATAAATATTATATATTGACCTAAAATTATTATTAGAATAGTTATGTAATGCTAAGAAATATAAATAACATGAAACAAAAAAAATTTAATTAAATAAATGCGAAAAATATAGTGTAATAAATGTTTTCCGACAAATCAAAAAAATAGGGAGATGGAACGACTTGTCGCCGGTGGACTCTAAACGATATTTGCGCTTCTTGGCCTCGCTGTGTTGGACAAAACAAAACACATTGCCGTTCGTCAACTGGTCTAACTGTCACGCGTGTTGACAGTTGCCAGTTAAGGACGCGGCTGGTGTTCGATCGGCTATGCTTTCACTGGGCGTGCGTCTCATTAATCCGTGAGGCGGTGCAGCGCGTATTGCCCTAGGCATTTACGGGTCACCTGTCCCTCATGAAGCCACGTTGGCCGGACTAATGGGACTGGGCACCTAGCGAAGGCAGGCGATCTACTACTCTACAAAGAAAGAAAAATAACGAAAAAGTCACATTTATATGCAACACATCTGGATATTGGACACGGTCCAGAGCAAGTCCGCGGCACAGTGTTTTCACCACCACTGGCAGAACACGACTCGCGGCCTGCCTGGCAACATGCCTCAACATCCAAATACCTTTACTTACTGATGTTTCTCAGTCTACAACTCCCTGCGCAAACGTGAATTCAAATTCAACGTGCCGCAGTTTGTTGTAGACTAAGTCACATCAGCCAAGCTGTAGTGAGGTGTCTAAATACCGCTGTCAGTCGATTTTTAACAAAGATTTCGCCACAGAATTACCTGGCCTACATCTTTGCTCCTTTTCGAGTTGGGCGCCATTATGTTACGGACTGCTTTTTTCTTCAGGGCCGCGCCAGCTAGCTCAGCAGCACTTGGGAGGGGTCTTTCCTCCAGCCCTGCAGTCCGCACCAAATATCGACTAAACATCGGTATTTAACACATAAGACACATCACTAACAAAAAGGTAAACAAACCAAACGTGTAAAACAGATATTGCACAAATATTTTACATTTTGTTTTGTTTACTTTCAGCAAACTACTCTACGTGGGACAACTACACACAACAACGACCATTGGTGACTGCCAAGTCACCGCGCACCTGCTCAGGAGTTTCGGGGCATCACCCTAAAATCGCGGAGTCCGTCCTGGTCTACTAAGGCCGCCCCATCTCCCCAAAAAGGTAAATTAGTACATTATAACGTCTTTAAACATTTATTTAATACTAATAAACCTGACTCTCATGACTAACCCCCACGTGGGAAACTGAACACTAAAATACTGACAAAAAAATTAAGGCTAGTAACAATAATGAACTATATCTAATGGGACATTTTCTATTTTAGGTGGTGCTCTTCGCCGCAAATTTGGCCTGCTAGCGGCGGATGGTGTAGGCGGCTAGCGCAGGCGAAGACTATGCCAGTTGTTGGGGCTGCGGTGGTCGGCTGTCCGCTAGCGCCGCTGGAGTTGCCGCAGATTTAGAGACTAAGCTGCCGAGGCGTTAAGGCACCGTCAAGCTACGATTTGGCGGTCACGCCGGGGAAAACGTAGCCAGCTACAGGCAGGATTACTGCGGTAGCCGTTGTTGGTGCTGCAGTGGCAGAGTTCTTGCTCGGTGGAAAAAATGGGCCCTGGCAGATCCCCGCAAGGAACAGACTCACCAGGGCAGGTCGGCGATAGTAGCCGAGAGATCCAAGAACCGCTTCTGTACACACACAAAATATTACTTTAATTAATTTAATTTAATAAATTTTATAAATTGTGTATAGATTTTAATTTTCAGTAATGTTAATCACTAGATAGGATTTGAAATAAATGAATTCAAATTCAAATTTGAATTCAAATAATAGTTATCACCACACACGATCTGGCCACTCAAATATCGGCCGACCTGCTCGATCAGTGTTGGTAAGTGGAGTGGCGATATATCGATATTTTCATCATCGTGTTCGATATTCTTTTTTCTCTTCACTAATTGAGAAAAACTTGGAGAATACGAGTCGGTGCAAAATTTTCAAATCAAACGAAATTAAAGTGATCACTAAAAAAGTGTATAAATCAACATAATAATTGTTAAGTCGGTGGAACGTAGCTTTTGGTGCTGTTTATATTGTGGGTGTTCGAGGCTGGACGTGAGTATAAGCTTTCCAAAGCTTTGTTGGCAGCTTCTAACCTCGTCTTGCTTTCCAGCGAACCGCTTGTGCCCAGACGAGCGCTAGCGCTCTCGTGCCTTTACTTCTGGTAGGCGTGCATATTTGCCCCTATCTTTGCTGGTGCCGTGATCGCCCGGCTACCTGTAGTGTTTTTGCTGTTTTTGGGTGAGTGGTAAAACAAAAGTTGTGCTTAGGCAGCCACCTTATGCGCATTATTTCTTTTTCACTCATAGCCTGTATGGTTTCCGAAGCTGAACCTCGAGTAATAGAGAGCCAGTCGAGGTCGGATTATAGACAGCGCGTAAAATTCCGGGGACTTCTGGAAGGAGCATCGGACACACCTACAAATTTTCTTTCAAACATTAACTAATTGTACACCAACACATTCAAGCTCACACCCACATACGTACTTGCAGTACACATACACATTCAAGTTTATACACACATACGTACTTGCAGTACACATACACATTCACGCTCACACGAACATATGTACTTGTAGTACACATACACGTTCAAGCTTCATACACACATTTACATTTCAAACACACTTATGTACTTATAGTACACAAAAACATTCACAGCCACATTTATATACACACCATTCTCATTCATTCCTAGTTTTCACACTCATTCATTTAATTCATTTTTCTATAATTTTTATTTTAAATTTTTTTGTTACATTTCATTTATATTTTTTGTTCATCCTTTTTGATTTCATCTTTTTATTTTTCACATCTCTTTCATTCATTCATTCGCATACACACGTATGCGTAAAGCAAAAATTGGTAACGTAAAAATAAAGCAGGATTGAGTGATAGGTCAGAAGATTTTTTTTGTGTTTGGGTATTATTGGTTTCTTTGTTATTGTTGCCATTATTATTTTTCCTCAGCTGTTTCGTCGGGGCCCCAACGGATCACGGGTGAGTGGATAACAATTTCAAAGTATCGAAACCAAATAATGTCAAACTATCGCTTGCCTATCGAAATTAAATACTAAAAATATCGTCTGCCTATCGTTTGCAAATTAACTATCGACACCCAAATAAGAAAAACAATATTTAAAAACAAGTGGGTAGGGCTACAGTCGAACGCCCGACAGTATGATACCCTTCTCCCAATTTTTAAAATCCGTTACAAACGTGTAACTACACTACATATAGCTTTCTCGCTCACACTCACACAGCGACGCACGTTAAGAGTGAAGTCGACGTCGGCGTCAACTACTGAAAGCAGCGCGCAGGCTGCTGCTCGTACAT
This sequence comes from Zaprionus tsacasi, assembly GCA_018904105.1. NCBI lineage: Eukaryota > Metazoa > Arthropoda > Insecta > Diptera > Drosophilidae > Zaprionus > Zaprionus tsacasi. Next base: position 401,236 of record JAEIFR010000569.1, read on the forward strand.
TTGTATTGAAAACGTTGACTTGAATAACTCCTGTGTTATTGATCCGATAGGATTGTAATTTAGAGAATATGTTCATATGGCATTTAGCATTATACATACCAAAGCAGAACTTTCTAAATTTAATACTTTGCTTAATAATCGTAAATTACCTATTTTCGGGGGCGGTGGGCGTGGCATCAAACATTTGAAATAAACTTTATCTGCCTATTATATATAGGAACCTCCATACCAAATTTGGTGTCTCTAGCTTTTTTAATAGCTGAGATCTGTTGTCTCATACAGACGGACAGACGGACAGACGGTCAGACGGACAGACGGACAGACAGACGGACATGGCTCAATCGACTCGGCTAGTGATCCTGAGCAAGAATATATATACTTTATGGGGTCTGCCACGCCTCCTTATGCCTGTTACATACATTGCACAAAGTTAGTATACCCTTTTTTGACCATTTTCAATGGTCGAAGGGTATAAAAAAAGGAAAAATCAAATTAAATTGAGATTAAATAAAAAAGAAAGGGTAAATCAAAAATGAATAAAAATTAGGGAACTAAAGTTAGCTTTATCGAATTCGTCATGCAGCACGAAGCTGCATGCGCTATATTTGTTTATAATTAAATAACATTAATGAAATTTAAAATGGAATAAACTTTTTTTCTTGAGGCACTAAGGGCGGTAGCATAACAGCGACATGGGTAGTATCGGTATTCCGATATAGTACATGGTTGGGTGGGTGAAGAAGGAGAGCATTACATCTAGCTCTCCGACTAGATCGTTCGTTAGGGGTAGTCCGTCCGCTTATTTTGGCCTTCCCTTTTATTGCCATTCCCCCTTCTAGCAGTCCTATAACCTGTCGATATTTTCTCGTAACACCGATAATCGAACCTGCACACAAAACCCCGCCCATTTTCCCTGAGCTTAGCCGGCTGTAACTTAGACAGGGTGTGCAGGGGAGGTTATTGGACTTCGGTCGTTACAAAATGTAAAAATGTAACACGCAGTGAAGTTATTATTGCAGATTCAATCTGCGCTGACCGCTCGCTCAAAGGCAACTGAAAAGTCGGCCGCCCATGAAAAGAGATATTGGCGGTCATATGCCTGGGCATTCGGGCAGCTACCGACGGTTCAAACGGCGCTTGGCCCAACGGGAACCTTGGGTCAGTGACCGTCTTGGCTGTTAACAGGCCCATGGCTCGCACTGCTTGCTCCGCCAACCGATGTCTTGTACCAGGGCAGCTGTGTTCATCGATACACACCTATCGCAGAATGCAACAATCTTAAAAATAGTTAGTAAATAAATCGTAAAATATTACATAATAATTTATTTCATGTTTTTTTTTATATTCAACTGCTAGCAATTATCAATTATTTAATTCGAATTCATTTTTCAGTTAAATTATTTCCCCTTCCAGCATTTACCAGCATTGCACGCGCTCATGCATACATACAAAGCCGTAAATACACACTGTTAGGAATGATTTGTGTAGAGGCGAGTTTTTTGTGTGTAAAACATATACATATCCAAATAGCCCAAATGGATCAAGACGAAAATGATACACACGAGGCAGCGAATCGGCAAGCGAGAAACGAAACGAAATGTGGAAGGGGTATTCTGTCACGTTGTCGCTTCAGCAGCGAATGTCTTGATACATACACACCAGAGAACTGCAAAAATCACATTTTTCTTGAATCGCATCAAACACGAAATTTCATTGTCATATCAATTCACTGAATCGAACAGCGGCGGTGAAACGCAACGAATTGACCCACAACTCGCTTCAGTCGCGTGTCAGCCGATCCAATTCGATCCCATCTTTTTGTATCGTGTCGTGTCGTATCAACGAATTTACGAATCAATGTCTATCAGCTGACGCGCCGGTCCGTTTGCCCAAATACTTGGTCTGGGTAAATCGACGATTTACTCACATTGGCATTTGGGTCATAGATACACATTTTTTCGGTCGAGCGAGATCGCACTCGAGCAGCGGCCAGTGTGTATGTATTTTGTTTTTGTAACTGCCTGCTTGTGCGTATGGGCTGGTGTGTATTTTGTTTTTGTAATTTTTGCCTATGCAATTACTGTGGCGCCGCGGCGTCTAGATGACCCTTTTTCCTCTACCTAAATGCAGATGCAATTGTTTGCGTACCTACTCTTGGTATTTTCCAAGAATTTGTAACTCAGCTATTTTTTGGGAATGTCCCTAAAAAGGTGTTATTTGCATACCTAAGCAAGGCGTTTTTCATGAATTAGATGTAAAACAGGTATTCAGGATTATCTGGGGGTGTTAATTTTCCCAATTTTCTATGAATTAAAATTGTTTTTATTTTAAAAATAGTTAGTAAATAAATCGTAAAATATTACATAATAATTTATTTCATGTTTCTTTTTTATATATTAAATTGCAAGCAATTATTAATTATTCAATTCGAATTCCTTTTTCAGTTAAATTATTTCCCCTTCCACCATTTACCAGCATTGCACGCTCTCATGCATACATACAAAACCCTAAATACACTGTTGAAGCGCTTCCTTAGGGATGATTTGTGTAGATGCGCGCTATTTGTGCGTCAAATCGAATCTTAGTATACAAATTAAAACCGAATATGTTTATTCTTTATTGGAGTAAATTACGAACTAAATACAAATCAAATTCATTAAGGCCGCCAAGTCTTCGATTGGAGGCAGCGGACCCAGCAGAGCCCTTAGTCAGCGCCTCGTGCCTTCAACGGTTACCCAACGCACACATGCCCGCCTCACATTACGCTTACCCTTGCACATCGCTTTCGCTAAAGCGAAATGCGTTACTGGGCTGGCTCAGCGTTGTCGATGTAATTGTAGGCGCATCCGGTCTTGGATGACATTTCGGCGGGTCGTTGCACCCCTCTGACTTGCTCGTGTTAACTCCTCCTTGTCTTAAGATGAAGTCGTCCCCGGATTCAATGGTCTTAGACGGTTGTTGGCGTTTGGCTTTCAGACGGTAGATAAGAAAGATGATGACCAGGGTTATTGAGGCTGTGGAGGAGACAGAGCAAAAGATCCAGGTGTAGCCTGATGGCAGTCGGGATTGAAGGTGGTTGATGTGGAGCAGATTTTTAACGCTCATTCCGAGAATTGATGACAGACTAAGGCGCTCTAGATGTCTCAGAACGTTTACTTGAGCCATGGCTGAAACTGCGGCTTTCTTCTTTGATGTTCCGATATTGTTGACGTAAAGGGTGCCGTTTATTTTAATTTTTTCGGTATACGAGGGTCGTTTGATAAGTCCGTGACTTTTTGAATAAAATATATTTTTTTCGTCAAAGAAGCGTTTTATTTCTCAACATAATCTCCTTTTAGCTCTATACATTTAGTCCAGCGTTTTTCCAATTTTTTTATTCCTTCCAAATAATAGGTTTTCTCAAGGCCCTCAAAATAGTCGTTTGTTTCTGTGATGACCTCTTCATTTGACCCGAATCTCTTACCGCCGAGCCATTTCTTCATGTTTGGAAACAAAAACAAGTGGATATGGCTACAGTCGAGCGCTCGACAGTAAGATACCCTTCTCCCAATTTTCTAAATCTGTTATAAATGTGTAACTACACTACATATAGCTTACTCGCTCGCACACATACAGCGACGCGCGTAAAGAGTAAAGCGACACGACGCAACGTCGACGTCGACGTCAATTGCTCAAAGCTGCGCGCAGGCTGCTGCTCGTACATTTGTATTGAAAACGTTGACTAGAATAACTCCTGTGTTATTGGTCCGATCGGATTGTAATTTGGAGAATATGTTCATATGACATTTACCATTATACATACCAAAGCAGAACTTTATAAGTTAAATACTTTGCTTAATAATCACAAATTACCGATTTGCGGGGGCGGTGGGCGTGGCATCAAACATTTGAAATAAACTTCATCTGCTTGGGAAATATGGGAACCTCCATGCCAAATTTGGTGTCTCTAGCTCTTTTAATAGCTAAGATCCGTTGTCTCAAACAGACAGACGGACAGACGGACAGCAGGACAGACGGACAGACGGACAGACGGACAGACAGACGGACATGGCTCAATCGACTCGGCTAGTGATCCTGAGCAAGAATATATATACTTTATGGGGTCTGCCACGCCTCCTTATGCCTGTTACATACATTGCACAAAGTTAGTATACCCTTTTTTGACCATTTTCAATGGTCGAAGGGTATAAATAGTCACAGGGGGCTAAATCTGGAGAATATGCTGGATGGGGTAGCAGTTCGTAGCCCAATTTATGAAATTTTGCCATGCTGACTACACACGTGTGCACCCGTGCATTGTCCTGATGGAACAGCACTTTTTTTTTCGCCAAATGCGGTCGTTTCTGCTTCAAATCAATATCGAATCTGTCCAAAAGCTCTGAATAATATTCGCCGGTGATCGTTTTACCCTTTTCAAGGTAATCGATGTGAATGATACCTTGTGCATCCCAAAAAACTGTGGCCATGACCTTGTTGGCCGACAGACCCACCTTGGCCTTCTTTGGTGCACGTTCACCCGGAGAAACCCACTGTCTTGATTGTTCTTTGGTCTCTGGTGTGGTGTGGTGGATCCATGTTTCGTCTACGGTAACGAAACGGCGCAAAAATTCGTTTGGATTGCGGTTGAACATCGCCAAACACTCCTTTGAAATGGTCACACGGTTGCGCTTATGGTCGTGTGTGAGCAATCGCGGCACCCATCGCGCGGAAAGCTTTTTCATGTCCAAATATTCATGTAAAATGTGATGTACCCGTTCAGTTGAGATGCCTACAGCCTCAGCTACCTCACGCACTTTCATTCTCCGATCATCCAATATCATTCCATGGATTTTGTCGACGATTTCTGGCATGACGACCTCTTTTGGGCGACCTGAACGTTCGGCATCACTTGTACTGGTACGACCACAACGGAACTCAGTAAACCATTTCTTAACCATTGAAATTGATGGTGCAGAGTCCCCATAATATTTATCAAGTCTTTCCTTGGTTTCGGTGATGGATTTTTTACGCAAAAAATAATGCTTAATTAGCACACGAAATTCACTTTTTTCCATTTTCGTTAAAATTCACGAGATCGTCTGCTTTCAATGCCTATAAAACGCAAACCAAAAAACGCAGCTTTCTCAAAATTTTACAGTCAGCTGTTAATCGATAACTGCTGACAGGAGCAGTGTTGTATTTAGAGCAGGTGCGCGGCAAATACAAAAAGTCACGGACTTATCAAACGACCCTCGTATGATACCAGATAAGTTCCTGATATTATCCGGCTTATTCCCTTTTCTTCGGTGATATTTATCGTTACATCGTTGGTGATGAGCATTCCCTCGTCTATCATGGTGACTGGGTCCAAGTGTCCAGGCTGGGTGTTGCAATGGGCGACCATGCCAGAGATGAGTTGTTGTGCGCAGGTTGGCGCTTTCGATCTCCTGCAGAAGGTGGTGCCTGCTGATACTTTGCAGTCTTTGACGGCGAAGGTTTCCGTCCCGCATTCCGCGACCGTGCTACCGTCTTCGAAATCTAAGATTCTATTTTTATGTTGTAGCGGGAATACTCTTATTTTTCTACAAGTTAACAAAGGCTTCGGAAATTTTATTAAAAAGTACAATAGGTCTTGATTTTGAAAAGTTTTTATGCTAGCCACCTCTAAAATATCTGACACGCTAACGTTTGTGGGATGTTTACTTTCAATCTCCTTTACGTCAACGTCATTCAAGATTATTGGACTTATTACGTTTAATTTGGAAAGGGTGATTGCAAGTATTAAATTTACAAGTTCTTGAATTACAATACGGTTTTTTGCAAAAATCGTCTCGTACAAATGTTCTGTGTCTAAGTTGTCTGATTTTAAAATAGAATTCATGGATGAGGTCAGTGTGTTTAATTGCAATTGTATTTTGGCGTTTATTTATATCTGTCCGTTTACCGAGTCCGTTAGCTGTCCCTGTCTAAACCTCACCTGGTCCCAGTCGTCAGAGTCAGGTGTCCCCGCTATTGCTTTCAAAGCAGTCCCTATGAAATTAAGACTACGGGCATGTCGGTGACGTACCTTTAGTGTGTCCAGAAGAGTCTCCATTCGTTCCAAGTCCGTTTCAAGTACCCGTCTCATGTGCTCCTTCACGAAGGAGTCCATCGCGAGTTTCGTTTCGTCCGCGTAAGTCTCGTACGATGTAACGTTCGTTGTATGTCCCATGTAACCGTACTCGTCCCATAAAGTAATGTCTCCGTCCATTATTGGTATGTGGTTAGCGTGTGAGTATTCGTTTAGTTTTATGGTCTAGGAGGGAGTTGTCAGTAGGACTAACGGGAGTAGCAAGTTTCCTAACCTAAGTGCGAAAAATATAAAATAAAGAGAGTAACAAACGTTACTAAAGTATAAAAAGATGATAATATAAAAAAATGTATAAAAAATATAAAATTGGGGACCCTCCTACCGAAGGTTGTCCTTATGGACCACCCTCCCTTTAATAAGCACTGTCGTACCCAGATCAGCCTCAATGACCTCTTCTGAGCACAGCGGCGTTAATTTGGTACCCAGGCGTCTGTTGGTTTTTAACCAGACTTTTTCGCCTACTTGGTACTGCTTATTGTCTTTGTGTGCATTTGAGTACCTAAGTGTTTTCTCTTGAGCCTCTTTGATCTTGTCTCTTATTGTGCCCGCAAGATCTGGTGGAATAGCGTGAACTATTTCATGAGGCTTTTTATTTGTAACCGAGTGGACAGTTCTGTTATATTCTATGGTTGCGAATAGAATAAGGTCGGTCGTCTCGGTTATGTTTTGATCTATCTTGATGCTCCGTGCGATTTCCGCTAGGGTGCTATGAAATCTCTCAACTTGGCCATTAGATGTGCTGTGCAACGGGGGCGCATTTGAGACCTGTATACCATACCTATTTTCTAGGATGGTTCGTATGGTTTGTGAGTTGATAGACCTTTCATTGTCGCAGTAAACCGTTTTTATTTTGGGGAACAGATTGATTAGTTGTACGAGTTGTATAAAATATATTTTTTTCGTCAAAGAAGCGTTTTATTTCTCAACATAATCTCCTTTTAGCTCTATACATTTAGTCCAGCGTTTTTCCAATTTTTTTATTCCTTCCAAATAATAGGTTTTCTCAAGGCCCTCAAAATAGTCGTTTGTTTCTGTGATGACCTCTTCATTTGACCCGAATCTCTTACCGCCGAGCCATTTCTTCATGTTTGGAAACAAAAAATAGTCACAGGGGGCTAAATCTGGAGAATATGCTGGATGGGGTAGCAGTTCGTAGCCCAATTTATGAAATTTTGCCATGCTGACTACACACGTGTGCACCCGTGCATTGTCCTGATGGAACAGCACTTTTTTTCGCCAAATGCGGTCGTTTCTGCTTCAAATCAATATCGAATCTGTCCAAAAGCTCTGAATAATATTCGCCGGTGATCGTTTTACCCTTTTCAAGGTAATCGATGTGAATGATACCTTGTGCATCCCAAAAAACTGTGGCCATGACCTTGTTGGCCGACAGACCCACCTTGGCCTTCTTTGGTGCACGTTCACCCGGAGAAACCCACTGCCTTGATTGTTCTTTGGTCTCTGGTGTGGTGTGGTGGATCCATGTTTCGTCTACGGTAACGAAACGGCGCAAAAATTCGTTTGGATTGCGGTTGAACATCGCCAAACACTCCTTTGAAATGGTCACACGGTTGCGCTTATGGTCGTGTGTGAGCAATCGCGGCACCCATCGCGCGGAAAGCTTTTTCATGTCCAAATATTCATGTAAAATGTGATGTACCCGTTCAGTTGAGATGCCTACAGCCTCAGCTACCTCACGCACTTTCATTCTCCGATCATCCAATATCATTCCATGGATTTTGTCGACGATTTCTGGCATGACGACCTCTTTTGGGCGACCTGAACGTTCGGCATCACTTGTACTGGTACGACCACAACGGAACTCAGTAAACCATTTCTTAACCATTGAAATTGATGGTGCAGAGTCCCCATAATATTTATCAAGTCTTTCCTTGGTTTCGGTGATGGATTTTTTACGCAAAAAATAATGCTTAATTAGCACACGAAATTCACTTTTTTCCATTTTCGTTAAAATTCACGAGATCGTCTGCTTTCAATGCCTATAAAACGCAAACCAAAAAACGCAGCTTTCTCAAAATTTTACAGTCAGCTGTTAATCGATAACTGCTGACAGGAGCAGTGTTGTATTTAGAGCAGGTGCGCGGCAAATACAAAAAGTCACGGACTTATCAAACGACCCTCGTAGTATCGGAGTTTTGATATCTACGATTGCTCTTGAATCGATTGGTTGGACTATAGCGAATTTTGAAAACTTGTCGATACAAGTTAGAAAATGCTTTTGATCAGTTGAAAATACATCTATATGGATAATTTCCCCAGTATAACCGGGAATTGGTGTTTCCGCTATGGTTTGTTGCACTGGGTGACGATTGTATTTTGCTTTGGAACACGTTCTGCAATTTGTGGTGATTTTTGCCGCTAGCTGGCCCATTTTAGGAAAAAAGTAGTTACGAAGGACCTGTTTTACGTTTTCCTGTCCTGCTCTATGGGCTCTATTGTGTTCCGTGGTCATTATTTGCCTTTGTTCGGTACTGTTTGTTATATCAATGACCAAGCTCTTGCAATGTCTAAATTTCGTTGAGGGAAAAGCGACGATTAAATCGTGCTGAATTAAGGCGAGTATAGGTAGCTCGCAGTGGATTGCATTGACGACATCTATTTTTACTAAATCTTTTAGTGAGCGAAGCAATGTTGTGCGGTCTGTAAATCGCACAATGTGACGCATTTTTGATTTAAAAAGGATGATTGACTTTATAGACGGGAAATCCGCCTGTTCGATCACTATTTGGTTCCTAAAACAGTTTACAGGTTTTTCTGTTGACTCTACAGTGTAGGTCAATGACTCCTCGCTGTGGATAGTAGCGATGTCGGAGTGTGTATCATTATCTAAAGCATTTACGTTTTGCCGCGACAAGGCGTCGGCTACGTGGTTTTTCCCGGCTTGTAGAACACTTGTGCGTTATATTCATCAACAAACGCTTTCCACCTTTTGAGCCTGGGATTCGGATTTTTATCCGACATTGAACCGGTCAGTGGTTGATGGTCGGTGAAGATGTTTAATTTCTTTACGCCATATAAATAGTTTCTAAGATTTTGAAGTGCCCATACTATTGCTAGTAGTTCCCGTTCATTTGTTGCCATTGAAATCTCGGTTCCGCGTAACGTACGAGAAATCATGGTGATCGGACGACCTTTCTGTAAAAGAACAGCCCCTAGGCCGCTTCCAGAGGCGTCAGTGGTCAAGTCAAATGGCTGAGTGAAATCTGGGTATGCCAACATAACATCCTCAGACTCCAGGATGTTTCTTAGTTTTTCGAATGATTTTCGCTGCTCGTTGGTCAGTTCCAGTTTAACTTTCTTTGAGTGGTTTGCACCAATTTTCCCGTTGTCACCTTTTAGAATATTCGTCAGAGGTCTTGCGATGCTAGCAAACCCCTTTATGAAACATCTATAATAACTGGCCAATCCCAGAAATGACCTGAGACTGAACAATGTGGATGGAGGTTGAAATTCTTTTATAGCCTTAACTTTTTCAGGTGAAGTCTTAATTCCCCTGTGGTATGCACCTATATATAAATAACTGTACTCGTACGTAATCATAACATACGATCATATTGTAGCACTTTGTTGCAATATGTACATAAACAGTCTGGCCCAAGTGTATGCGTAATATGAGCATCCACTTGAAGGGGCTAACGTATAAACATACATACATAAATGCATAGTCAGCATTCTCACGCTGGCTATGCGCTGACCGCTTACCATGGGTGCCTATAGCGCTCCTCCTCCTCCAGAGTCGTCGTTTGGCGACAATACATATATATACATAAGATACATATAAGCGTCACTGCGCTGCAGCCTACGCTGACAGCGCTGCTCCTAAGCTTTAGGCTAAGAAACCCTTTGTATGTAGATCTTAAGATCAGAATCAAAAGAACATTCAAATGAAGCGGAACCTTCTCCGCTTCATAAAATAAAACCCCCGAAAACCGAAACAATTCGTCTTTTCAATTAAAATATTACATGGCGACCGTGACAGGACCGGCGACGCCCAGCTGACACGGAGCAGAATCATTGTGTGGTCAACAGCCCGCCTACAACGTCAACGAGGGAGTGTCAGCGTGCCAAGACCGGCGACGCCCAGCTGACACAGGTTAACAGCAGCATCGACAGCGCTACCAAGAGCGAAATTTTTTTTTACTTTGCACTGCGTTGCATAATTTTTTTTGATTGCACTGCGATGCATATTTTTTCATTATAATATAATAACCCATTGTAACATTGAGCGGAATCTTTTCTGCCCGATGAGAAGTTCGGCCTGGAAAGCCAAACGAAATATTAGGAAGGGAATCTGTAAATTCACACGGGTGAATTAATTTTAAACTTCTCACCGCCGCAAGGCGTTTTACCCATATTAAATTTCTCACCGCCGCGAGGCGTTTTAGACGATGCAATAGCATCAATTAAAATGTATGTCGATTATAGGAAATAGGATCTACAAAGTAGATACAGAAGACAGAGATAGGGAAAACCAGAATTATCGTATAAAACAAAACAGCTTTATATTAAGAAATAATGAAATAAGAACGGTGCCCAATATGGGACTAATAGATACTAAGTCGGTAGATTCTACCGCAAATGTAATAAATAAAGTAGAAGTAAGTACAAGTAATTTAGATTGGATCACTTTGATTCTGGGCATAATAGCCACTATAATGATCGTTAATGCGCTCATAAAATTGTACAAGCTCCATAATAAATGTTTAAAAAAGAAATACGAGAGCAGAGCCAACGATCTAGATAAAATTTAAGAAACAAAAAGAAAAAAAAATTTCAATTAAAACTAAAAAAAAAAAAAAAAAATATAATATATAATACATTAAAAACAATTAAATCTTAGTTAATTTTCAAAAATAAGAGAAATAAGAAAATAAATAAAAATAAAAATAAGAGCCATTCATAAAATAAAACAAAAAAATATATTTTGAAATGGATTTTAAACAAAATAAAAAGAATATTTAGATTTGTTAAATGACAGCTGTGAGGATTCTGAAGAGAGTCCCCAATATTCAAATAAAAATGTATATATTTAACTATTGACAAAAAAAAAAATGGAAGAAATAGTTCAGGATATTTTAGAAAGGGAACCATTTTTCATAATAAGATCAATAGAGATTTTAAGTAAATTTCATACGTTTATCAGCGTATATGAATTCGAAGAGGAATACATCGATACGTTCGATGTATGTACAAGTCCTTTGTTTCATTTGTCGAAAGACGAAAAGGCCAAGGTATTATCTACTTTACCTTATGTAAAAGTACAACAAGTTGTTGAAGATAATATCTATTTAGGCCCAACGAGGATTTATAAAATTCTCTTGCACAGATGAATTTATATTAAAATATAAATGGATTGGCAAGAAATTCAAAACCTATTAAAGGAAATTAAAAAGAATTTCGACAAATCATATAAGTGCATAAGCCAAAATAGAGAAATACAACTTAGTACTCTCAATAGGCATGCACAAATATTGGTAGAATGCTTTAACGAAGCACGCCAATTACTTAACATAAATAAAGATAGATTAAATAGGATACATTTAACGCAAGCGTTAAAATTTATAAGCAGGTTTAGAGAAAAACTAATAATAGTTAAGAAAAAGTACAATTTAAACCTGACTGTCCCTACAATATTCAACACATCAGTTGAAATTGAAACAGGTGACAATATAGAAGTATCGGAAGACTCCGATCAAGAAGAGGACTCTGAACAGGAAGTTAAAGCAGAAGATCTACACGATCTTACAATACCGGCAACGATTAAATTGCCAGAAATAGGAGAAGAAGAGAGTTCAGAACCTATAAACCCAGACTTAGACAATATGACAGAATCAGCCGCAGCTTCAAGGGAATACGTGCGACAAATTTCGTCCACGATACCCGAGTTCGATGGCAAGAAAGTCAACTTAAATAGATTTTTAACGGCCCTCCGTTTAACAGATCTCACAAAAGGAGATCAGGAGATGTTAGCCGTCGAAGTCATCAAGACGAAGATAATTGGCCCTTTGTCATACAAAGTTGAAAATGAAAGGACCATTATAGGAATAATGAGTGTATTAAAGGCATCAGTTAAAGGCGAATCGCCTGATGTCATTAAAGCAAAATTGCTAAATACACAACAACGTGGTAAAACTGCAGCGCAGTATACCACGGAAATTGAAAGCCTACGTAGGTCGCTTGAGGCAGCCTACATAGATGACGGTCTAGATTCTAACAATGCAGACAAATTCGCTACAAAAGAAGCGATATCTGCAATGACAAAGAATTGTGAGCACGAAAAGCTCAAGACCATTCTGGAAGCAGGAAATTTCAACACGATGAATAGCGTGATTGAAAAATACATACACTGCTGTACAGAAATGACCGGCAATTCGAATAGTGTGTTATTCTATAACAATAGAGGACACTTTCGAGGTAATAATAACCGAGGAAATTACCAAAACAGAGGTAATGGCCGAGGTAATTATAACAACTATAATAACAATTATAGAGGCCGAGGTGGTTACCGCGGAGGAAATAGAGGACGCGGCGGTAACCAGAACAATAACAGAGGTGGAGGCTACCATAGGGGTAACCAAAACCAAAACTCGAACAGGAACAACAATACCGTCAGAAACATACAGACGGAAAACCAGCAGGCCCCCTTGAGCAACAGCCAACAGTAAGGCTGTATCGAATCAATCTCAATTTAAGTATTTTTATAAAGTTAAAAAATATGAGTACCAATTCAATGGTAACTCTATTAATAGATACAGGTGCAGAAATTTCACTGCTTAAATGCAGTAATAATAATCTAAATAATTTAAACTCAAGAAACACAACAAATTTATCAGGAATAGGGCAAGGGACAATTCAGTCTCTAGGTACTATAGATTTGGAAATGAGTATTGCAAATGCAGCAATACCACATAAATTCCATATCGTACCTGACAATTTTCCTATACCAGGGGATGGTATAATTGGTTTGGACTTCATTAAAAAATACAATTGTATTTTAGAATTCCATGACCAAGAAGATTGGTTCACTCTTAGGCCCAATAATTTCAGGAACATAAACGTTCCTATAATACATTCATTAGATAATGAAATAGTTTTGCCAGCAAGATCCGAAGTCATCCGAAAAATTAATATTTTGTCTACTGACACAAACGTCCTAATCCCTAACCAGGAATTGCAACCTGGAATAATAGTAGCAAGCGCACTTGTAAATACTCAGAACGTGATGATTCGAATTATAAATACAACTAATAAAGACGCTATTGTGAACAGCGCAAACATAAGAAGCGAATCATTGAACGATTATGATATTTACAATGCCAATGTAGATAATAGTCCGCAAAGAACTTCAGAAGTACTGAAACTTCTTAAATTTCCATCGTTATTCAAAAACGAGCTAACAGAATTATGCACCGAATATAGCGATATTTTTGGTCTCGAAACAGAAACCATATCAGCTAATAATTTTTATAGGCAAAAATTGAGATTGAACGATAAGACCCCGGTATATATTAAGAATTATAGAATGCCAGAAAGTCAAAAGCCAGAAATTCAAAGGCAAGTTGACAAATTAATAAGAGACGGCATTGTTGAGCCGTCTATATCAGAATATAATAGCCCACTTCTCTTGGTACCCAAGAAATCACTGCCTAATTCGGCGGAAAAGAGATGGCGATTAGTAGTTGACTATCGTCAGATCAATAAGAAACTGCTAGCAGATAAATTCCCACTTCCAAGAATAGAAGATATTCTTGATCAGTTAGGACGAGCAAAATATTTCTCGTGCCTAGACCTTATGTCAGGATTTCACCAAATCGAACTAGACGAAAGGTCAAGAAATATAACATCATTCTCAACTTCGACAGGTTCATATCGCTACACGCGATTACCATTTGGGTTAAAGATAGCCCCCAATTCATTTCAAAGAATGATGACACTTGCATTCACAGGCCTACAGCCTTCGCAAGCTTTTCTGTATATGGATGATTTAGTCGTAGTCGGTTGTTCTGAAAAGCATATGCTTAAGAATTTAACCGATGTTTTCAAATTATGTAGACAACATAATTTAAAACTACATCCAGAAAAATGTACTTTCTTTATGAAAGAGGTTACGTATTTAGGTCATAAATGTACTGATAAAGGTATATTACCAGATGACTCTAAATATGAGGTAATTAAAAACTACCCACAACCAGCGAATGCAGACGAAGCTAGACGATTCGTCGCATTTTGTAATTATTACAGAAGATTTATTAAGAATTTCTCTGAGAAATCACGCCACTTAACGAGGCTTTGTAAGAAGAATGTTCCATTTGAATGGACAAGCGAATGCAACGAAGCATTCGAATATCTGAAAAGGGAATTAATGAAACCAACACTTCTTCAGTACCCAGACTTCAGCAAACAATTTTGCATAACCACAGACGCCAGTAAACAGGCATGTGGAGCGGTACTATCTCAGGACCATAACGGTCAACAGCTACCAGTGGCATACGCTTCAAGAACCTTTACACAAGGTGAAAGTAATAAGTCCACTACAGAACAAGAACTAGCAGCTATTCATTGGGCAATTAATCATTTTAGACCATATATATATGGTAGGCATTTCTTAGTACAGAGTGACCATAGGCCACTATCATACCTTTTTTCAATGAAAAATCCGAGTTCCAAGTTAACCAGAATGCGTCTGGATCTTGAAGAATATGATTTTACAGTAGAATATCTCAAGGGGAAAAATAACTATATAGCAGATGCTCTTTCCCGAATAACCATCGGAGAGCTAAAAGAAATGAATAGACAAGTACTGAAGGTCGAAACGAGAGCTTCAGCAAGACAGAAAAATTCCTGCGCAGGAGAAATATTGCAAGAACCCAAATTAGAAAGAAAAGAAAATATAGAAATGCCCAATATCTATCAGGTAATCAATAACATTGATGCCAAAAAATATGTTGTTCTCAAAATAGACAAACATAAGTGTTTGTTAAAAAGAGGCAAAAATATTATAACACGTTTCGATATGACTAATTTTTATTCTAATGAAAAAATCGATTTAGATCAGTTTTTTCAAAGGCTTAATGAAGAAGCAAGAATAAATAAGATCATTCAAACGCAATTGTCACCAAGTGAACAAATCTTTGAGTTTGTCACTATTACGAATTTTAAAGAAAAGGGCAACAAAATACTAAAAAATGTAAAAATAGCGCTATTAAATAAGGTGACTAAGATAGATAAAGATGATGAGGTTCAAATTAAAGCAATTCTGTCTAAATATCATGACGATCCGTCAGAAGGAGGCCACTCAGGAATTTCTAGAACCCTGAAGAAAATTAAAAACTTTTATTACTGGCCACAGATGACCAAGGCAATAAGTAAATATGTTAAGACATGTTTAAAATGCCAACAGGCTAAAACGTTGAAACATACGAAAATGCCAATGACCATAACTGAAACGCCAGCAACAGCATTTGATATAGTTTTGATAGATACCATTGGTCCACTTCCAAGATCAGAAGATGGAAATGAGTATGCTGTCACTATAATATGTGATTTAACTAAGTATTTGGTTACGGTACCCATACCAAACAAAAGTGCAAAATCAGTTGCTAAGGCTATATTTGAAAATTTTATACTCAGGTACGGTCCAATGAAAACAATCATTACGGACATGGGAACAGAGTATAAAAATCAAATAATAGACGACTTGTGCAAATATATGAAGATAAAGAACATTACTTCAACCGCACACCATCACCAGACTTTGGGAACAATAGAACGAAGTCACAGAACATTTAACGAGTATGTTCGCTCTTACATTTCTGTTGACAAAACTGATTGGGATGTTTGGATACAATATTTTACTTATTGTTTCAATACAACACCATCAGTAGTTCACGAATATTGTCCATATGAACTAGTATTTGGCAGATTACCAAGACAGTTCGCAGATTTCAACAAGATAGACAGAATAGATCCCATTTATAACATGGATGACTATTCAAAAGAGGTAAAATTAAGACTAGAAGTAGCTTATAAAAGAGCTAGGAATATGTTAGAAAAGGCAAAAGCCGATAGAAAAGTTAAATATGATAGAAATGTTAGTAATTTTGAATTAAAGATAGGAGATAAGGTTTTATTAAAAAACGAAACAGGTCATAAGCTAGATAATAACTATTTAGGACCATATTTAGTTTCAGAGATAGGAGATAATAATAATATTACAATAGTAGGAAACAAAAATAAAAAACAGATAGTCCATAAAGATAGGTTAAAAATTTTCAATTCTTAATATATTTTGTAGGGTTGGCCACCCATAAGAAACAAAACAATTATATTAAAAATACATTTTTCTTTATTTTTATTCTTTACAAATCATAAAATTTAATTTTGAATATTAATCAAAAAAAAAAAAAAGTTTTTTAATTACAAACACATTTATTTTTATTTTAACAATTGTTAATACCAATATTTTTAAATTTTCAATATTTTCTCTAATTTTCAAAAAAAAAAAAATCATAAATACATAAAACAAAAAAAAAAAAAAAAAAAATAAATATATAATAAAAATAATATATTGTTAAGTTATACGTACTCTATCATGTTAAACCTTATGTTATCAAGTGTGACCTTGTCGATATACTATCGTAAGTTAATTAAGTTATCGGAAACCCTATCGATGGGATAGTGTTGTATAACTTAAGATTGAGAGAGCGTCACTATCGCATCGATAGGAGAGTGTTGTGGAAGACGAGCGAGCGTCACTATCGTTTAAGAAAGGGAAGGAGCGCACTGTGAAATTGAAAAGAGCGAATAATAAAATAATTGAAACCTACGAAATTATCTCCACAACTTCAGAAGTGGGATCAGCAAACGCCAAACAAACAAACAAAAAAAACTCTTTCCGTCTCAATATAAAACTAAACTGTGAATATTGTTGCAAATTGACAATTGTCAGCTATATTCTGCACTGACGCCGGCGTATCGCGCAAATTTTGTACAGTTCCTTTAAATTTCATCATGGATAGAGAACAAATAATTGCATGGCTCCTGATCAACGAAATTCCATTCGACAGGAAGGCGAACACCCGCCAATTGGAAAAATTTGCTAAGGACCATGGAGCACCATTTGACAGTATGGAAACTGCTATAAAAGCGGCAGACTTAGAAAAACAATTTTCCGAATCAGACGAACAGCCCATAGCAGCTGAACAGGCTCTGCGAATTTCTGACGAAATTGACAAGTTAAAGGAAATCCAAGCAGAACAAGCAATTGTTGAAGCCGAAATCGAACTGTTACAGAAGAAGAAGATTCTAGAAAATCTACGCGGGACTTCAAGCATAAATCGTGCCGAAGTGAATGACGTAATGACCGCCATCTTTCCATTTAGCGGCGAGCATGCAGTAGATGCGCGCAAGTGGCTGAGTGATTTTGAACGTACATGCGACACCATGGATGGCGATGACATTTTCAAATTAAAGTGCGTACGTCGACTTATGAAACCAGGATCGGATGCTGGTTGGTTTCTTCGTGTGGATCAGTCCACGTCTTACAGCGAGTTCAGACAACGCTTTCTTCAAACATTTGGCCGTTCGCATTCCGTAGTCGAGGTTGTCACACTACTCAAATCGACTGTGTTCAACAGCAGCAAGATGTCATTCCTGGCCTACATTTTTCAAATGCAGGATATTGCGGCAAGGGCACACATCGAGGAATCTCAGGTCGTGCAACTAATCATCGAAGGATTGCAGGATTTCACCTCCGACGTAGCTGTGTTATATTCTGCTTCTACCATAGAGGACCTGAAGAAATTATCTTTCCGTTACTCCGAAATGCGTAATAAGCGTTTACGCAATAACATCGCCATACCAAAAGGGCCAAATACACCGACTTCCGTTAGATGCTTTAACTGTTCTGGATTTGGACACATGGCAAAGGATTGTGATCAGCCTAAGCGAGCTATAGGGTCTTGCTTCAAATGCGGTTCGTTAGACCACACCATCAAAAACTGTAGCAAAAGCGCTCCCAAGCAGATGATAGCCCTTATTAAGGATACTGCTAACATGGAATCTCCTGAGATTTCAATTGTTAATACGGTAAGAATCACTTTCGACATTCAGGCCTTTTCACAAAGTGATATATTTTCTTGTTTACTTGATACTGGTAGCGCCATTAGTTTAATTCGATATTCCGACATACCGCAAAGCTTGACTGGAGATTCGCTTTATGATACACCATTTGTGGGACTGGGAAATTTTCGGCTATGCACCTTTGGAAAATTAATTGTTAAGATAACTTTTGAAAATATTACAAATGAAGTATTGCTTTACGTTGTTCCGGACGAGTGTATCCCTTATCCAGTATTGTTAGGAAGGGACTTTTTGAAAACATTCGATTTAAAACTCTCTTTTCAAAAGAAAAATCAAATTCCGCCTATTGAAGTTAAGGCAAATAAAGATATTTTGAAAATTAATGGGAAAATTCTGCATTGCATTTATAGTCCGTTGTCTAATGATATTATTGTAGAATATTGCAAATTGTGCAATAAGCAAATAATAAGTAAACCTTCTGTTCTGACTTCCGTTCAATTGATAGAAAATTTTAATACCTCCAATATTTCGGAAAAATGTCCATCAAACAAGTGTAGTATTGATAGTTTTATAATGAATATTGACATAACCGAAGAAATTGAACAAAATATAAGTACCGATTTAAGTAGTGAACATTTCAATAGGGTTTATGAAGTCATTAAAAATAACTATTTGAATATCGAAAACATTCCGATGGCAGATCATAATTACGAAATGAAGATCAGATTGAAATTTGATTTACCAGTTTATTGTGCGCCTCGTAGAATATCATATCATGATCGGAAAGAAATGGAAATAATAATTGATGAACTTCTGGCCTTAGGGCATATTCGACCTAGCACCTCTCCGTACACTTCCGCAATTGTTCTTGTAAAAAAAAAGGATGGCGGAAAAAGAATGTGTGTAGACTATAGGCAATTAAATAAGATAACAGAAAGAGATGGCTACCCAATTGCAAGAATAGACGATTGTTTAGAAAAACTAGAAGGTAATAAGTTTTTTAGTATACTTGATTTGAAAAGCGGTTTTCATCAAGTCAAAGTAGCGGAAGATTCGATGAAATATACTGCTTTTGTAACACCAAATGGTCAATATGAGTATCTTAAAATGCCTTTCGGCCTTAAGAACGCTCCCGCAGTTTTTCAGCGCTTCATTAATTTTGTTTTAGAGCCAATCGTCAAGGATGGAAATGTTGCCGTTTATATGGACGATATTGCTATTGGTACAAAAACATTTGAGGAACATATTCTTATCTTAAAGAAGGTCTTAACAAGGTTATCCGAATTCCGTCTAGAATTAAAACTGTCAAAATGCAAATTCTGTTTTCCGCAAATAGACTTCTTGGGATTCAGTGTCAGCAAAGATGGAATAAAACCAAATAATAGCCATATGTTAGCAATTAAGCACATTGCTATTCCGAAATGTGCTGGTGATGTAGAAAAATGTTTAGGGCTTTTCTCATATTTTAGACGTTTCATTCCCTCCTTTTCCAGTGTCGCAAAACCTCTTAGACAATTGACAAAGCCCAACTCAGAATTTAATTTTACGGAAGAATGTTTACAAGCCTTTAAATATTTGTGCGACACTCTTACATCAGAGCCTGTGTTAGCATTATATAGTCCAGGAAAAGCAACTGAGCTTCATTGTGACGCGAGTCAGTTAGGTTTTGGAGCGATTTTGCTCCAAAAGCAAGAAGACGGTAAATTCCACCCGATTGCCTATTTTTCACAAGCTACAACGCCAGAAGAGGGAAGGTATCATAGTTTTGAATTAGAAACATTAGCAATAATTTACGCATTGAGGAAATTTAGTATATATTTGGACGGAATAGAATTTAAAATAATAACAGACTGTAATGCACTTATCCTAACACTGGAAAGGAAGAGTGTTAATGCGAGAATAGCCAGATGGGCACTAGAACTGTCAAACTATAACTGTTCAATTCAACATAGAAGCGGAAAATATATGATTCATGTAGACGCCTTAAGCAGACTTTTTGATTCTTCCCCAAATCTTTCGAACTTAAGAGATTTTAATAACACTGTTTCCGTTATTGAGGAAGATAGCATTGACATTCAATTACAAATAACCCAAAATCGTGATAATGTTATTTTGCAATTAAGGGATAATTTAGAATCGGGCCCAGTTCAGAATTACGAGCTGGATGATGGAATTGTGTATCGAAAAACTAGTGATGGAGCATTGCTTTTATATGTACCTTCCGAAATGGAAAACAACATAATTCGCATAGTGCATGAAAAACTATGCCATCTTGGTTCAGCAAAAGTAGTTGCAGAAATTAAACGTTTCTATTGGTTTCCTAACATGGACAAAAAAGTTCGGGATTTCATATGCAATTGCCTTAAGTGCATCATGTATTCAGTTCCGCGTCATGCAAATTATCGTACATTGCACAACATTCCGAAAAAACCAATCCCGTTTGACACACTTCATATAGATCATTTTGGTCCTCTTCCGTCAATCGTTTCAAAGAAAAAACATATACTTGTGGTAGTAGATGCATTTACGAAGTTTATTAAGTTATATCCGGTGAATACTACAAGTACGATTGACCTAAAGGGTTGCCTTAATAAATATTTTGAATGTTATAGTCGACCAAGGAGAATAGTAAGCGATAGAGGAAGTTGTTTTACCTCTTTAGAATTTTCAGAATTTCTACTGAATAACAATATTGAACATGTTAAAGTAGCAACTGCCTCCCCTCAGGCCAATGGCCAGGTCGAGCGAATAAATAGAATTATTAAATTGATGATTTCGAAAATTTCAGAGCCCATTCAGCACTCTGATTGGTACAAACTACTAACCAAAGTCGAATACGCAGTTAATAATTCCGTCCACGCGACAACGAACCAAACACCAGCAATGTTGTTGTTCGGAGTCAGTCAGAGAAGTTTAGAAGTTGACACATTGACTGAGTATTTAGAAGACAAAGGAGAAACATCTCGAGATTTGGATGGGTTAAGAAATACTTCATTTGAAAAACTTAAAACTTCTCAATCAAAAAGTTCAGAGACTCACAAAAATCAATATAAACCTCATGAGAAATTTTCGTGTAACGATTTTGTGGTGGTTCGTAATGTCGATACAACTATTGGAACAAATAAGAAATTTATAGCAAAATATAAAGGCCCATATGTTATTAAAAAGGTTTTACCAAATGACAGATACGTTGTTACAGATATAGAAAACTGTCCAGTAACACAAATGCCGTATGAAGGTATTTTAGAGGCATCTAGATTAAGAAAGTGGGCAGATTGGAGAGTCAATGTCGAAAGTGATTCAGAACCATAACCGTATTTACTAACTGTTTATTTATTTTACTTTAACATCCAATTTATTATCTAAAACAAAGAAAATTTTAAATATTGTACAGCCTTGATCGGGTCGATCAAAATGTCAGAATGGCCGAGCTGTTAAGTTATACGTACTCTATCATGTTAAACCTTATGTTATCAAGTGTGACCTTGTCGATATACTATCGTAAGTTAATTAAGTTATCGGAAACCCTATCGATGGGATAGTGTTGTATAACTTAAGATTGAGAGAGCGTCACTATCGCATCGATAGGAGAGTGTTGTGGAAGACGAGCGAGCGTCACTATCGTTTAAGAAAGGGAAGGAGCGCACTGTGAAATTGAAAAGAGCGAATAATAAAATAATTGAAACCTACGAAATTATCTCCACAATATATATATATATATATAAGTAAATAAAATAACTACACTAAGTTTCGTTATTTTTCAAAAGGAGGGAGATGTGGTATGCACCTATATATAAATAACTGTACTCGTACGTAATCATAACATACGATCATATTGTAGCACTTTGTTGCAATATGTACATAAACAGTCTGGCCCAAGTGTATGCGTAATATGAGCATCCACTTGAAGGGGCTAACGTATAAACATACATACATAAATGCATAGTCAGCATTCTCACGCTGGCTATGCGCTGACCGCTTACCATGGGTGCCTATAGCGCTCCTCCTCCTCCAGAGTCGTCGTTTGGCGACAATACATATATATACATAAGATACATATAAGCGTCACTGCGCTGCAGCCTACGCTGACAGCGCTGCTCCTAAGCTTTAGGCTAAGAAACCCTTTGTATGTAGATCTTAAGATCAGAATCAAAAGAACATTCAAATGAAGCGGAACCTTCTCCGCTTCATAAAATAAAACCCCCGAAAACCGAAACAATTCGTCTTTTCAATTAAAATATTACACCCCCTCGGGACACTATGAATCCCAAATATTCTACGTTCTCTTTAAAGAACTTAGATTTTTCTACAGACACTCTCATGCCTGCATCGCACAAAGTTTTTAGAACCGTGTTTATATCGTTGACATGACTCCATTGTTTGGGAGAAAATTATTACGTCATCGACGTAGACATAGCAAGTTTTACCGATCGCGCTCCGCGAGCTCAATTTGATGGAAGCCCGACTTCAGATCCAGAGTCGTGAAGTACTGGGATTTTCCAATGTTCGACAGTATGGTCAATATGGATGGTATAGGGTACTTGTCATCAATTGTTTTCTGATTCAGTTTCCTGAAGTCAATAACGAGACGTTTCTTCCTATGACCTTCTTCGTCAAAACCCTTCTTATTAACAATCCAAATTGGGTTATTATAAGGCGACCGGGATGGCCTTATTATTCCGTCTGCTAGAAGTTGTTTTACCTCCGTGTTGACGAAATCGGCTACACCCATCGGATATGGGTAAAGTTTTGAATATACGGGTTCCCCGTCAGTGCGGATCGTGGCGACCGTATTTATATTAAAGGGGAGGGACTCGTTTGGGTCCGCAAAGGCTTGTGATCTGTTTTTGATCATCTTTTTGAAATCTTCGTTGACGGCGTTTGGCACGCCCACGTCATCGATGTTAATAAAGTTTACATTTCTGCATTTTGAGTACAAAATTTGCTCCTTACCATGATCATGCTCGATGATGTTTTTTGTTAGATCAATTTTTGCATTGACCCTTTTTAGCACATCTAGTCCAACAATTCCGTCATATCCGTTCAGGTTGTTTAACAAGAAGAAGTATGACTTAACATTGAATAGATGGATCAGACACTTTTGTTCTATTTTTGTATGACCATGGATTGATGTAACTTCAAATGGTGTTTCCACCGGTTTGAAGTGTTTTAATTCTGTTAGAGGTTTTATGTAATTTTTGGAGGCTCCTGTATCCAACAGTAACCTAATTTCCCGTCCCGCTATCGTACGAATTATGTACGGGAGGAGGGACGATCCCCTAAAAAATTACATGATTCGGAATCGGACGTGTTATCTGCCTCGATTGCCGCTGCTTCGTAGGATGACTTTACCCTATACTCCTGGTCATTTGACTGCTCTTGAGTCGTATGATTCAACCGCTGACGACTGCGAGCTGTCTGTTCGCCCTTGAATTTAGAACGTGATGTGGGATCGACGTCCATTGGTTCAGGGCCTAGGTTTTGCGTATAGCCTTTTCGAGAATTACTTGATTCATTGTTCTGTTGCATTTGGCTTTTATGTCCCTGGTTTTTAAAAAATTGAGAGCCTTTAGCTTGATTACTAATGCCCGGTGCATTATTGTTTTGGTTTCTCTGGAAAGCTTCCTGGGAGTTGTTGTGGTTATTACCTTGTGGGGTGTTATGAAAACGGTTACACTGGCGACGGTTTTCCGAATTGCAAGATTTTTCTTCTAAATTTTTATTAAAGCTTGCAACGAACCAAGCTCGTTCATTGCAAGACTCTGCCCGTTGAGCCACGGCCAATGCTGATGGCAAATCTTTGGGCGCAGCTGAGAGAACTACATGTCGGACTGATTTTTTTAACCCGCTCACAAAAGCGGTCAAAGCTTCCTGCCGTGATCTATTATTTAAAATAGCGGCAGTATTTGTGTCATAAGACAACAAAGTCTTACTAATAATAAGAGTTAACTTTCTCTCAATCTCATTATAAAAAGACATTAGGGGAAGTTCTCCTTGACGCATAGTAACCATTTGTTGCTGCGTTACCTCAATTGGAGTTTGTTCTGCATATGCGCAGTCCATTCTAGCTATTATAGCATCAAAATTTAGTACTGTATTATGTGACGTAAGCATTACTCCCGCGGGGCCTATTACCTTGTTACGAATGATTCCTACGGCCTGGTAAGCTCTAGAGTTATCCAAATATGGTTTGTAGATTTCGTAGGCATTAACTACTGCGGTTCGCCATGCCACATACTCATCTTGCTTTCCGTCAAAACTTGGTATGGACTTTACCAAGTCTAGTGGTTCGTTACAAGGGATAGCTGAGTTATGTGGTATTTGCTCGTATACCACTAAGGGTCCACCCTCATTTATTCTCTGCCTATTCTCAACCTCTTTAAGCTTGTCTGAGAATATTTTTTGCTGATACTCTAGTGCGCCATTTACGGCCGCTTCCATGAGTATAATTACATCTTTGTTACTAATGGTACCTGATGTTTTCGCCTGTTCCTGATGTTGATTTTGAAATTCTTGATCGTTAACCATTGTTACTTTGTCTGTAAGGCCATCCATTAAGTACTTTAATTCTATATCTTCGTCGGCCTCAGTACCGTCCATGTAACCCCTTTACTGGTTGTTATTTCTTACGTCTTTATAGCTCTGTATTAAGTCTTCGTCACTGTCGTTGTTTTCGTTACTGTTTCTATACATCGGACAATGATACGTTTGTGATTTTTTATTTTATAATTTGTATGAGAAAGAATTACCTGTTAGGAAAGACTTTAATTTTCCTTCTTAATTTTTTAAACAATTTGTAAATAAAAATCACTATAACTGAACTTTTAATTGTAATCACTCTTTTTATACCCTTCGACCATTAAAAATGGTCAAAAAAGGGTATACTAACTTTGTGAAATGTATGTAACAGGCATAAGGAGGCGTGGCAGACCCCATAAAGTATATATATTCTTGCTCAGGATCACTAGCCGAGTCGATTGAGACAAGTCCGTCTGTCTGTCCGTCTGTCTGTTTGAGACAACGGATCTCAGCTATTAAAAAAGATGAAGTTTATGTTAAATGTTTGATGCCACGCCCACCTCCCCGCAAATCGGTAATTTGTGATTATTAAGCAAACTATTAAACTTATGCTTTGGTATGTATAATGCTAAATGCCATATGAACATATTCTCCAAATTACAATCCGATCGGACCAATAACACAGAAGTTATTCAAGTCAACGTTTTCAGTACAAATGTACGAGCAGCAGCCTGCGCGCTGCTTTAGCAGGCGACGTCGACGTCGACGTTGCGTATCGCTTTACTCTTTACGCGCGTCGCTGTGTGAGTGCGAGCGAGTAAGCTATATGTAGTGTAGTTATACGTTTGTAACAGATTTAGGAAATTGGGAGAAGGGTATCTTACTGTCGAGCGCTCGACTGTAGCCATTCACACTTGTTTAAAATGCAGCGAAGACGGTAGCTGGTTGATCCGTTTATCCTCTGGCTGTCGTTGGTTTAGCTGTTTACTGTTGATATGCAGCGGTTTTCACTGTTGCTTGTGCAGTGTTGTCTTGCTTCTGTATTAGATATTTTTGTTTGTGTGCTGCTGT
Organism: Zaprionus tsacasi; assembly: GCA_018904105.1. Lineage (NCBI taxonomy): Eukaryota > Metazoa > Arthropoda > Insecta > Diptera > Drosophilidae > Zaprionus > Zaprionus tsacasi. The sequence continues at coordinate 427,037 of JAEIFR010000569.1, forward strand.
TCACAGTTGTTGTGCAGCGCGCGAGTCCAGAGTGTTTTCAAAGAAAACCCGATTACGAGACCTTGATTTCTAGATCTTTTTATTACGGATTTTACGTTATTACGACACTTAAGCGTGTTGGGCGCCAATTAAAACCGAATATGTTTATTCTTTATTGGAGTAAATTACGAACTAAATACAAATCAAATTCATTAAGGCCGCCAAGTCTTCGATTGGAGGCAGCGGACCCAGCAGAGCCCTTAGTCAGCGCCTCGTGCCTTCAACGGTTACCCAACGCACACATGCCCGATTCGCATTACGCTTACCCTTGCACATCGCTTTCGCTAAAGCGAAATACGTTACTGAGCTGGCTCAGCGTTGTCGATGTAATTGTAGGCGCATCCGGTCTTGGATGACATTTCGGCGGGTCGTTGCACCCCTCTGACTTGCCCGTGTTAACTTACATGTCCAAATAGCCCAAATGGGTCAAGACGAAAATGATACACACGAGCAGCGAATCGGCAAGCGAGAAACGAAACGAAACGAAAAGTGGAATGGGGGATTCTGTAACGTTGTCGCTTCAGCAGCGAATTTCTTGATACATACACACTTTGACACTTTGGCCGAATAGCGTAATTTTTCATATGAATGATTGTGTCCTACACACATTTGGTTGAACCGAAGCCGTTTTCTGATACACACTTAACGCTGTGGCCCCTCACCAAAGGAGCCAAACTCACTCAGCTATGCGGCTGTTGCCAAGGTCGCTAGCAAAGAGGAGTGGTCCAGGGTGAAGCCTAAGCGCTTGCGCAAGCAGCCAGAGGCTGTCATTCTGAAGAAGACTGGGGATGTGTCTTACGCTGATATGCTCCGCAAGCTGAAAGCGGACCCAAATCTTAACGATTTTGGGAAGCATGTCAAGAAGATCAGGAGAACGCAACAGGGAGAGCTACTGCTAGAGATAGAGGGTAAAGCTGCATGCAGTGTTCCCAAGTTTAGAGGGGCTATTGAGGATTCGCTGAAGGAGATGGCAGCGGTTCGAACGGGGGCGCAGAGGATGGCTCTCTCCATCAGCGGAATGGACGAGGCTACGACAGCAGAGGAACTCCTCGGCTGTCTTGCTTCCCAGTTCCAGGACATCGTGGTTAATCCAGATGCAGTGCGCGGTCTGCGTAAAATGCGGGATGGAACCCAGATAGCGACGGTGATGCTCAGCATAAATGATGCGATCGCTGTTTTGAAAGCGGGCACGGTGACCGTAGGCTGGTCACGTTGCCGCATAATTCAGGATCTTCGACCGACGAGATGCTTTAGGTGTCTATGCTACGGCCATCGAGCGTCCAGTTGCAAGGCGACCGATCGGTCTGACTGCTGCTTGCGCTGCGGCGAACGCGGGCATAAGGCAAAGGGATGCAATGCTTCACCGAAATGTATGATATGCAGCAGCGAGGGGGATAGGAACCACACGACGGGCGGTTTCGCGTGCCCGATCTTTAAGGCGAGCCAAAAAGGAGCTAAGAGTCAATATAATGTTTAATCAAATAAACATTATTCAGCTCAATGTCAATCACTGCGCTGCTGCTCAGAGTCTTCTTGCTCAGACAGCTGTGGAGCGCAATGTTGACATCATGCTCCTCAGTGAACCATATATTTATGGTAGCACTAACTCGGACATGATCCTTGATGAGTCGGGCAGGGCGGCTATCAAGCTTTGCAGCCCAGTTTATATACAGGATCGGCCGACCGATGCAATGCGTGGCATTGCCTACGCGCTGATCAAAGGTGTGCATATTTACAGCTGTTATGCGCCACCTAGCGACAGCCCGGATTAATTTGAAGAAATGATCGATATACTAGTGAGCCACGCGAGAGGGCGCAGGCCAACGATCATTGCAGGCGACTTCAATGCCTGGGCGACCGAATGGGGCAGCCGTGTTTCCAACTCCAGAGGGCGAGCTGTGACCGATGCCATGTTTCTGCTTGACCTGGTATTGCTGAATGATGGCCGTAAGCCGACATTCAACAACGACAGGGGTACGTCGTACATCGATGTCACCTTCGTCAGCAGAGGCTTAGTAGCGAACGCAAACTGGATGGTCTCCGATGAGGTAACGCTGAGCGACCATGCTCTGATTACCTTTTGCGTGCGCCCAATGGGCTCGGGGCACAGTCTGCAGAGAAAGAAGATGCTCGGTCATGCTTGGGATGCTAGAAAGATCGATAATGATATGTTGGCATATCAAATCGAGTCTCTATCAATCTCAAGCAGCCATGCGGAGACAATGGCGGCGGACCTTATGAAGCTACTGGTATCAACTTGCGATGCTACGATGCCTAGGAAAAGCAAGGTAAAGCGTAAGAGCCCTGTCCACTGGTGGAGCGACTCCTTACACCAGCTTCGGCAGGAATGCCACAGGACGAGGAGACGTGCGCAACGAGCCAGAGGAGACCCTAGCCACGCAGAACATCTTCTGGCCTACAAGGCCAAGCGTGCAGAGTTTAAAAAAGGAATATCGGCTGCCAAAGCGCGCGCCTTTAAGGACCTGCTAGAGAGCGTAGACGATGACCCCTGGGGACTCGCCTACAAACTCGTTAGCAGTAAGTTAAGAAAGAGGGAGGGTGCTCCATCGGAACCCATTGAGATGGCCAATATCGTGGCGGAGCTGTTCCCTGTGCAGACCACGCTATGGCAGCCACTAGAAAATACCCCTGCGTCTTCCTTCCCTTGCGTATCAGTAAGGGAAGTAGTCTAGACAGCTAGGCGTATAAAGGCTAACAAAGCTTCTGGCCTGGATGGGATTCCGGGAGCAGTGATTAAGGCTGTGGCGCTGGCCAGACCCGAAATATTCAGGGACACTTTCCAGCAGTGTCTCATGGATGGGGTCTTTCCCAAGCGTTGGAAAATCCAAAAACTGGTATTATTGCCGAAAGGTAAGGGGCAAGCACGTGGTGCATGCAACTTCCGCCCACTATGTCTGCTGGATATAGTAGGTAAGCTATTCGAGCGTATCCTGTATGCTCGCATAGAAGCAATAACAGAGAGCCCCAATGGCCTGAGTAGACAGCAGTACGGATTCCGGAAGGGGAAAAGTACCTTGGATGCCCTCTCGGCTGTTGTCGATATAGCTAAAAATGCTCTCGACGGTGACAGATGGCTTGGCGGTAGGAAGGAGTACTGCGCTATCGTCACGCTGGACGTCAAAAACGCCTTTAACACTGCAAGATGGCCCACGATTTTGGGGGCTATGCACAACATGGATATCCCAGAGTATCTGAGGATCACAGTAGGTAGTTTTTGGTTCGACACGGAAGCTGGCCCGCGAAGCTACCGAGTTTCGTCAGGTGTTCCCCAAGGATCGGTACTTGGTCCGATCCTGTGGAACATTATGTACAATGGGATCTTGGGCATCAGCAAACCAATAGGAGCTGAATTGCACTGCTTTGCAGATGATGTGGCAATAACAGCGGTCGCCAAGACGCTGCCAGAGCAACAGGCAAAGTGCAATGCAACAATTAGCTCAACCATCGGTTGGTTGGGAAATGTCGGCATGCAAATTGCGGCTCACAAAACTGAGGCTGTCCTGTTGAGTAGCAGAAAATCTGTGGAGACTCTACAGGTCACAGTTAATGGTTTCCAGGTGACTTCAGCGAGATCACTAAAGTACCTGGGTGTCCTTATAGACAACAGGCTTTCCTTTAAGGATCACGCTATATATGCTAGCAGGAAGGCTGGGATCACATCTGCTTCACTGGCTAGGCTCATGCCCAACGTAGGTGGTCCCAGGATGCCGGCCCGCAAGCTGCTAGTGGCTGTGGCAAAAGCCACTTTACTTTATGCTGCTCCTATCTGGAGCAAAGCCACACATAAAGGGTCTTATATGAGAGGCGCGCGATCGGTGATGCGGACTATGGCCCTCAGGCTCATTAGAGGATTCAGGACCATATCCGAAGACGCATCACTGGCTCTGGCAGGCATGCCGCCTATAGATCTGGAGATAAAGGCACTGGGCTTAATCCGAGATGGCGTTCCTCGGGTTGAGTCCCAAGAGTGGTTGAAGGGAGAGTGGCAAGCTAGATGGCAAGCGTCGCACCTGGGGCGTTGGACCTACCAGCTGATCCCAGTGTTAGCGGAATGGGCAGAGTGTCAACACAAGGTAGTGGACTACCACCTGACCCAGTTCCTCACTGACCATGGCTGTTTCCGGGCCTACCTATTTCGGTTTCGCCATGTAGACTCAGCCCAGTGCCTTTACTGCACTGACGCTGCTGAAACAGCGGAACATGTCCTTATGCATTGTTCCCGTTTTTCACTGGAGAGAGATCAGCTTGGGTGTCTGTCTGGTGTGCCGCTCAGCCCAAGAGCCTTGTTCGTTGCCATGTTGGCGGACAAAGCTGCATGGGAGCTGGGGCATGGTATCATCATTAATATGATGAAGAGGGTTCGTGCCGACGAGGAGCTGAACAGATCAGCTAGATAAGTAAGGACTATGAAGATAAGTAGTTAATAAATAAGGAGCTTAATCCCTGTGTGGTGGCGGGACTAGAATTCTACCTCAGCGAGCTCGGCGTGTCGTAAAAGGCGACTAAAGAGTTAAAGAGTTAATGAGTTAAGAATATGTTAACTAATACTCGTAAAGGGACGTCACGCTTTATGCTACGCATTCTATGTGGGAGTGCGACCTAGCATCACATCCTGCTCACCGAAGTATTACCTTAGCTGGCAGTTCCGGTGAGCACTTTAAGGACTGGTGAGCGTACGGGGGTTTTTCTTTTAGTACGTAGGCGTAACCCTATCTGTATTACCAGTAGGGCTATGAATCGTGCATGCCATCTAGGTGGTATCTTTCGAAGATTTTTAATAGTTTCCTCCGATTATGTATAAAAAAAAAAAAAAAAAAACTTAACGCTGTGGCCGAATAGCGTGAACCGAAGCCGTTCTCTGGTTGGTACATATAATTGAAAACAAGTGGGTAGGGCTACAGTCGAACGCCCGACAGTAGGATACCCTTCTCCCAATTTGTAAAATCCGTTACAAACGTGTAACCACACTCATAATTTCAAACAGAAATTTTGCACAAATACTTCTACTACATATAGCTTTCTCGCTCACACTGACACAGCGAGGCACGTTAAGAGTGACGTCGACTTCGACGTCAACTGCTAAAGTAGCGCGCAGGCTGCTGCTCGTACATTTGTACTGAAAACGTTGACTTAAATAACTTCTGTGTTTTTAATCCGATCAGATTGTAATTTGGAGAATATGTGCGCATGGCATATAGCTTTATACATACCAAAGCAGAACTTTATAAAATTAATAGTTTGCTAAATAATCACAAAATACCGATTTGCGGGGGCGGTGGGCGTGGAATCAAACATTTAACATAAACTTCATCTGCTTGGGAAATTAAGGAACCTACATACCAAATTTGGTATCTCTAGCTTTTTTAATTGCTGAGATCCGTTGTCTCCAACAGACAGACGGACAGCCGGACAGACAGACGGACATGGCTCAATCGACTCGGCTAGTGATCCTGAGCAAGAATATATATACTTTATGGGGTCTGCCACGCCTCCTTTTGCCTGTTACATACATTGCACAAAGTTAGTATAGCATTTTTTGACCATTTTCAATGGTCGAAGGGTATAAAAAGTGCTTGCCTCCGGAATTGAACCTCCATATTTTGCATATCTAACATAATAAAACAGACAAAACACGTGATCACATGGCACTACTATTTCTTTAATATCTTTCATATTTATCTTCAAATCCTACTTACTCACGAAACGTCTGCAAGATGGTATTTATAACGTATATAAAACACTGTTGCTGTAGAGCTTACGAGGGTCGTTTGATAAGTCCGTGACTTTTTGAATAAAATATTTTTTTTCGTCAAAGAAGCGTTTTATTTCTCAACATAATCTCCTTTTAGCTCTATACATTTAGTCCAGCGTTTTTCCAATTTTTTTATTCCTTCCAAATAATAGGTTTTCTCAAGGCCCTCAAAATAGTCGTTTGTTTCTGTGATGACCTCTTCATTTGACCCGAATCTCTTACCGCCGAGCCATTTCTTCATGTTTGGAAACAAAAAATAGTCACAGGGGGCTAAATCTGGAGAATATGCTGGATGGGGTAGCAGTTCGTAGCCCAATTTATGAAATTTTGCCATGCTGACTACACACGTGTGCACCCGTGCATTGTCCTGATGGAACAGCACTTTTTTTTCGCCAAATGCGGTCGTTTCTGCTTCAAATCAATATCGAATCTGTCCAAAAGCTCTGAATAATATTCGCCGGTGATCGTTTTACCCTTTTCAAGGTAATCGATGTGAATGATACCTTGTGCATCCCAAAAAACTGTGGCCATGACCTTGTTGGCCGACAGACCCACCTTGGCCTTCTTTGGTGCACGTTCACCCGGAGAAACCCACTGTCTTGATTGTTCTTTGGTCTCTGGTGTGGTGTGGTGGATCCATGTTTCGTCTACGGTAACGAAACGGCGCAAAAATTCGTTTGGATTGCGGTTGAACATCGCCAAACACTCCTTTGAAATGGTCACACGGTTGCGCTTATGGTCGTGTGTGAGCAATCGCGGCACCCATCGCGCGGAAAGCTTTTTCATGTCCAAATATTCATGTAAAATGTGATGTACCCGTTCAGTTGAGATGCCTACAGCCTCAGCTACCTCACGCACTTTCATTCTCCGATCATCCAATATCATTCCATGGATTTTGTCGACGATTTCTGGCATGACGACCTCTTTTGGGCGACCTGAACGTTCGGCATCACTTGTACTGGTACGACCACAACGGTGCAGAGTCCCCATAATATTTATCAAGTCTTTCCTTGGTCGATCGGTCTGACTGCTGCTTGCGCTGCGGCGAACGCGGGCATAAGGCAAAGGGATGCAATGCTTCACCGAAATGTATGATATGCAGCAGCGAGGGGGATAGGAACCACACGACGGGCGGTTTCGCGTGCCCGATCTTTAAGGCGAGCCAAAAAGGAGCTAAGAGTCAATATAATGTTTAATCAAATAAACATTATTCAGCTCAATGTCAATCACTGCGCTGCTGCTCAGAGTCTTCTTGCTCAGACAGCTGTGGAGCGCAATGTTGACATCATGCTCCTCAGTGAACCATATATTTATGGTAGCACTAACTCGGACATGATCCTTGATGAGTCGGGCAGGGCGGCTATCAAGCTTTGCAGCCCAGTTTATATACAGGATCGGCCGACCGATGCAATGCGTGGCATTGCCTACGCGCTGATCAAAGGTGTGCATATTTACAGCTGTTATGCGCCACCTAGCGACAGCCCGGATTAATTTGAAGAAATGATCGATATACTAGTGAGCCACGCGAGAGGGCGCAGGCCAACGATCATTGCAGGCGACTTCAATGCCTGGGCGACCGAATGGGGCAGCCGTGTTTCCAACTCCAGAGGGCGAGCTGTGACCGATGCCATGTTTCTGCTTGACCTGGTATTGCTGAATGATGGCCGTAAGCCGACATTCAACAACGACAGGGGTACGTCGTACATCGATGTCACCTTCGTCAGCAGAGGCTTAGTAGCGAACGCAAACTGGATGGTCTCCGATGAGGTAACGCTGAGCGACCATGCTCTGATTACCTTTTGCGTGCGCCCAATGGGCTCGGGGCACAGTCTGCAGAGAAAGAAGATGCTCGGTCATGCTTGGGATGCTAGAAAGATCGATAATGATATGTTGGCATATCAAATCGAGTCTCTATCAATCTCAAGCAGCCATGCGGAGACAATGGCGGCGGACCTTATGAAGCTACTGGTATCAACTTGCGATGCTACGATGCCTAGGAAAAGCAAGGTAAAGCGTAAGAGTCCTGTCCACTGGTGGAGCGACTCCCTACACCAGCTTCGGCAGGAATGCCACAGGACGAGGAGACGTGCGCAACGAGCCAGAGGAGGCCCTAGCCACGCAGAACATCTTCTGGCCTACAAGGAATATCGGCTGCCAAAGCGCGCGCCTTTAAGGACCTGCTAGAGAGCGTAGACGATGACCCCTGGGGACTCGCCTACAAACTCGTTAGCAGTAAGTTAAGAAAGAGGGAGGGTGCTCCATCGGAACCCATTGAAATGGCCAATATCGTGGCGGAGCTGTTCCCTGTGCAGACCACGCTATGGCAGCCACTAGAAAATACCCCTGCGTCTCCCTTCCCTTGCGTATCAGTAAGGGAAGTAGTCGAGGCAGCTAGGCGTATAAAGGCTAACAAAGCTTCTGGCCTGGATGGGATTCCGGGAGCAGTGATTAAGGCTGTGGCGCTGGCCAGACCCGAAATATTCAGGGACACTTTCCAGCAGTGTCTCATGGATGGGGTCTTTCCCAAGCGTTGGAAAATCCAAAAACTGGTATTATTGCCGAAAGGTAAGGGGCAAGCACGTGGTGCATGCAACTTCCGCCCACTATGTCTGCTGGATATAGTAGGTAAGCTATTCGAGCGTATCCTGTATGCTCGCATAGAAGCAATAACAGAGAGCCCCAATGGCCTGAGTAGACAGCAGTACGGATTCCGGAAGGGGAAAAGTACCTTGGATGCCCTCTCGGCTGTTGTCGATATAGCTAAAAATGCTCTCGACGGTGACAGATGGCTTGGCGGTAGGAAGGAGTACTGCGCTATCGTCACGCTGGACGTCAAAAACGCCTTTAACACTGCAAGATGGCCCACGATTTTGGGGGCTATGCACAACATGGGTATCCCAGAGTATCTGAGGATCACAGTAGGTAGTTTTTGGTTCGACACGGAAGCTGGCCCGCGAAGCTACCGAGTTTCGTCAGGTGTTCCCCAAGGATCGGTACTTGGTCCGATCCTGTGGAACATTATGTACAATGGGATCTTGGGCATCAGCAAACCAATAGGAGCTGAATTGCACTGCTTTGCAGATGATGTGGCAATAACAGCGGTCGCCAAGACGCTGCCAGAGCAACAGGCAAAGTGCAATGCAACAATTAGCTCAACCATCGGTTGGTTGGGAAATGTCGGCATGCAAATTGCGGCTCACAAAACTGAGGCTGTCCTGTTGAGTAGCAGAAAATCTGTGGAGACTCTACAGGTCACAGTTAATGGTTTCCAGGTGACTTCAGCGAGATCACTAAAGTACCTGGGTGTCCTTATAGACAACAGGCTTTCCTTTAAGGATCACGCTATATATGCTAGCAGGAAGGCTGGGATCACATCTGCTTCACTGGCTAGGCTCATGCCCAACGTAGGTGGTCCCAGGATGCCGGCCCGCAAGCTGCTAGTGGCTGTGGCAAAAGCCACTTTACTTTATGCTGCTCCTATCTGGAGCAAAGCCACACATAAAGGGTCTTATATGAGAGGCGCGCGATCGGTGATGCGGACTATGGCCCTCAGGCTCATTAGAGGATTCAGGACCATATCCGAAGACGCATCACTGGCTCTGGCAGGCATGCCGCCTATAGATCTGGAGATAAAGGCACTGGGCTTAATCCGAGATGGCGTTCCTCGGGTTGAGTCCCAAGAGTGGTTGAAGGGAGAGTGGCAAGCTAGATGGCAAGCGTCGCACCTGGGGCGTTGGACCTACCAGCTGATCCCAGTGTTAGCGGAATGGGCAGAGTGTCAACACAAGGTAGTGGACTACCACCTGACCCAGTTCCTCACTGACCATGGCTGTTTCCGGGCCTACCTATTTCGGTTTCGCCATGTAGACTCAGCCCAGTGCCTTTACTGCACTGACGCTGCTGAAACAGCGGAACATGTCCTTATGCATTGTTCCCGTTTTTCACTGGAGAGAGATCAGCTTGGGTGTCTGTCTGGTGTGCCGCTCAGCCCAAGAGCCTTGTTCGTTGCCATGTTGGCGGACAAAGCTGCATGGGAGCTGGGGCATGGTATCATCATTAATATGATGAAGAGGGTTCGTGCCGACGAGGAGCTGAACAGATCAGCTAGATAAGTAAGGACTATGAAGATAAGTAGTTAATAAATAAGGAGCTTAATCCCTGTGTGGTGGCGGGACTAGAATTCTACCTCAGCGAGCTCGGCGTGTCGTAAAAGGCGACTAAAGAGTTAAAGAGTTAATGAGTTAAGAATATGTTAACTAATACTCGTAAAGGGACGTCACGCTTTATGCTACGCATTCTATGTGGGAGTGCGACCTAGCATCACATCCTGCTCACCGAAGTATTACCTTAGCTGGCAGTTCCGGTGAGCACTTTAAGGACTGGTGAGCGTACGGGGGTTTTTCTTTTAGTACGTAGGCGTAACCCTATCTGTATTACCAGTAGGGCTATGAATCGTGCATGCCATCTAGGTGGTATCTTTCGAAGATTTTTAATAGTTTCCTCCGATTATGTATAAAAAAAAAAAAAAAAAAACTTAACGCTGTGGCCGAATAGCGTGAACCGAAGCCGTTCTCTGGTTGGTACATATAATTGAAAACAAGTGGGTAGGGCTACAGTCGAACGCCCGACAGTAGGATACCCTTCTCCCAATTTGTAAAATCCGTTACAAACGTGTAACCACACTCATAATTTCAAACAGAAATTTTGCACAAATACTTCTACTACATATAGCTTTCTCGCTCACACTGACACAGCGAGGCACGTTAAGAGTGACGTCGACTTCGACGTCAACTGCTAAAGTAGCGCGCAGGCTGCTGCTCGTACATTTGTACTGAAAACGTTGACTTAAATAACTTCTGTGTTTTTAATCCGATCAGATTGTAATTTGGAGAATATGTGCGCATGGCATATAGCTTTATACATACCAAAGCAGAACTTTATAAAATTAATAGTTTGCTAAATAATCACAAAATACCGATTTGCGGGGGCGGTGGGCGTGGAATCAAACATTTAACATAAACTTCATCTGCTTGGGAAATTAAGGAACCTACATACCAAATTTGGTATCTCTAGCTTTTTTAATTGCTGAGATCCGTTGTCTCCAACAGACAGACGGACAGCCGGACAGACAGACGGACATGGCTCAATCGACTCGGCTAGTGATCCTGAGCAAGAATATATATACTTTATGGGGTCTGCCACGCCTCCTTTTGCCTGTTACATACATTGCACAAAGTTAGTATAGCATTTTTTGACCATTTTCAATGGTCGAAGGGTATAAAAAGTGCTTGCCTCCGGAATTGAACCTCCATATTTTGCATATCTAACATAATAAAACAGACAAAACACGTGATCACATGGCACTACTATTTCTTTAATATCTTTCATATTTATCTTCAAATCCTACTTACTCACGAAACGTCTGCAAGATGGTATTTATAACGTATATAAAACACTGTTGCTGTAGAGCTTACGAGGGTCGTTTGATAAGTCCGTGACTTTTTGAATAAAATATATTTTTTTCGTCAAAGAAGCGTTTTATTTCTCAACATAATCTCCTTTTAGCTCTATACATTTAGTCCAGCGTTTTTCCAATTTTTTTATTCCTTCCAAATAATAGGTTTTCTCAAGGCCCTCAAAATAGTCGTTTGTTTCTGTGATGACCTCTTCATTTGACCCGAATCTCTTACCGCCGAGCCATTTCTTCATGTTTGGAAACAAAAAATAGTCACAGGGGGCTAAATCTGGAGAATATGCTGGATGGGGTAGCAGTTCGTAGCCCAATTTATGAAATTTTGCCATGCTGACTACACACGTGTGCACCCGTGCATTGTCCTGATGGAACAGCACTTTTTTTCGCCAAATGCGGTCGTTTCTGCTTCAAATCAATATCGAATCTGTCCAAAAGCTCTGAATAATATTCGCCGGTGATCGTTTTACCCTTTTCAAGGTAATCGATGTGAATGATACCTTGTGCATCCCAAAAAACTGTGGCCATGACCTTGTTGGCCGACAGACCCACCTTGGCCTTCTTTGGTGCACGTTCACCCGGAGAAACCCACTGTCTTGATTGTTCTTTGGTCTCTGGTGTGGTGTGGTGGATCCATGTTTCGTCTACGGTAACGAAACGGCGCAAAAATTCGTTTGGATTGCGGTTGAACATCGCCAAACACTCCTTTGAAATGGTCACACGGTTGCGCTTATGGTCGTGTGTGAGCAATCGCGGCACCCATCGCGCGGAAAGCTTTTTCATGTCCAAATATTCATGTAAAATGTGATGTACCCGTTCAGTTGAGATGCCTACAGCCTCAGCTACCTCACGCACTTTCATTCTCCGATCATCCAATATCATTCCATGGATTTTGTCGACGATTTCTGGCATGACGACCTCTTTTGGGCGACCTGAACGTTCGGCATCACTTGTACTGGTACGACCACAACGGTGCAGAGTCCCCATAATATTTATCAAGTCTTTCCTTGGTTTCGGTGATGGATTTTTTACGCAAAAAATAATGCTTAATTAGCACACGAAATTCACTTTTTTCCATTTTCGTTAAAATTCACGAGATCGTCTGCTTTCAATGCCTATAAAACGCAAACCAAAAAACGCAGCTTTCTCAAAATTTTACAGTCAGCTGTTAATCGATAACTGCTGACAGGAGCAGTGTTGTATTTAGAGCAGGTGCGCGGCAAATACAAAAAGTCACGGACTTATCAAACGACCCTCGTAATTGTTAAATTTTGCCTTTTAAGATGTTTTGCATGCTGTACTTATGCGTGCATGCATACAATACATGCATGCGAAGCTCACACATGCATACATATGTCGAAGAGTCATCAGGATGCCCTTCTTCCTCTTCACTACTCTCGTTGTTGCTTGCGCAACGTTTTCTAGCGCGTGAGCGAGACATGTCTGTGATGTGAATTAAATATTCATTTAATTAAGAATACAAAAATAAAACGTCTTTATTCATTCGGTTCAGTTTTTATACCCTTCGACCATTGAAAATGGTCAAAAAAGGGTATACTAACTTTGTGCAATGTATGTAACAGGCATAAGGAGGCGTGGCAGACCCCATAAAGTATATATATTCTTGCTCAGGATCACTAGCCGAATCGATTGAGCCATGTCCGTCTGTCTGTCCGTCTGTCCGTCTATCCGTCTGTCCGGCTGTCCGTCTGTCTGTTTGAGACAACGGATCTTAGCTATTGAAAGAGCTAGAGACACCAAATTTGGCATGTTGGTTCATATATTTCCCAAGCAGATGAAGTTTATTTCAAATGTTTGATGCCATGCCCACCGCCCCTGAAAATCGGTAATTTGTGATTATAAAGCAAAGTATTCAACTTATAAAGTTCTGTTTTGGTATGTAAGCTAAATGCAATATGAACATATTCTCCAAATTACAATCCGATTGGATCAATAACACAGGAGTTATTCAAGTCAACGTTTTCAATACAAATGTACGAGCACCAACCTGCGCGCTGCTTTCAGTAGTTGACGCCGACGTCGACGTCACTCCTAACGTGCGTCGCTGTGTGAGTGTGAGCGAGAAAGCTATTAGCAGTGTAGTTACACGTTTGTAACAGATTTAGAAAATTGGGAGAAGGGTATCTTACTGTCGAGCGCTCGACTGTAGCCTTACCCACTTGTTAGACTTTAATATTACAAGAAAGGTTTCATTATAAGAAGGCTGCTACTGTTGGGGGCCGCTGCTGTCGCTGATGGTGTCGGGTTCCTGCAGTTGGTCGCGGCTTGGAATTTGCTGACCAAGCGTACGTGGCAGATGTTTAGGCTACAGTGGCCAGTGGTCCCACGGTTTTGGGAATGCTGACCAAGTGCACGTTGTTTATGTAACTCTGCCTTATGAGAAGTTGCGCTTATCGTTGTTGTGTGGCAAGAGTGTCGTTAACTCCTCCCCCTTTAAGCGCGGACGTATTCGGTCGCGATATATAACCTCTTTTGCGTCGTGGTTGGCTTAGGATCTTCTTTCGGGGCTGCTGTTTATTCGTTGATCACCTTGATGGTTACTTGGCCACTTTTCTTTCTAATTATGAATCGTGCTAGCAGTACCACCAGTATAACTATGAGTGTTGCCGACATTGTGAGGTTCGCTGTTATGCTGAGGTTGTGGCTTCCATTTAGTCGTTCTAGCTCTTTTGTGTTGATAATACTTCATCTACTTTTTTTTTGCCATTAGTTGCAACAGAGGTGGTGTCGCTTCGACGGGAGTCATGGTTTTTGAGATATAGTGTCATCTCCGACTCTTATAGTTGCATTTTCGAACTGTATGAGGAACGTCTCTTTCAGGTCCATCTTTTCCATGTCTATTTCGATTGTTCCCACGAAGTCGTTTAGCAGGAGCGTGCCGGTGAACAGCTCTTCGTGGTTGGGTTCGTGTTGGCTATTTATTACTTGGTTGGTTGCAATTTTTACATTGGGGTATTTGATTTTTTAACAAGTGGGTGATACATTTGTCTTCGCTTAAATCTACTAAACTATTTCTATTACAAATTATTTTTTCGTTGTGGGTTTCGCATGGTTTTTTTATTCCTAAAATTTGCTGTTTGCATCTAACTATATTTTCGAATTTTATTTCATTAATTATTTCTCCTACTTTTACCGTTTTTAACAGCATTGGGACACATAGCTTTTTTTAAAATAATGGGATATTGATCATGTATAAGATGTTTTTGTTGTTGGTTGCAATTTTTATTTTGGAGAATTCTGTTTCTAGAATATCTGTAATTTTCTTTATTTCTACTTCTGACAGAATTAGTGAATTTATGGTGTTAGTTTTTGCCCAGTCTATTGCGTAGATTAGGTTATTTAATTCTTCTTTTAAGGTGTGTACGTTATACTTTAATGTGGTGATTTTCTGATTTGTAATTTCTGGGTTATCTTTTTCTGTTTTTATAATCGTGTTTGTTATCTGAGTGATCTGATTTAGTCTATCATTTAGTATTCTGTTTAATACAATTTGTTTGTTATTATTTTCTAGTTGTTCGTTTATTTTTTTCGTAACAATTTCGTGATCATTATGGTCCGGCGTGCCGGCCAACCATTTCTAAGCGGTTCACAAGATTTCTATTGATCTTGTTTATTTTTAAACTTTTGAACGGCCTGAGCCTTCTGAGGTTTGACTCTGCCTTTGAGAGCTCGAACGTGAGAAATGGGTATGTTGGGTTGTTTGTTCCTATTTCGTTGACTTGGTTTGATAAATTATTGAATGCTGTCTCGTATTCTTCCACGTCAAACACATGAATAATCTTAAATGTGCCATTTTGAATTGCTGCGGTGCCTGTCTTGATGGGTATCAACTGTGAATGTGAATAGTCTAGTATGGTCGTGATGCCAAAACATGTTGGCAAGAAAAGTTACCTGGAAGAATATCATGTTTTTATGTTATTTTTATGGACTACTTTTCCTGAGCGAGTTTTTATTGTTGTATTTCTATCTTCTGCAACTATTTCCTTTCTATACTTTGGCGATAACTTAGAACCTAACCTTTTATCGATCCTAACGTAAACTATGTCGCCTTCATTGTATGGTTTTATGTGAGATTTCTGTCTATTGAACGATCTCTTTGCGTGCCGAATCTAGTGTCTGTGGGTCTGTGATTAGTCGGTGTCCGAAAAATATGTCTATTGGTTTTTCCTTGGTGGTTGAGTGGATAGATGCATTGTACTCTTGAACGGCTTTGAAAATTATTTCCTCGAATATAGCCGCGCCAGAGTCTTTGCTTAGACATCTCATAATTTCTGTTAAATTCGAGTGGAATCTCTCGACTTGACCGTTACTGTTAGAAGAATAGGGTGGTGTCGTGTAGACAGATGCTTTTAGCTGTTCTTGCAGCAAAAATTTTATGTTGGCGGAGTTGAATGCTTTCTCATTGTCCATAACGATCAACTTAGGCATACCAAAGGCTATCATTATTTCCCTTAATGTGTGTTTCAGATCTTCTGAGGCTTTTGATTTTAGTGGTTTAATTTGGGCGTACTTGGAAAATTTGTCTATGGCCGTGAGCACCAATT
This sequence comes from Zaprionus tsacasi, assembly GCA_018904105.1. Lineage (NCBI taxonomy): Eukaryota > Metazoa > Arthropoda > Insecta > Diptera > Drosophilidae > Zaprionus > Zaprionus tsacasi. Next base: position 442,884 of record JAEIFR010000569.1, read on the forward strand.
GCTTTTGTGTGGTATAAATGTCTATATGGATGACCTGTCCGTGATAGGTAGGTATGGGGGTTAGTTGGATTTCTCCGTTATTCGGGTGTCTGTCATACTTAGAGAACTTGCAAGTTTCACAAGCCTTCGCTGTCGCTTCCGTTTTTTTCGGAGGCTTGGGAAGAAGAACTTGCTTATTATCTGTAACTTGTTTTCTGTTGCGTTCCTATGTGTCCTCATGTGTTCCTTCGCTACTATGTCGTCTTGTTCGCCCTCTTTAGTTATAGCTTTCACCTCTTTCTGCGTATACCTGACCTTATACCCACTGAAATGAATCGGATATATGTTCTGTATCTTTCCCATGATTCTTTCTGCGGTAAGTAGGCCATTTACGAGTTTTGATAAGTGGGGAAAGGTATGGAGAATTCTTCGGACTCCTCCTATGAGGTTAGCAATAATAACTGGTTTTTGAAGACGTTGATTGGTACGTCTTCTACCGGTATCAGGTTATGTGAAGAGCTCTGATCGCTGTGAATTGTGGCTGTTGTGGAATTCACTTCCGTCCCTACTGGAATTCTAGACAGAGCGTCCGCCACTACATTTGAAGTGCCTGGTTTGTATCTAAGCTCGTGGTTGAACTCTTCTAAGTGGCTCTTTCAGCGCTTCAGTTTCGCATTGTTGTTTTTTGCATTCAGAGCAAAGGTTAGGGGTTGTTGGTCGGTGTATATTATCACCTTGGTTGTACCGTATAGGTACATACGCAAACTATGAAGGGCCCATACTATCGCTAGCATTTCTTTTTCATTTGCAGCGTAGTTTTCTTCGGTCTTCGTTAGAGTGCGGGAAATAAAAGTGATGGGTCGAGAATCTTGTTCGAGGACTGCGCTAATGGCATAGTTTGATGCGTCGATAGTTAGTTGGAATTCTTTGTTGAAGTTGGGGTAGGACAGGATGACATCTTGATATGCTAAGGTTCGTCTTATTTTGTTGAACAGATCTAGTGCTTCCTTATCTAATTCTATTTTAGTTCTGTTAGAGATGTTTTTTGATGCACGTCCGTTCTCTCCTCTAAGTAGATTTTTGAGTGGTTTGGCTAATTTTGCGAAGTCACGGATGAATCTTCTATAGTAACTGACTAACCCCAAGAATGACCGTAATTCTCTTAGGGTTTTTGGAGCCGGGAAACTTTCGATTGCTTTTACTTTTCCAGGATTTGTCTTAACGCCATCTTTAGAAATAGTGAACCCTAGGAATTCGAATTCTTCCACCGTTCATTGAGAATGCCGTCTTTTCTATGTCTTTTGGTTTTAAGGGGATCTGATGGAACCCGCTTTTTAGATCTAGAACTGAGAAATATTTTTTGTCGCCCAAATGTGCGATTATTTCTCCGATCTCAGGGTTATACCTATCCGAAATGGTGACAGAATTCAGTTTTCGATAATCTATGATCCTACGATCCAATACTTCTTCTCCCCAGACGCATCAGCTTTTTTGGGGACTATCCATACTGTATGGTGACCGTGAAGGTCTAACGATGCCATCTAGTAGCAATTGATTCATTTGTTTTTCAACTTCTGGTCTCAATGAAGCAGGGTATGGGTAATGATTGCTATACACCGGTAAATCCGATGAAGTTCTTATTTCTCCTTCTACCTGGGTAGTGTATGTTAGTTTTTCGTCGGGTTCGGCGAATAACTCGACATGTTTCTTGATGATTGAGTCCATGATTTCTTTCTGTTTTTCTGTCACATGCTCGGTTCTCACTTTGATATTGTTTACCGCCCTAGTGGGCAGTTGTTTAATGTTTATCCTGTAGTCCCCGTTTACGATCAAAAGGTCATTTCTAACATCGATGACGGCGTTGAGTCTTTTTAAAGTGTCGTTTCCTATTATACCATGGAATGTTTTGAGAGTGGGGAGCAAGAAAAATCTTATTGGAGTATGATCTTTGTTGAATAATTGAAGGAAGGTATGGTGAGTGATCTTTGTTTGACCACCCACAGAGTTTGCATAAAAAGGGTGTTCATTCAACTTAGGGTTCGTTACTAGGTTTGTTTGTATGTAGTTCTGGTTAGATCCTGTATCTATTAGGAATTTGAAAATCTTTCCGTCCTTCGTACCACAATTGATGTAAGGTAACGAAGAACTATTTAGTCTAAAAAATTGACATCGGCCACATCTACGGACACGGTAGCGTATTCTGGTTCATTCTCCTCTGTTAACACGCCCGTTAACTCCGCTACCCCTTGCTGTTCGACATTGTCGTAGTAGGCTTGTTCGGACATTTCCGGTAGGTATGGCGTTTCGGGTTCTCTGTCTGGCTCTGGCTCTCCGGTGGTAACGTGAAAGTGCCTCTGGTATTTAGACACGGGACCAGTTTGGCCTTGAGGAGGGGAGCGTTTCCCAGCTAATTCGTTACCCTGTGGTCTGTTCATGTAGTCGATTTGTTTTGATCGGGCAGAGTGATCAACTTCCATGGGTGTTGGTTTTGGATATGGTTTCGGTGCGGATGGTCTGGGAGGTGCTACTTGCTGTTGGCCCTGCGTGGGTAATTGCATTTGGTATGGGATATAGGAGCTTTGTGGCGGTCTATAGGGTTGGAGTGCAGTATTTTGGTTAGCACCGGTCGGAGGCATTAGATGTTGATATATTGCCGGTCTTGGGGTGTGATAAAGTCGTGGGTCGAAGTTCCTCCATTGCGTGGAACTGGCGTTCGGTAAAGGTATTTGGGCTACTACTCTAGTCGTTTGTCTTGGCAGTAGAGGTGGGATTGTTGTCTTATCTTCGGCGCAAATGAGTTTCTTTGCTCCTGATTCTCTACTAGATCACACAGGTGCAATGCGTGGCTCAGATCTTTTGGTTCTTTTATGGCCAATAGGCGTGGCAGGTCGCCTTTAAGACCTCTCACGAATGTGTCAAGTGCCTTGCCTCGGTAGTTTTCGGCTAACACTCTAACAACTTCTGGTGACTCCTCATGGGCTCCGATTTGATTCAAAATCAATGAGAGCTGATGGTCGACTGCTTGGTAATATTCGGAAATGGACATACGGCCTTGGCTAAGTGAGAACATCTGATACTCGAGAGTTTTTAAATCTCGTTTGTCAGCATAGTGTGCCGTGAGGCACTTTGAAATGGCATTCCAATTCATTGGCGTATTAAACGATTCTAGGACCGCGTCTGCCTCACCAACCACCTTGGTGCGTACAGCTAGGGTCATAAAATAGAATTTGTAGGACTCTTCTTGCCCTTCGTAAATAGACATTACGCGATCGACATTTTTTTTCCAAGAATTTTAAGCTTTAAAGCTTGATGAGCTTCGTTAATTCTGCTACCCCCCCGCGTTCTTCGCCTGCCCTGCGTCCTACTGAAGGAATGTCCCTAAAGTTTTCGTGTCCGAAGTTCGGGCTGAACATTTTTTCGCCCTCTAGCGTTTCTCTAATTAGCCCCATGATAACGCTTTTTAGTTCGGGGGTAGTAGTAGGGGTGCTGGTCCCCGGTTGTCTATTATCAGCCGCTTGGCTGGGACCACCGGCAATACCCAGCCCTGCCATGGCATCGGTTAACCCGCCTAGCAGTTTTGAACAGAACTTGAAATATGAGGAAATGTTCGTTTTGGAATCGGACAACTACTTTATTCTATTTGATTTTTTGGGATGCACGAAATTTACTAAAACTTTTTATACCCTTGCAGAGGGTATATTAATTTTAGCCAGAAGTTTGCAACGCACCTTAGGAGACATCTCCGACCCTATAAAGTATATATATTCTGAATCAGCATAAACAGAGGAGTCCAAAAATGGATGTCCGTCTGTCCGTCTGTCTGTTGCAACGCAAACTAGTCTCTCAGTTTTTGAGCTATCTTCATGAAACTTGGCATACAAGCTTCTTATTGCTGCGCGCTGTAAATAAGTCGGAACGAGCCAGATTAAACCGATATATCGTATAGCTGTCATAGAAACTATCGGCCGATTTTTTTTGTTTTTCAAGATATTGCAACAAGATTTGGCAAATCTTATTCTTATTACGTTCCTAATGTGCTGTCAAAATTGTATCAGATCGGACCACTATAACATATAGCTGCCATAGGAACAATCGGCTGAAATTAGGGTTTTTGTATGCAAACCTGTTTTGTTCTTGGAAATACAGCACATTATCAATACTTTTTAATGTTATACAGTAACCCGCCCTTAGTTTTTCCATTTAAATATCTCAGACGTTTATATTCTAAAGCTTTTATAGGAACAATCAGTCAGTCCGTCTGGTGTGTGTGTGCGTACTGAATTTTACCTCACGCCAAAAATTCACATATCTCTCTCTCGTTCTAACTTATCCCATCGACTCTTGTCTATTCTGCTTGCCTTGTCCCTTCACTACTTTTTTTATGGTTTACTTTAAATATATATATACACTGAAAATCCATGGCCTCTTACAGTCAACGCGTGAGTGTAGCTTTTCCGACTTGTTTTCTATTAATCCATATGCCCACTCATTAATTTTCCTCATGAACATTATTTTCTCCCCTGAATTTGCATACTAGCTATAGGTGTACTGTTATATTCTAGAATGTTATATTGGTACGAGTCCCTATCGTTAGCACATCGTTTTAGGATATTCTTTGCAATAGCTACCCCTTTTTCAGCTAGTCCATTGCTCTGAGGATAATGTGGACTGGAGAAATGTAATACAATGTTGTGTGTATTAGCAAATTCCTTAAAGTCAGTAGAATTAAATGGATTGTTGTCACTTTTTATTTTAGTTGGATATCCCAAACTATCGAATACTTCCCACAGTTCAGATATTATTTGCTTAACAGATTTGTTTTTAAGTTTTCTTGCAATTACGAAATTTGAGTAACTATCGAATATTGACAAAAAATCCGCCCCCTCAAATACAAATATGTCCATGCCGACCATAGGAAATGGGTATTCTGGCATTTCATCCTCTATAAGAGGTTCTTTCTGATTCTGTCTCCTAAACTTCTCACAGATACGACACGATTCCACAGATTCCTTAATTTGAGTGCTCATATTTGGCCAATAATAGCACTCTCTTGCTCTATCCAGCGTTTTCTCTATTCCAAGATGAGCACTATGTACTTGTTTCATTATTTGTGGTTGTAATCCCTTGGGTACAATTAGTCTGCACGTGCTCATTAGAAGCTCATTCTCAAAATGAAGTTCACTTTTAATTTTATGAAATCGCTGACAAAAATTGTTTAGCTTATGATATGAGGGCCAACCATTTTGAACAAAATCAACAATTTAACTATAATCTTCATCTGCATTTAATATATCTTTGTAAACGTTAAAAATTGAATCCGATAGACAGACTGCTTTAGTGATTACATGAATTACATTTGAAAGGTCTTGAATTTCATTTTCTTCTATGAGTTGTGCTCTTGAAAGACAATCTGCAATTAACATTTCTTTCCCAGGTTTGTATTGTACCTTTATATTTGGGTATTTGAGTAGGTATAACAACATGCGTTGCAATCGCATTGTTACTGAATCTATATCCCTTTCCATCAGTATTTCTAACGGCTTATGGTCACTTTCTACTAAGAATTCTCTTCCGTACACAAAATAGTGAAACCTCTCACAAGCAAACACTATTGCTAGCAATTCTTTTTCTATCTGCGCCCATTTCTGTTCACTCTTTGACAATATTCTAGAAGCAAAACACACAGGTCGACTATCCTGGATCAGAACACATCCCAAACCATCTTTGGAAGCATCAGTTTGAATTATTACTGGTTTATTTTTATCATAAACCGCTAACACCGGCTCTTCCAAAATTGTTTTTGTGAGGTTCTGGAGTTCCTTTTCATGTTCTTTACTCTAAGTAAATTTAACATCATTTTTCGTAAGGTCCCTTAAATTTGCTGATCTAGCTGATAAATCTGGAATAAACTTGGCAAGATACTTAAAATGACCTAAGATTCTCAACACTCCTGCTTTATCAGTTGGAGTTTTAATATCTCTGATTGCCTCCAGGTGCTTCTTCTGCGGTTGTATTTCGGATATGATGTGCCCCATAAATTCCACTTGTTCTTGTCTATATTGTACTTTATCTGGATTGAATTTGACTCCATTTATTCTAGCTCGTTCTAATACATTACTGAGCGATACATCATGTTTTTCTAAGGTGTTACCCATTATTATAATGTCATCAAAATATACTAGAACATTTGGTAAGTCACCAAATATCTGTACCATATTTTGAAACATTTCGGTGGCACTGTTTATGCCAAATGGAACTCTATATCTTCCAAATGGAGTCATGAATGTAGTCAGATCTGAACTGTTTTTATCTAATTCCATTTGCCAAAACCCTTTTGATAAATCTAATAATCTGTAAATCTGTAATCTGTAAAGTGCTTTATCCCGACCATTTGTGCTGTAAAATCTTCTATAGTTGGTATTAAAAAATGTTTCCGTTTAATTGCTTTGTTTAGCGGTTTAGGGTCTAAGCATAGCCTCAGTTTTTCGTTCGATTTTTCAACTAATTGTAAATTATTCACCCAACTAGTAGGATATGACACTGATGATATAATTCCCTCTCTTTCCATTTGCTTTAATTTTTTCTTTAGTATTCCTAATAAGCTATGAAGAAATGTTTTCTTGTAATGTATTGTTGGTTCTGGATTTTCTTTCAACACTATTGACTGTTTCCACGGTAATTTTCCTAATCCCTCAAATAATGCTTTAAACATTTCCACAAAAGATTTGCTTGATGATGGTAACATCGATATTGAATCTATATTAAGGCATTTAGTTAATTCAAGTTTAACAGCCGTTTCTAGGCCCAAAATAGGTTCACATTTTCCTTCAACAATCAAAAAAGAAATACTATGATAGATATTCGTTCTTATGTCTAAACATTTTAACAAGATTGTTCCGTAATTCATTATTTTGGCTTTATTATAATCAAAAATTAAGACAACTTCATGTTGTTTTTTAATTGGAATGTTTTCAATGAGATTTATTGGTATGTAGTTTATGTCTGCACCCGTATCTACCTTGAACGTTTGTAGCTTTCCATTAATTTCTAGAGTTTTTTTCCATTTACTACTCCCGAATCCACACTGACTTACGCTATAATGATTATAATTAGTTGAGTCGTTTATAACTCTTTCTTTGTTACTCATACCTGATTTGTTTCACTTTGAAACAACACCTTTTTCTTCCTGCTTCTTGGTTTTACAGTATTTACTAAAATGTCCAGTTTTTTCACATCCAAAACATTGAACTTCCCTGGCTTTGCATTCGTTGGTGTGCTCCTTATTGAAGAGAGCTCCACAGTTGTAACAACGAGGTGTTGTTACGCTCCACACTTCTTTTTTATCATGTTTTTCCCATGTTGTTTCATCCACTGTCTGTTGAGGCACTCCAGCTTTATTTAATATTTCCGTGTTTATTGTTAACGCCTCAAAGGCCTTGCACTCCTGCACAACTTCCTCCAGTCCCTTGTTTTTATTGTCAAGCAATTTCAGCTGCAACCGCTTCTCATAAATTCCAATAATAAGACGATCAAGCAACATTCTGTTTTGAAATGACTTAACGCATTCACATTTAAATTCACAAAAATTAGCTTGTTTTCGAAGATTTGTTACAAAGTCAGTAATTTGTTGATTTTTCTGCTGCACGATGTTGTTGAACTTGAAGGTCTCCATACTGATGTTTTTAAGCGGCGCTGCATACTCGTCTAGTGCCTTGATTACGTCATCGAGCGTGCGTGTGCGTGCGTCTGTAACTGCCTCTGTGCCTGCTTCTGCCACATTTCCAACCATGCTGTTTGCGCTGCCGTCGTTTGGAAATATTGTATTATATATCTCCGTCACTCCTGGGCCAGCCAGCCATAAGAATGTTGCGATCTTCTTTGAATCCGGCAAGCTGTCTTTTCCCGACGGCATCATGTACATAAGAAATGTACCTTTCCATTCATATATACTTATATATGTACACTTGTAGAGCAGTCGATTTCTGCTAATACTCGTTCAGACATGTTCCTTCCGATTTATTTTCGTTTTTTTTTAGCTTCTGACACCATGTAATAAGCTTGATGCTTATTAAATTTAAAGATATTTTTGAGCTTAATGTTTTTGCACGTTAGCTTTATTTTAGCGGTCCTTCAAGGGTGACTAGAAAAGCTTATCGATAACTTCAGATAAACATTTCAGGGTTGCTCTTATACAACATATCGACATCCTTAGAATTTAACGATACTTATTTATAAACATTAACATTAATATTACTTATAATATTAAAATTATTCTTTTATAAATTTTAACTATGTTGGAAAGTGACAATTTCCTGCCCAAGTGGAGTAGCTAAAAGTGCTTTGAAATCTTTGCACGTATACGTGTTTTGACGTCGGTCACGTGCTTTGAGAATGTGAGTCTGCGATCCAGAATTATACCGAAGTACTTTTCTGCGTTAGACTGTGTTACGGGTTCTTCATCTAGACGGCTGGTGGTGTGTTTCGTTAGAGGGTTGTGAGGCCCATGTATAAATTTTAAATTTGATAAATTTTAATCACTAGATAGGATTTGAAATAAATGAATTCAAATTCAAATTTGAATTCAAATAATGGTTATCACCACACCCGATCTGGCAACACTGAATTAAAACGAGTCTGGCATCTCAAATATCGGCCGACCTGCTCGATCAGTGTTGGTAAGTGGAGTGGCGATATATCGATATTTTCACCTATCGTGTTCGATATTCATTTTTCTCTTCACTAATTAAGTAAAACTTGGAGAACACGCGTCGGCGCAAAATTCTCAAATCTAAAAAAAAATAAGTGGGTATGGCTACAGTCGAGCGCTCGACAGTAAGATACCCTTCTCCCAATTTTCTAAATCTGTTACAAACGTGTATCCACACTACATATAGCTGACTCGCTCGCACTCACACAGCGACGCACGTTAAGAGTGACGTCGACGTCTTGTTCAACTACTCAAAGCCGCGCGCAAGCGGTTGCTCATATATTTTGTACTGAAAACGTTGACTTGAATAACTTCTGTGTTATCGGTCCGATCGGATTGTATTTTGGGGAATATATAATCATATGGCATTTAGCATTATACATACCAAAGCATAAGTTTAATAATTTGCTTAATAATCACAAATTACCGATTTGCGGGGGCGGTGGGCATGGCGTCAAACATTTGACATAAACTTGTTCTGCCCCGGATATACAGGAACATTCATACCAAATTTTGTCTCTAGCTCATTTAATAGCTGAGATCTGTTGTCTCAAACAAACAAACAGACAGACGGACAGACAGACGGACATGTCTCAATCGACTCGGCTAGTGATCCTGAGTAAGAATATATATACTTTATGGGGTATGCCACGTCTCTTTATGCCTGTTACATACATTGCACAAAGTTAGTATACCCTTTTTGACCATTTTCAATGGTCGGAGGGTATAATTAAAGTGATCACTCAAAAAGTGTATAAATCAACACAAAAATTGTTGAGTCTGTGCAACGTAGCTTTTGGTGCCGTTTATATTTTGGGTTTTCGAGGCTGAACGTGAGTATAAGCTTTCCAAAGCATTGTTTGGCAGCTTCTAACCTCGTCTTGCTTTCCAGCGAACCGCTTGTGCCCAGAGGAGCGCTAGCGTTCTCGCGCCTTTTTTTTTTTGGTAAGCGTGCATATTTGCCCCTATCTTTACTGGTGCCGTGATCGCCCGGCTACCTATAGTTGTTTTTGCTGTTTTTGGTGAGTGGTAAAAAAAAAGTTGTGCTTAGGCAGCCACCTGATTTGCATTATTTTTTTTCTCATAGTCTGTATAGTTTCTGAAGCTGAACCTCGGATAATAGAGAACAGGTCGAGGTCGGATTATAGACAGCGCGTAAAATTCCGGGGGTCTTCTGGAAGGAGCATCGGACACATCTACAAAATTTTGTTGTTGCAAACACGCAAACATTAACTAATTGTATACTAACACATTCAGTTCACACACACACGTACTTGCAGTACACATACACATTCAAGTTCATACACACACACGTACTTGCTGTACACATACACATTCAAGTTGACACACACATACGTACTTGCAGTACACACACACATTCAAGCTTCATACACACATTTACATTTCAAACACACTTATGTACTTATAGTACACAAAAACATTCACAGCCACATTAATATATTCACTTTATTCTCATTCATTCTTAGTTTTCACACTCATTCATTTAATTCATTTTTCTATAATTTTTATTTTAAATTTTTGTTGTTACATTTCATTTTTTTTTTGTTCATCCTTTTTAATTTCATATTTTTTTTCACATCTTTTTCATTCATTCATTCGCATACACACGTATGCGTATAACAAAAATGTGGTAACGTAAAATAAAGCAGGATTGAGTGATAGGTCAGAAGATTTTTTTTGTGTTTGGGTATTATTGGTTTCTTTGTTATTGTTGCCATTATTATTTTTCCTCAGCTGTTTCGTCGGGGCCCTAACTGATCACGGGTGATCATTTAACAATTTCAAAGTATCGAAACCAAATAAAATTCAACTATCGCTGCCTATCGTGAGTAAAAGTATCGAAATTAAATAGTATAAATATCGTCTGCCTATCGTTTGCAAAATAGAACTATCGACACCCAAATAAGAAAAAAGTATTAAAAAAAAAGAAAAATCAAATTAAATTGAGATCGAATAGAAAAAAAGGGGTAAATTAAAAAGGAATAAAAATTAGGGAATTAAAGTTAGAGTTATCGAATTCGTCATGGAGCACGAAGCTGCATGCGCTATGCTTGTTTATCATTAAATAACATTAAAGAAATTTAAAATGGAATAAACTTTTCTTCTTGAGGCACTAAGGGCGGTAGCATAACAGCGGTATGGGTAGTATCGGTATTCCGATATCGATAGTACATGGTTAGGTGGGTGAAGAAGGAGAGCATTACATCTAGCTCTCCAACTAGATAGTTCGTTAGGAGTAGTCCGTCCGCTTATTTTGGCCTTCCCTTTTATTGCCATTCCCCCCTTCTAGCAGTCTTATAACCTGTCGATATTTTCTCGTAACACCGATAATCGAACCTGCACACTGTAACGCCGCATGAAGCGACGCCACATTTTTCATTTAAGAATAAAATAAGATATCTCCTAGTCTAGCATACCCAGTCGTAGTTTTTGAAATCAAGGCGAAGCATTTGCAAAGGCAAGGGACGTAGGCAGAGCAGTCGAACACTTGCACTAGCAACGGTACCTCGGTACCCAGAGCTAGCGCACAGTCGAACACTTGCACTAGCAACGGTACCTCGGTACCCAGAGCTCGCGCACAGTCGAACACTTGCACAGGCAACGGTACCTCGGTACCCAGAGCTCACGCATTTGGGCACCCAGAGCTCGCGCAAAGTCGAAACACTCGCACTGGCAACGGTACCTCGGTACCCAGAGCTAGCGCACAGTCGAACACTTGCACTAGCAACGGTACCTCGGTACCCAGAGCTCGCGCACAGTCGAACACTTGCGAAGTGCGAGCCGAGCCGCAGCAGCCAGGCAAGATCGGCCGAAGGCAGCGGCGACAGGCAAGGAGCGACGACAGGCAAGCAGCGGCGACATGTACGCAGCAGCGGCGACATGTTCGCAGCAGCGAAATGGAAAGTCGCAAAATGAGGCCAAGGGTACTTGATCCAGAGCAGCCAACGAAGCCAGACGTTCAATTCTCCCGCGGAGAATTAATAAACCAGTGACAAGTTTTATTTTAAATAGTGCCAAGGATGAATCCTGTCGCAGGAGGTTCCAGGTGAGCCACATAGAATAAGTAGTGAAGCAAAACGAGAGCTAGACGTAATGGTGCGAAGTAGGCAGGGACTAGCTAGGATAAAGGATAGTACAGATGAACCGTGAAATAAAGAAAACCCTGTTATTAACTACTTTAAATAAAACCAAACCCGCGTGATTATTAAAACATAAATCAGTGATACATCCTTTCCCCCGAGATAATTTGTGGTGTCGTGTACGTGTGTGCCAGTGTGAATGTGTATGTGCAGAAATCGAGCCTTCTGGTATGCCGGTGCTCCGCTGACCAGTAAGCGACTTCTGTACACACACTCGTGAGTTGCATCGTGAGTGAAGCGCCAGTTGGCAAGCGGGTGTGAGCGCGTACTCTAACGAGTTTGCGGTGTGGTGCAATACACCACGGAGCGACTTGTGGGAGTACAGGCGAAATACCTGCGGCCACGGGCACTTCTGCACGGCCAACGGCCACTCGTGAGTTGTGTCGTGAGCGAAGCGCCAGGTGGCAAACGGGTGCGCGAGCGGGTACTCTAACAAGTTTGCGGTGTGGTGCAATACACCATTGAGCGGCTCGTGGGGTACAGGCAAGGATACCTGCGGTCACGGGCGATCTGGGCGACACACGATCGATCGAGAGAGAGGCGTCGTGAGTGGGCGATAGCTGGCGAGCGAGGTGCGTGAGCGTGCTCACTGCCCAGTTGCGGATGGTGGAATACACCGACGAGCGATCTGGGGAGTGCGAGCGTGAAGCGCCTGCGGCCACGTGCGTTTCTCACGAAATAGGCCACCAGCCAAGCACACGTGACACGCGACACGTGCACGTGGTAAACGGGCACACGTACGCAACGTGGGCCATAGATATCGCCTATACCCTGCACATTACCCCAGTACGGTATGATCTGCTAATAGCCTCTCTTTACTAAAGTCGTAGTAGTCCTAGTATTTACAAATGTTCTGTAAAGACCCTGGCGGGACTGAGATATGTACCCCAGCCTGAGAAAACATCCTTACAACACAAAACCCCGCCCATTTTCCCTGAGCTTAGCCGGCTGTAATTTAGACAGGGTGTGCAGGGAACGTTATTGGACTTCGGTCGTTACAGGGTGTATCAAACGTTGGCCGATTTACCGCTATTGATGCCGATATTCCAGCGCCTTGCCCATTCAGAGAATCTTGTTGCAAAGTCCTGGATGACTTGAGATGCATCAAGCTCACTTCGGGACCTATAAGTTACACATACATCGCCACCAAATGTTGCCAGCATTGACTTCCCTAGAAGGCAATCATATGGGCACGGCATGTCAAAGCTGTATTAGGTGTATAGCAAAGGGCCAAGGACACTGCCCTGTGGGACTCCTGCTGCGACATCGTGCGCGGTAGAGAAGGCTGAGTGAAATCGAACTGCAAATCGCCTTCCTTCTAGATAGGATTTCAGCAATCCGAAATAAGGCGCAGTTTGAGTCTGTTTAATTTTAAGAAGGATTCCAGAGTGCCATACTCGATCAAACGCTTCCCGGATATCCAAAAAGAAGGTGTTGCAGCACTCCTTATTATCAAAAGCAGTTAGTATTTGCCCTACAACCCTATGGAGCTGCTCGACGGTGCAGTGGTCAGTACGGAACCCGAACTGGTGCTTAGGGATTATTCCCCGGATTTCCATAATTCTAACCATTCTGGTGGCAATAAGTTTTTCAAACACCTGCGAGATTGAAGGATACTGATCGGCCGGTAGGAAGCGGGTTCCCTTTCCGGCTTTCCCGGATCATGGAGGTTATCGCGAGCTTCCACTGAGGAGGAGAGTATTGCCATCTAACAATAGCGTTAAACACTAACGCAATGTAGAGGATCACTCGTCCAGGTAGAGCCTTTAATGTGGCATTGCAGATGTTATCATGGCCTGGTGCTTTGTTGCTGTTTTGGTGTGCTATGACATTAGCTATCTCACCAGGTTCAAACGGCGCGATTGGCTGGTCCATTTGAAGCGCTTGAGTTAGCTGATCCTGAGTCTTATCAATCTGATGCTGACTGGCAAGATTAAATGGCTGAAAGCGCTCGGCAATGTGTTTAGCAAAAACTTCCGGTTGCCTCAAGTTAGTCCGACACCATGCCCCGTTACTGTCAATCAGTGGCGCTTTTCTAGCGCACGTAGTTTTCCAGAGTAAGTGGGTCGCTTCACTTTCAACTCCAGTATTGGCAAGGCGGTCATCAAACCATGCAGATTTGTGCTGTACCAATGCACTTCGAAGGATGCTCTGCGCTCTGTTCCAGTCTGCTTTGTCCAGCGGGTGACGAGACCTCATCCATCTTGTGCGCAAGCGCCTCTTCTCAGCTATAAGAAGCAGAATCTATCTGGTGATCGGGATTTTAGCTTCTTCTTAGCTATAAGAAGCAATCTCTCAGGTGATCGGGATTTTAGCTGCTGTGGGCCTCTTGACCGGGTTAGGAGTTGCCAATCTGGCTGCAGTCTTGATATTATGGGTGAGAGTGTAACAGCTTCTTCTAGGTCCCTTTCTGAATTTATCGTCGTATTCAGGCTCAAAGAGGACTCAGGAAGCTTATGGAATAGTTCCAGGTCGGTGCGCCTACCGATTAATCGCTCCATCTTGGGATAATCTGTAGCTAATGCATCTAGAGATATTATAACCGACCGTATCTCAGCCTGTAGATCCAGTATGCCCCTGGTAACAGCAAAATCGACAAAGCCTGGGGAGCCTCTACTGCCGTACGGGAATCTTGTAGGACCTCCGGTTGCTAGGGAGCTCATATCTGAACTTAGGACCAGATTCGCTTGGAAGCATTCCAGTCGCCCGCGACGAGGTGTTTGGAACATTGTTGCTCCAGAATGCGTTCGAATTCAACCGTATCCCATGTGAACCTCGAAGGACAGTAAATCGCACCAAAATTGACAGGGCCATGCATTCCACTTCGGGCAGCTAGTCAATCTTAGCCCCTAGTCAACCTTAGCCGGCTGCGGCTCCTTTGATGACTTAGGCTTCGGTCATTGGACTGTTGTTGTTGATTATACTGATGCGGTGCCCGGCTCAGTGATTGTTTGTGGTGAACGGCCCCTTTATCAACATCTGCATACGATAATCCGCCACAAGAAGAGGTGATCTGCCTACCTCCAGAAAACCCCTGAGTAATTGGTCGCTCGTTAATCTCGGTTCTTCCAGCCAACCTTTCCAACCTTTATAATTTGCAGGGTGCTGACCACCACAGTTATAACAAGTGCACAGCTCAATGCGTGGCCTAGTACAGTCCTTGGCTGGGTGTTCGCCGAGCATCTTGTGACCGATTTTTTCTAGCTCTTCCTTGATCAGGTGGTGTAGCGTACTGTGATGCAGGCCTTTCACGCATACCCTGTAAGGCCTGTCCTCTTTCAGCTGATAGCAGTGGAACTCATACTCTTCATTCTCGAGCCAGTTGACTATGCTGCGAAATGTGGTAGCGTCAGCCGCATAGAGCCTCAGGACACCGCTCATTGACGCCTTAGCATCAACCTTGTTAATGTCCACGATTTCTTTGATTTTCTGCATCATCAGGCATACGTTGTACACACCCTCCATTACTATAGGAGGTGGCTTGGACTACGCCTTGTTGGGTGAGCTAGTTGTACTAGCGGAGCTGCATCCCGCTTAGCAGCAGTAATAGCAGCTTGATGACTGGTACTGGGCTGGTCATACAGATCTCCAATATTGTCTATTTCCTTGTCTCCAGGGAGTTGCGTAAGTAAACCAAAACGGTTTGAGTTGCCGCGGTAGCTAGGTTGTGTAGACGAAGAGTTTTCAACTTGTTAGTCAATATTATATTTTTTTTTTGCTGTCAGCCCTTGGAGAAGTGCATGACTTTCGCTTAATTTTTTGAAAGCGCTGCGGGCATCACTTTGGGGGCTTGACAGAGCCGCGGTATCCATTGACTCATCACCCGCGGCAGTTTCAGTTGTCCAATCAGTAAGTAATGAAGGTTCATTGGCGGCTCTTAAAAGTGCCTCGCCAAGGCTTTCATATTTTTTAGTTATAGCTGATAGCGTGGTCATTTTGATGGGATTTCATAGCACTTGCACGTTGCTATCACCAAGGGGTCACTAAGAACAATTTGTACCACTTTAATTGCAGCGGCAAGTTTCAATTCTATAATAAATAAATATATATTTATATATATATATAGTAACGTATTATATACTCACATTAGTATAAACACATAAACTATACAGTATGAACCCCGCACATAAGCATAAACAAAATATTCCTGCACTTAAGATAAGTTAAACAAATGGCCAAAGCCAAGAACAGTTTACAGCATCAAAATATTTCTAAACACAAAACTGTCGCCAGCGCATCACACACTCAAATAACCACTTATAAACATGACGGAGAAGATATGTTATCTTCTTTATTGGTTGTAGTACTTCTTGTATTGTGTAGTGAGTCCCCTTTTAAAATATTTCCAAAGCACGTGTGTCTCTTCGTTCTCTTCATCTTCTTCTATAATAACGAACGACTACACTTTTTCAAAGTTACCAGGGCCACACTCGATCTTACAAAAATCAAGACCTCACAATCAAAATACAACCCTGACACTCTTATCGATAAGTCTTCCATTAAACCCATCATCGATAAGGCGCCCTTTTCAAATCAACATCTCCATCTCCGACACGGCCATTCTGATATACTACACGTCCTCGTGTATGTGCTACACTCATTGTAAATCAAAAATTCACTCTGTATTTAAGCTTTAACATTTATTGTAAAATAACAATTCAACTTAAAAATTTCTTTCATTAACATTTTGGTCTCTTCGGTAACATAAATTCTAGTGTTCATTAACATTTTTAAAGCTTTAACTTCTTCTTACTATTTTTAAATTATCTTATTTCAATTGAAATTCTTCCTCAAATAATTCGTTGAATTTTCATATTTCAACTCAAAAGTTCTACACATATTTCTTCAGGTAAATTCATTTCAAATTCATTCATTTTTTTTTTGTTTACATGAATTAAACTCTTATTAAACAACAACAAATCATATTTTCTTCATTCATTTTCTTTTCTCGTTTAACTTTTTCATCTTCTTTTCTCTTTTTCTCTCCAAATATTATCTTTATCAAAATACCACTCCAGGGTCAGGTGCCGCCACGTAGCAATCGACAACCGCGTATCTCAATACACCTTCCGCCATTCGACTGTCTATTTCAACAGCTTCCATAACCATCTCTTTCAACGGCTTTACTACTGTCTATTTCAACAGCTTCACTACTGTCTGTTTCAACAGCTTCACTACTGTCTATTTCAACAGCTTCACTACTGTCTATTTCAACAGCTTCACTTGGCGGGCTATCCTCGATCTCTCAAGCTCGTTTGGCACCTCCCCATTTGGTAATCTTCTTAATCTTTCATGCGCGTATTTATACCGTCTGTTACTTTTCATACTCTTTAACATATATCTGTCGTTCTCTAATACCTCAGTTATCTCGAATGGACCTCTATATTTAGGATCTAATTTAGTCTGGTTTCTTTCACTATTATTGAGCAACACAAAATCTCCTACCCTAAATTTAACTATTTTAGCCCTGCTTTTATCAAATCTTTTCTTCTCATTCTTTCCTGATTTTTCTATATTTTGTAAAGCCTGGGCTCTTATCTCAGTCAAATTAATTTCTGCGTTTGAGTCATGAATGGGAACAAGGCCTAACGGACGAGCAACCTTTCCCATTAATAATTCTAAAGGACTCGCTTTAGTTATCTTATTAGCAGTGCAATTAATGGCTAGCTGCACGTCGCCCAATGCCTCTTGCCACGATCGGGAACTTGTTTCTACAGCTGTTAGTAAATTTTTCAGAGTACTCATAACTCTCTCGACCTGTCCATTACCACGGCTTGCTCCTGTTGCTATTAAATGTAGTTTTATCTTTTGTGAAGAGCAAAACTCAACAAACCTAGCACCTGTGAAACTTCTCCCCTGATCAGCCACTACGCGAATAGGGACCCCAAACAAGGAAATCGAAGATTTCAATGCCATCACGCAAGATTCTGCACTTAATGTGTAAGTGTGATAAAGGTAAACATATTTGGTGAACGCATCGATTTGTACAATTACATATTCTTTACGATCACTTTTACCACTAAGCTTGCCTGATATATCTACGTGTATAGTATGCCATGGAATATTAACTTTAGGAATAGGATGCAATTCCATCTGTACTTTCCCTGAAGCTGATTTGGAAACTCTGCATGTTATGCAATTTTCAACAAATCTTCGAACGTATTTGGCCATGCCCTCAATTCAATAGTAATCGTATACTTTGTCAAGCGTTTTCTCCCATCCCAGATGCATTATGGATTCATGTACTTGGTTAATAACCGACCATTTAAATCCCCGAGGTACTACTGGTGAACAAAGGGTCTTGCCATTCCTTTGGATAACCCTGTACAAAACTCCAGCCCTCAACTCATATGTCTTGGACAAATCCAATGAGAATTCATCATTGTTCAACTTGGAAATAATATCTACTATATCTGGATCTTTTTGTTGTTCTGCATGAATGTGGGGTTTTATTATTAATATAAGTTTTAATATAAGTTTTAATATAAGTTTTAATATAAGTTTTATTTGTATTTTATAACAAATAAATTAATATCGAAATCAATCGTCACCGTCGTATTGTTGTCGCTCTCGTAGCCACACAGGCAGAACGCACAACCTTCTTCTTCTCCGAGCAAACAACAACTCTTCCTTTATCGCTGTCGTAAAGCACACTTCGCCCTCGTAGCGTTGCGCTCTTGCTCCTCGTTGATCGTCGCGTTTGCGAATTCGCCACCTCGCTAATTCGCCACCTTCTTCATCTGTAATCGTTATCGTCGTTGTCGTTATCGTCGTTGTCGTTGTCTAGGGATCAGCTGTTTCATACTTTTGGGATTAGGGTTAACAGCCAAAAACCAATCCCACATTCGGCCATTCTGACTAAGCTTTCGACCCGAATGCTTCATCGTCATCGCTGTCATCGTTGCCAATCGGCCATGGCTTCATATATTCCGCGCACGTTGCAGAATTCTTTGGTCCATCGCTGTTGCCTACTTTTTGGACATCATAGGCGTTGTTGTACTTCACCTTTACAACTTTATAAGGCCCCAAAAACTTAGGTTTCAGCTTTAGGCCACTACCAAACTGGGTACGTTTAATAGCAATTAGGTCGCCAATATTATATCGTCTTGCTTGCTTGCGTCGAAGATTGTAGTCCTTCTTGTTCTCGTTCTGCAGCTTCAGTATCTGAGTCTTAGCCTTTATTCGTAACTCGTTGCGTTCTTCATTGAAAACTGCTACGACCTCTTTGTTTATTAAGTCTCGTATCTGAAGATCATCTTTCGTTCTCATTTTAATACCAACTAGTAGCTCAAAAGGCGTCGTATTAATGCTTCTGGTAAATGTTGAGTTGATCGCCTGTTGCACTCTGTTGACATTGCGATACCATTTCGTGGGGTCATCGACACTTAGCTTTGAGAGTACTGAAATTATAATAGAATTTAGCCGCTCAACTTGTCCGTTTACCCTTGGCAAGCCAGTAGTCGTCTTCACTAGCTTTATTCCCTCGTCTTCGCAATATTTCACAAAGTCTTGAGATGTGAATGCTGAGCCTCTATCCGAAATAATGAATGCTGGGTTGCCAAAGTTAACACTTTGGTTGCTGAGCTTCACAATCACCTCGTTTGCTGTGGTTGACTTCGTAGGATAGAGCCAGCAAAATTTCGTAAAAGAATCGATTACGGCCAAAATATGTTTGTAGTCTTTATGCGTTGACTCCAGCGGACCCAAAAAGTCAATATGGTAGGTAAACAATGGGACGTCTTCTTTCTGGAGTGGGTGTAGTAGTCCTTCTTGCTTGCCTCGTTTGCGATCCGTTAAAATGCATGGAATACAGCACTCGATATATTTTTTAATCTTGTCTTCAACGTGTGGTATAAAAAATTCTCGGCAGATTAACTCCTTTGTCTTCTTAGCAGCAAAATGACCTCTGTCATGGGCACTGCTAATGACTCGCTTTTGCATTTCGTTTGGCACTACTATCAGCTCATCGTCTCCTACAAGTTTGTACAGCACACCTCCTTTTAAAAAGTAGTCATCGTATACTTTATTTTCATCGCTTAGAACTTCTTTGATGGCTCTTATCTTCTCGTCGCGTGCTTGCGCATCCTTCAAAGCAGTACTTATGCTATCTTTTTTTATGAGCATCACTGGATACCGGCTGAGAGCATCGACATGCTTCATTCTCACGCCAGATCGATGTTCAACTGTATAGTTATATTCTTGTAGAAAAAGAATCCAGCGAGCCACCCTGGTGCATAAGCTTTGTTTTTCTAAAGTTTTCGTAAAAGCGTTGCAGTCTGTTACCAGTTTAAAATGAATGCCTAACAAATACACCCTAAACTTAGTCAAAGCTTCGATGACTGCCAATATTTCTAACTCATAGCTGCTGTATTTACGCTGTGCATCTGTGGTCTTTTTTGACATAAAATACACAGGATGCAGTTGACCATCGTCAACGTTCATCTGTAATAAAACTGCTCCGAATCCATCAATAGACGCATCTGTATGCACTTCCGTCTCGTAAGTCTGATTATAAATACTTAAAACAGGGTTCTCAGTTAGTAACTTTTTCAAAATATTAACTGCATTCTCTTCGTCCAAATCAAATCTGAATTTAGCGTTTTTCTTTGTCAACTCAGTTAAAGGTCTAGCTATTCCTGCGTAATTTGGTATAAACTTTCTGAAATAGCCCGTCAGGCCCAAAAAACTTTCTATTTGCTTAATAGTTTGTGGCATCTTGAATTTGGATACAGCTTCGATTTTCTCTGGTGAGGGGTAAATTTTGCGATTTTCTATAACATGGCCCAGAAATTGAATGCGCGTCTTCAGAAAATTGCATTTTTTCAAATTAAGCTGCAGACCATAATCTTTGCACGTCGCAATAACTTCCTTCAAGTTTTGTACAGCGTCTTGTTCCGTCTTAGCAGGGATAATAATATCATCTACATAGGGCAATGCGATTCCTCTGCGTGACAGATCCCGAAATATCGCATTAACGTGGCGCTGAAAAACGCCTGGCGAATTTGAAAATCCAAAGGGAACTTTCAAAAACTGATATTGTCCTCGGTGTGTCACAAATGACGTATATTTTCTGCTGGGTTCAGCAACTGGTACGTGGAAAAATCCGTTTTTCAAATCGATTGTACTGAATATTTTTGCCTCTTGCAGACGATCCAGCTGGTCCTCAATAAGCGGTAATGGGAAATGGTCTTTAACAATTACGAGGGTCGTTTGATAAGTCCGTGACTTTTTGTATTTGCCGCGCACCTGCTCTAAATACAACACTGCTCCAGCAGTTATCGATTAACAGCTGACTGTAAAATTTTGAGAAAGCTGCGTTTTTTGGTTTGCGTTTTATAGGCATTGAAAGCAGACGATCTCGTGAATTTTAACGAAAATGGAAAAAAGTGAATTTCGTGTGCTAATTAAGCATTATTTTTTGCGTAAAAAATCCATCACCGAAACCAAGGAAAGACTTGATAAATATTATGGGGACTCTGCACCATCAATTTCAATGGTTAAGAAATGGTTTACTGAGTTCCGTTGTGGTCGTACCAGTACAAGTGATGCCGAACGTTCAGGTCGCCCAAAAGAGGTCGTCATGCCAGAAATCGTCGACAAAATCCATGGAATGATATTGGATGATCGGAGAATGAAAGTGCGTGAGGTAGCTGAGGCTGTAGGCATCTCAACTGAACGGGTACATCACATTTTACATGAATATTTGGACATGAAAAAGCTTTCCGCGCGATGGGTGCCGCGATTGCTCACACACGACCATAAGCGCAACCGTGTGACCATTTCAAAGGAGTGTTTGGCGATGTTCAACCGCAATCCAAACGAATTTTTGCGCCGTTTCGTTACCGTAGACGAAACATGGATCCACCACACCACACCAGAGACCAAAGAACAATCAAGACAGTGGGTTTCTCCGGGTGAACGTGCACCAAAGAAGGCCAAGGTGGGTCTGTCGGCCAACAAGGTCATGGCCACAGTTTTTTGGGATGCACAAGGTATCATTCACATCGATTACCTTGAAAAGGGTAAAACGATCACCGGCGAATATTATTCAGAGCTTTTGGACAGATTCGATATTGATTTGAAGCAGAAACGACCGCATTTGGCGAAAAAAAAGTGCTGTTCCATCAGGACAATGCACGGGTGCACACGTGTGTAGTCAGCATGGCAAAATTTCATAAATTGGGCTACGAACTGCTACCCCATCCAGCATATTCTCCAGATTTAGCCCCCTGTGACTATTTTTTGTTTCCAAACATGAAGAAATGGCTCGGCGGTAAGAGATTCGGGTCAAATGAAGAGGTCATCACAGAAACAAACGACTATTTTGAGGGCCTTGAGAAAACCTATTATTTGGAAGGAATAAAAAAATTGGAAAAACGCTGGACTAAATGTATAGAGCTAAAAGGAGATTATGTTGAGAAATAAAACGCTTCTTTGACGAAAAAAATATATTTTATTCAAAAAGTCACGGACTTATCAAACGACCCTCGTACTTTGTTAATTCTGCGATAATCTACACACAGCCTTACAGAACCGTCGTGCTTTTTTACGAGTACTATGGGACTTGTAAACTCGGATGTTGACTCTTCAATTATGTCATTCTCAAGCCACTCTTTAATCTGTTCGTCAATATCAATATGCGTTTCCGAAAAAGCTAGTCTGCGTGGACGTGAGAAAATTGGCGATTCATCATTTAGCACAATACGCATTTCTACATTTGTTGTTTTTGTTTTGACCGGTTCATAGTTCGAAATTAGCTCACGCACCTCTTGCTTGGCATATTCGCTCGCAGTCTCGTTAATGTCAAACAACTCATTGTCCACTTCAACACAAATGTTAAGAAAATTTTGTTCGTTATTTCTTTTATTTTTTCGCACTTGTAAGCCATTACAGTTAAAAACAATCTCTGCTTGTAAACATAGCTGTTCTCCGATAATTAATTGCATATCAAGAAATTTGATTGGAACGACGTAGAAATCTAACAAATAATCCTCTTCATCAATTAGAATTTGTTGTTTAAATTGTCCAAGTGGTTTTATTTTATTGGAGTCGCGGTCACTCCCGAATCCAATTAGAACGACATTGCAGCTTTCCAGCTTCGGCTTTCCAATATCACAATAAAAATCTTCCCGTATGATATTGAATTTACTACCCGTATCGAATAACGCCGTACACTTTTTATTTGCAATATAAACTTCTTTGCTGGTCAAATCGTTTTTAGAAATCAAACTGCGCGTGTTCGTGTTTAAAACATTTTTGTCAATATTTGCGCACTCTTTAGAAATATGTCCGTACTGATTACATTTGTAACACTTTCTGCCTTTTTCTTTATTCTGGCAGTTATTCAACACATGCCCTTTTTCACCACAGTTGTAGCATTTCACGTCTTTTTTCGCGTCTTTGTTTGCATTCTGATTTTTTCTGTCTTTCTCTTTCACACTGTTCTCATTGCGCTTCGACCTGTCTTTCTCACTCTGATTTTCCTTTGCTATCATTGTTCCGAAACACTTTAGTTTGTCTTTAAATTGACTCATATTTTTGGCACCATATAATATTGTTTTGTTTACACTTTTTTCGTCGATGCCGTCAATTAAATACTGTATGAAAGCGTCATCTGCAATTTTACCTCTAGAAGCAATATCTTTCATTCTATAAAAGTACTCGAAAACACACTCGTTGTTGCCACGTTTCGTTTGCGCGAGTTGCTCGTGAACTAGCTTGCTGCTGACACTTGACTTAAATTCGGATAGCAATGCTATTTTGAGAGAATTCCACGAATTCAGACCTCTTTCGCTCAACACATACAATTTTGCAATTCCTTTAAGTGCTTTTTTTGCAAACAGAAACTTCTGGAAGTCATTCCAATACATAAGCGTCGCTTGCTCTTCGTACTCTTCTATCCATACTTCGATTGGAATAGTGTTAGTGCCATCAAAACTGCGTATGCTCTCTTCAACATCGCGAAAACTGATCGCAAAGCGTGGCGTCGACATACTGTCGTTTTCTGTAAATACGTTGCGCCTGGTATTCATCTCGTCTGCTCCTTGTACATTTTCATCACTTCTTTCGGCGTTCGTTGCTCTGTTCGGCTTCTGGAACAAAACGTTCTCTGCTTCACCGTCTGTTTCATCGTCTGTTTCGTCTTCGTCGGCTTCGGTTGACGCCAGTAAACTGTTCTTCTTCAAGTTGCGGAAAATGTGTATATGCAAATCTTCGTCTCTGTAGCCTATGCCTAGCACGTTACATATTGCCACAAGGTCAGCCTGCGTCAAATTATTTTCTGCGTATTCCTTCTTTGCACCATATCTCTGGTCATTTTCGGCAAAATCGAAACCAGTAAATTCCCGTAGTCTTTGACGATTACTTCTGTCTCCCTCACTCTCGAACACAAACTTATGCAGTGCAGCAATGTTCTCTTTCTTACTTGAGCGTAAACTAGCACTTATGAAATTATTTAAACACGCCATTATGGTAAAAAAAATTGCGACTGTACTTTTTTGTTTTACACGTTTAACTTTTGTTTAATATCATCAATTTTGTTCCTTATGTCAATACCGTTCACATTTGCTCAATCCCGTTCACATTTGCTCAATTCTGTTCACATTTGCTCAATTCCGGACGAGCGCCCAAAATGTGGGGTTTTATTATTAATATAAGTTTTAATATAAGTTTTAATATAAGTTTTAATATAAGTTTTATTTGTATTTTATAACAAATAAATTAATATCGAAATCAATCGTCACCGTCGTATTGTTGTCGCTCTCGTAGCCACACAGGCAGAACGCACAACCTTCTTCTTCTCCGAGCAAACAACAACTCTTCCTCTATCGCTGTCGTAAAGCACACTTCGCCCTCGTAGCGTTGCGCTCTTGCTCCTCGTTGATCGTCGCGTTTGCGAATTCGCCACCTCGCTAATTCGCCACCTTCTTCATCTGTAATCGTTATCGTCGTTGTCGTTATCGTCGTTGTCGTTGTCTAGGGATCAGCTGTTTCATACTTTTGGGATTAGGGTTAACAGCCAAAAACCAATCCCACATGAATCCAATCTTCAGATACTTCGGTTAGTTCGATTCGCTTTTCAACAACCTTTACATATTCAGGGGAGTTTTTTGGAGGAAGTGGATTTCTGGAAAAGAAATCAGCATGGGCCATACGTTTGCCTTCTCTATATTCTATATCAAAATCAAATGTTTGTAAATATGCCCACCAACGGTAAACTCTGGGCAACAACTCAATCTTGTTTCGAGATGATTTTAGCGAATTACAATCCGTGAATATTACAAATTTTCTACCATGTAAGTAGTGTCGAAAATGCTTAACAGCATTGACCACAGCAAGTGTTTCTAATTCGTATGAAGTATATTTAGATTCGCATGGACTTGTTGTCTTACTATAATACTCCACTACATACGGTTTATGGTCAATTCTATGCAAGAGTATGGCACCATATCCGATTGCACTGCATCGGTGTGCAACTCGATCGGATACTGAGGGTCGGAAGATCATCAAGACTGGCTTATTTGTTAGAATGTAAATAATTTTCTTACGAATCTCCTCATGGTCTATGTTCCACTTGAACTTATTTTTCTCGGAGGTTAAAAAATATAGAGGCTCCATTAGCTGTGAAAATCCGGGAACGAACTGTCGGAAATATGTCGCCAAACCAATAAACTGTCTTAATGTTGTTACCGACCTAGGAGGTGGCAAAGCATTCAAGGATTCTATTTTTCGCGAATTCGGCCTAATCTCACCCGCCCTTACTTCAAATCCTAAATATTGGACAGCAGTCCTTAAGAAGAAACATTTTTCAACATTGAATGAGAACCCAGCCTTTGTTAAAATGTCCAAAACAATCTTTAGCCTCTCACAAGCGGTTTCTTTGGTTGGAGCTACAATCATTATGTCATCCATGTACACAATGACATACGAATAAGCTATCTCACCTAACGCCTTCATGACGGCTCTTTGGAAAACTGATGGGGCATTCTTGAGTCCAAATGGCATTTACAGGAACTCGTACTGTCCGTCAGGGGTGACGAAAGCTGTGTATTCGACAGAGTTCGGATGCATGGGGACTTGATAATACCCACTTGCCATGTCCAAACAGGTAAAGAACTTTGCACCGCGCAGCCTGGCTATCTGATCAGCTATTAAGGGTAACGGAAACTTATCGGCAACAGTATTTGAGTTAAGTTCTCTATAGTCAACACAAAGCCTGGCTGATCCGTTCTTCTTCTTTACCAATAAAACAGGGCTCGCAAAGGGGGAACTACTCGGTCTGATAACTTTGTACTCTAATAGCTCTTGAATTTTGCTTCGGACTACATCTCTCTCACTGGGACTCAATCTATATGGTCTTCTCTGTACAGTTTTGGTCTCGTCGATCAATCGAATTATCATTTCACCTGAATTAACACGAGTCCCTTTATAAACGAATCTGTGTAAGATTTTAACAGTGTTATTACTTCGTTTTTGTCTTCACCATATACATCACTCTCTATCTTATCAAATGAGTTGTCTTCTACTGTAGAGCACGTATTTACAGTTTTTGATTTAATTATTTCAACTCCCTCACAAGACACCATTGCAACGTATCCCTGAGCTAAAACTTCTCGTCCTAGTACCATATTATTTGACATACAGTCATCTGGTATTACATGAAATATTACATTTAGACTATTTCCATTAATAAGGACATTATTATCAATTTGCATTGTGCTACAAACATTAGCATTTCCAATTCCTTTCAAACTTACAACATTATTTAGTCTTTTTCCACTTAGCTTGTTTGAGAAACTCTCTTTAACTAATGAGCACTCCGATCCCGAATCAAAAATAATTGGAAAGTTCTCACCTCGCAACAGCATACTTGTTTTTGGCTCTTCTACCACGCACAGCTCAGCCCTCTTTTCGTTCCGCGATCCAGCTCCACCAGTTAACATGTTCTTTGGGCATTGTGAAGCTATATGGCCTTGCTCCTGGCAACGATAGCAAGTTACGCTGCCCTTAAAATGTTGTTGAAACGGTTGGTTTCCTTGTTGATCCTGCCTCGGCATACCAGTGTTCTGCTTCCTGTTTCTGCAATCAGCCATTTTGTGGCCCATGTTACCACAACGATGACACTTTATTGAAGAAAACTTGGTTCGCTTTGCTCCAGATTCCTCGTTTCCCATATGCTGCGTACGCTTGTCAAACGCAAAGACCTGCAACTCGGCTTGTAACTCACGTCTGGTCTTGATATCCGCAGTGTATGTTATTCGTTGCAGTCGTCGATCAACGTTGGCCAAATGTCCCAGGACCACAGATACAGCAATCCTCTCAGCGTCGAAGCCCTTCCATTTGCAAACGAGTGATGTCACCAAGCGACTAGCATATATCGCAAGGCACTCACCGTTTGCTGGGGCGACCGTTTAATAACTGTAAAAACATGGCGGCCGGCGTCTCAATTTTTGCATAGCGTTGCTGAAATAACTGCTTAAATTCCAGCCATGTTACTCCTGTGTAACATATTTGAGAGAGCCATTGGGACGCGCTTCCTTCCAGCGATTTTGTTAGTGCCAGTATTAGAGCACTGCCTTCCAGTGGGTTTTCACTTAAAACAATATCAACGGTTTCACACCATTGAGTGGCGTCGGCGCCCGAAGTCTCGGCATTGAATTTTGGCAATATGACGCCGCCATTTTGTGCCGGCTCTCGTACCGACGCTTGCAAAGTTTTTGCCAATTCCAGGAAACTTTGGCTTTGCTGCTCCATCAAAATGCGAAGTTGATCTTCCATGTTTCGTTGGCGAGAATTATATCCCACTTCTGATGACGGAGAAGATATGTTATCTTCTTTATTGGTTGTAGTACTTCTTGTATTGTGTAGTGAGTCCCCTTTTAAAATATTTCCAAAGCACGTGTGTCTCTTCGTTCTCTTCATCTTCTTCTATAATAACGAACGACTACACATTTTCAAAGTTACCAGGGCCACACTCGATCTTACAAAAATCAAGACCTCACAATCAAAATACAACCCTGACACTCTTATCGATAAGTCTTCCATAAAACCCATCATCGATAAGGCGCCCTTTTCAAATCAACATCTCCATCTCCGACAAACATATGTAAAATCCAATCCGATTCAGGGTACCAAGCCAAGAAATTGTATTGTACATTTTAGTCTTAAACTGGAGCTCAATAAAACAACAGGCCAAGAAATTGTGTCGCATTTTTTTATTTGAATTATCCGGGGTCTACCTCAGTCTATTGACGGGTAGTTTGTTGGACTCACAAATTAGTAAAAGCAATATTTTACTGGCGCAGCCGGTAGGATAACAATAGTGCAGTGATACGATAGCCAGACTTACCAATTCACGAATCTTTGTTATCCGCCAAACAACGTATGCTAAGACAACCCGCGACGGTCAATATCGCGTTAAGTTTAACCAAACCAAGACAGTAACGTGAAACCGTGTAACGCATTTGTCATATAAAAATACCTACAGACACTCAAGAATTCGTTGGAAAAATAATTCCAAGTCAATTGGTTATTCCGCACAAAAACGAAATAGCTAGAGTGCTTTTTAACAATCTAAGTAAAACAATTAAGTGTAAAAGTTAAGAAAATTAATACTTAAAATACAAAAAACATTAAAATGGCAACACCACCAGCAGTAACCCCAGCAACAAGCGCTCTTTCTGACAGTAACATGTCACAATTAGAAAGACAAATACAAGCTATAGAGACCTTCCGAGGAGATCACAACACCCTATACACCTTTATAAGCCGCATCGATTTTGTGTTGACGCTATATCCCACTACAGACAGTCGTCAACAATACATAATTCTTGGAATCATCGAACGCAACATCAGCGGAGAAGTCATGTGCACTATAAACTCAAGCAACATAATAACCTGGACGGAATTAAGGAAACAACTCATCTTATCCTACATACCGCAAGTTCCAAATCATCAACTGCTAGAAGACTTCCGGAATACGCAATTCAAAGGCAACGTTCGCAGCTTCCTAGAAGAAGCCGAGTCAAAAAGACAACTACTGGCGAGTAAGTTATCATTAGAAAACGATACATCAGAAACAGTATTGTTCAACAGATTAATTAACTCAAGCATTGAATCACTTATTCAAAAGTTACCAACTAGCATTTATTTACGAATTGTTAACTGTAATATACCAGATTTAAAATCACTAATCAATTTGTTACAAGAAAAAGGCCTTTATGAAGATCCTGTTCAAAAAACCCAACCAAAGGTAGTAACTGATGAAAAGCAAAATAAGCCCCGTTTTGATAACCGTAATAACGTCACAAATAATTCATACAATCGCAATACACCGCTCCAACCGTATTTCAACCCTATAATGATGCAACCAAATTATCAAGGGCCATATCGTCCACCCACGCCAGACTATCCTTACCCAAATTATCAGCCTCACAGTAACAATATACCTTGTCCAACTCCCTCAATACCATACATGCCCAGACCCAACATACACATGCAACGGCAAATCGCCTTTGATGCAAATCGCTTTGGTCAGTACCAAACCCAACAACAACCACAAACACGACAACTACCTAACGCAAATCCGTTTACAAATAACAACCCAACCAAACGTATGAGATCTACTGATAGCGGACAGACAAAAATGAGTATAGGAGAAACTCGAAACCAAGAAGAAGAAAGTAATTTACCATATGACCCATATAATTTCTATCATGACCCAAATTTTTATTACAATCCAGCATACTATCCTGAACAATACCACCCACAATACTTAAACTATCAAGACCCTCAAATACCCATAAAAGAGGAACAAAATGAAGAAGAAAAATCTGATATTGTCACCGGGTCAACTGAAAATTTTCAGCCACCAGCCTCGGAACCCTCCAATACATAATTATCCCTCACAAAGGAGATAAATTAAAATGTCTAATAGATACAGGATCCACAGTTAATATGATGAGTACTAATGTTTTCAACTTACCAGTCAGTGATACAGAATGCCTCCTCCACACTAGTAATGGTCCACTCACTAC
This sequence comes from Zaprionus tsacasi, assembly GCA_018904105.1. NCBI lineage: Eukaryota > Metazoa > Arthropoda > Insecta > Diptera > Drosophilidae > Zaprionus > Zaprionus tsacasi. The sequence continues at coordinate 472,766 of JAEIFR010000569.1, forward strand.
CACCAAAAGTGTGCATTTACCAGTCAATAATTATTTTAAAAACCAACATAAATTCCTGTTACACCAATTTTCAACAAACTATGACCTCTTAATTGGCAGAAATTTACTGTCACAAGCGCAAGCTGTGATAGATTACAAAAATAAAACAGTAACACTTTATAATTATAAACACAAACTTATTAATCAAACTGTCGAAAGGGAACCAAAACAATCACAAGAAACTAACTTTCAATGTCAAGAATCCATTCTCAATACCGAAACTAATCTCACTCCAAGTTTCTATAGATTAGACCATTTGAATAGCGAAGAAAAATGTAGAACTAAATCTTTACTTCAACAATATGAACACATCCAATACAAAAAAGGCGATAAGTTAACCTTCAGCAACCAAGAAAAACATACCATAAATACTACACATAACTCACCCATTTATGCCAAATATAATTACCCTCAAGCTTATGAACAAGAAGTTGGAACCCAAATCGAAGAAATACTACAACAAGGCATTATTCGTGCTAGTAATTCTCCATACAATAGCCCCATCTGGGTTGTGCCAAAAAAACAAGATGCTTCAGGAGAAGAAAAATTTAGAATCGTCATTGATTATAGAAAACTTAACGAAATTACAGTAAATGACCGATATCCCATTCCAAATATGGATGAAATACTAGGAAAATTGGGAAAATGTAACTATTTCACCACAATAGACCTAGCTAAAGGATTTCACCAAATTGAAATGGATCATGACTCTATTGCCAAAACAGCTTTCTCCACCAAAAATGGCCACTATGAATATTTACGTATGCCATTCGGTTTAAAAAATGCACCTGCAACATTCCAACGTTGCATGAATAATATTCTTCGCCCCCTTTTAAATAAACACTGTCTTGTTTACCTTGATGATATAATTGTATTTTCCACATCGCTTGATGAACATTTAAATTCACTCCGATTAGTCTTTGATAAATTAGCTGAAGCCAACCTAAAACTCCAACCCGATAAATGTGAATTTTTAAGGCAAGAAACTACATTTTTAGGACATGTCATAACACCACATGGAATAAAACCCAATCCTCAGAAAATCCAAGCTATCACAGATTATCCGTTACCAACAAAAACCAAAGAAATTAAAGCTTTTCTAGGATTAACTGGTTATTACCGAAAATTCATTCCCAATTTCTCTGACATTGCAAAACCCATGACAATAGCACTAAAAAAAGATGCAAAAATAGATACAAAAAACCCTGAATATGTTTCCTCATTTGAAAAACTTAAATGCCTCATATCAGATGACCCGATTTTAATAATTCCAAATTTCAATCGTAAATTTTCCTTAACCACAGACGCTAGTAATGTAGCTCTTGGTGCTGTACTTTCACAAGATAGCCATCCAGTTAGTTACATAAGTCGAACATTAAATAATCATGAATTAAATTATAGCGCCATCGAAAAAGAACTTTTAGCCATTGTATGGGCTACCAAAACCTTTCGTCACTACTTGTTAGGACGCCATTTTGAAATACTAAGTGATCATCAACCATTATGTTGGTTACACCGAATGAAAGACCCAAACTCAAAATTGTCCCGTTGGAAAATTAAATTGTCCGAATATGATTTCGATATCAAATACATTAAAGGTAAAGAAAATTACGTAGCTGATGCTCTATCCCGAGTAAAATTAGAACATACTTACTTCGGCGAGCAAACACAACATAGCTCCAATGAAGACAGCAGTAATCTCATTACCATCACTGAAAAACCAGTTAATACATTCAATAGACAAATAATATTTTCCAAAGGCCCATCAAGTATTAAACACGAAACCTACTTTAATAAACAAATAACTCACATATCTTATGATGAAATGACAAATGAAAAAGCAGAATTATACCTAATCAACCACTTCTGTACTAAATCCAGTGCTCTGTACATAGACAATGATGCAGATTTTGAAATGCTCCAAGTAGCACATCAAACGATTATTAACACAAAACATACCAAAATTGTTCGCAGCCTCATTTTATTAAAAAATATACCCTCGTATGCTAAATTTAAAGAATTAGTTCTGACAACTCACGAAAAACTCTTACACCCAGGAATACAGAAAACAAACAAACTCTTCGGCGAAACTTATTATTTTCCAAATAGTCAATTACTCATTCAGAACATAATAAATGAATGCCACATTTGTAACCTATCCAAAACAGAACATCGTAATACGAATATGCCAATGAAAATCACTCCTAAACCCGAACACTGTCGCGATAAGTTCGTAATAGACATCTACTCTTCTGAAGGCAACCATTATTTAAGTTGCATAGACATCTACTCAAAATTTGCCACTCTCGAAAAAATAAAAACAAAAGATTGGATAGAATGCAAAAATGCTCTAATGCGAATATTTAATGTTTTAGGGAAACCCAGACTATTAAAAGCAGACAGAGACGGCGCATTCTCCAGCCTAGCCCTTAAACGATGGCTCGAAAGCGAAAATATAGAGTTAAAACTTAATACAGCAAAGACAGGTATAGCAGACATAGAAAAATTACACAAAACCATAAACGAAAGAATTCGTATGATAAAAAATTCAGACGACAATGAAAACAAACTAAGCAAGATAGAAACAATACTTTACATATACAACTCAAAACCAAACATAACACTACAGGACAGACTCCCGCTCACATATTTCTTTACGCCGGACAACCAATTCTAAATACTCAAGAAATAAAGGAAAACAAAATCAATGAAATAAACAAAAACAGACAGGAATATGAAATCGACACCAAATATAGAAAGGGCCCGCTACAGAAAGGCAAATTAGAAAACCCATTTAAATCCAATAAAAACATAGAACAAGTTGATCCCGACCATTACAAAATCACTAATAGAAATAGAGACACATACTACGAGTATTATAAAACACAGTTCAAGAAAAAAAAGAAAATTAATCACATCCCAATTCCGCAGGTATCTGGATCACAGTGATGACACTCCTTTTACTTATTACCCCAGGTCACACTCAACAAATTCAAATAAGTAACATCGATACAGATCATGGTTACCTACTCTTCTCAAGTAAACCAATTCAATTGCCATCAGCAGTTGAACATCATTGTTTAAGAATAAATTTAACAGAAATTAACACAATAACTGAGTCATTCGGTAACAAAATACTCAATACCTTAGCACCAACCAGAAATACATTTTTATACAATAAACTACTCAAAGAATTAAATGGGATAACAATTCATCAAGAAAATAGACAAAAACGAGGATTACTTAACATAGTAGGCACCGCATACAAATATCTTTTTGGAACACTCGACGAAAACGATAGAGTAGAAATTCAAAATAATCTAGAAACCGTTGCTCAAAATTCAGTCAAAGTCCACGAATTAAATGACGTAATACAATTAGCAAATAGTGGATTAGAAAAACTCAAACAATATGAAAATAATCGCAACAGTATTGACACACTTACATACGAACTCATGCAATTTATTGAATTTATTGAAGACATTGAAATGGGAATGCAACTTTCCCGACTCGGACTTTTTAACCCAAAACTATTAAACTATGACAAATTAGAAAATGTCAACAGCCAAAATATACTACTTATTAAAACATCCACTTGGATTAATCATAAAGACAACCATTTACTTATTATATCCCACATACCTATTGCACATGAAGAAAAAAATACAGTTAAAATTACTCCCTACCCTGACCACAATGGTTATCAATTAGACTACACTGATACTAAGTCCTATTATGAAAACAAAAATAAAATCTACAACGAAGAACATGAAGAAGTACACAACGATTGTATTACAAGTATAATTAAAAGTAAAACCCCGATCTGTAATTTTACCCCCATAAATACAAAAGAAATGATTAAGTATATCGAACCTAATATAATTTTAACTTGGAACCTAACCGAAACAATTATCACACAAAATTGTCAAAAATCAAATAGCAATATAAAAATTAGTGGAAATAAAATTATAAGAATAACCCAGTGTAAACTTGAAATTGGAAACATTATTCTAAGCAAAAATTATTTAAAACCTGAAATAGACCTAACACCATTATATCCACCACTTGAAATAACTAAAATCAAAAATATACAGCATAATGACATTGTTAAACTTATATCACAAAATAATTTTACATTTTACATGATTATAATAATTATAATTTTTATTCTCATTATACTATACTTGTATTCAAAATATGTAACAAAAAACCCAATTACGATGCTATACTTAAAAATAAGAAAACAAAAAAATGAAAATCATACTTCGACCCCAGAAAATTCTACAGTCAATATTGAAACGACACAAAACCCATTGCCCACATTATATCCAGCAGTCTCAGCCTAACCATAGGCTTCCTTTTAAGGGAAGGGAAGTAACGTATTATATACTCACATTAGTATAAACACATAAACTATACAGTATGAACCCCGCACATAAGCATAAACAAAATATTCCTGCACTTAAGATAAGTTAAACAAATGGCCAAAGCCAAGAACAGTTCACAGCATCAAAATATTTCTAAACACAAAACTGTCGCCAGCGCATCGCGCACTCAAATAACCACTTATAAACAAAACGACCACCAGCGCATCGCGCACTCAAATAACCACTTATAAACAAAACGACCACCAGCGCATCACACACTCAAATAACCACTTATAAACATATGTAAAATCCAATCCGATTCAGGGTACCAAGCCAAGAAATTGTATTGTACATTTTAGTCTTAAACTGGAGCTCAATAAAACAACAGGCCAAGAAATTGTGTCGCATTTTTTTTATTTGAATTATCCAGGGTCTACCTCAGTCTATTGACGGGTAGTTTGTTGGACTCACAAATTAGTAAAAGCAATATTTTACTATATATATATATATATATATATATATATAATTTTATTTTATACCCTTGCAAAGGGTATATTAATTTTAGCCAGAAGTTTGCAACGTACCTTGGGAGACATCTCCGACCCTATAAAGTACATATATTCTGAATCAGCATCAACAGAGGAGTCGAAAAATCGATGTCCGTCAGTCCGTCCATCCATCCGTCCGTCTGTTGCAACGCAAACTAGTCTCTCAGTTTTTGAGCTATCTTCATGAAACTTGGCACACAAGCTTCTTATTGCTGCACGCTGTAAATAAGTTTTGTTTTTGAAAATACCGCACATTATCAATATTTTTTAATGTTATGCAGTAACCGCCCTTAGTTTTTCCATTAAACTATCACAGACGCTTATATATTCTATAGCTGTTATGGGAACAATAAGTCAGTCCGTCTGTCTGTTGCAACGCAAATTAGACCCCCAGTTATAGAGCTATCTTCATAAAAGTTGGCTCACAGGCTTCTTATTTCTGCCCTCTTTAAATAAATCGGAACGGGCCAGATCGGACCGATATATCGTATAGCTTCATGGAACCTATCGGCTATATAGCTATCAGGCTTACCACATCCAAATCTAAGTGTGTCCTTAGTAATAAAGTTTCATTAAAATCGAACATTTATAACATATAACGATTAACGATCAGCCCAATAAAGGTACCTGTAATTTTATGAAAATCTGGGTACTATTACATACAGGGTGCGTTATGTAAGTAATGCGCATGGTTTCATTGTCACGTAACTACCTGTCGTAGCACGCTCGGACCTGTCTGAAATTTTGGGGCGGAGTCTCTCCTTTCCAACGCGCTCGGTCTCAGTTCGCTCTGAGCAATAGAAGGGGTAGGACGTGTCGTAGAGCGAAGTCATTTTTTCTGTTGTGTCACGGTGCGAGCGTTCGCTGGAACAGCGGTACGCCATAAAGTTTTGTGTGCGACTTGGCAAAAATGCATCGGAAACTTATCAAATGCTTCGAGAGCCCTTTAAGAAGGAGTGCATTTCGAGATCTCAGTGTGGAAGGTGGCACAAGGCCTTCATGGAGGGTCGAGAGGAGGTCACCGACGATCCACGTTCCGGACGTCCAACAACAGCACGAATTGATGAAAACGTTCGTCGTGTGCGAGAAACTTTGAGTTCAGACCGTCGGTTAAGATCCGGGCAATCGCTGACATCCTAAGCTAGGCAGCATACAATAGCAAGCACTCCCGAAGCCCATACTGGGAGCTTGTCCTACGCAGCTATTGCAAGAAATGGCAATACAACAGTCCAGCCTTGTCTACATAATGCACAATCAAAAGGAATTAATATTAAACAGCAACAACCGCTTGACCTTCAGTCAATATTGGCACAGCAGCAGGAACAATTTATGAATTGGCAGCAAAAGCTTCAACATCAACAATAGCAGCAATTTCTATCGTGGCTACAGCAGCAGCAACAGGAGCAACAACAACAAAACAAGTTGAATAGTCAACGACTCGAACGGCTGGAAAAAATGGTTTTTGAAATGGCCAATATGCTGAAGCAACGGACTGGGGATACATCGGCTCTCCAACTCCATAGTAACGCTTTATCATCACAATGAAACCTTTGAAGATTCTTATCTGGAATATAAATGATATTTCAGGTAAAGCCAGAGAAGTTGAGCTCATCGCACACAACAACTGCGTTGACATACTACTCCAAAACAAGATCAGACTGAACAGAGGGAACACAGTTAAGATACATGGGTATAGCTTTTATCCCGCATATAAACCTTCAAGCCATAATTACGGAATGGGAGGAGCAGCAGTACTGGTGAGGAGCTCTCTTCGTCATTTCCCGCAAGGAGTTATTGAAACGAGAACTATCTAGATGTCTTCAGTTAAGGTCTCCACCGGGCTGGGAGATATGGAATTTAGCGCGATATACTGTCCGCCAACAAATAGAATTGAAGAAAGGCACTTCAGTGACATACTTGTCTCTTGTGGCCAAAAGTATTTAGTTGGTGGGGACTGGAACGCGAGACATTGGCTATGGGGTGATACGTACAATTCACCCAGGGGTCGAGAACTAGCAGAAGCCATTGCAGCCAGAGGTGCTTATATCCTTGCAACAGGTCCACCAACTAGATACCCACATGTGCCCAGTCACAGACCTACCTGCATTGACTTTGCTGTGTACCATGGGATAAACTTAGACAGAATAAGTATTTGCGAAAACTGGGATCTAGACTCCGATCATGTAGCCCTTGATGCCACTCTACAAACAGAAGGTGCCTATGTGAGGCCATGCTCTCGATTAATAAGCAGCCGAACTGATCTTTCTGTTTTTAGACAACATCTGTATAACTCCTTTCAATTAAATACGGTTCTGAGCTCTAAAGAAGACATCGAGAACGCAGTGGACATTCTAACGCAAAATATACATAGAGCTGCTTCTGCTTCTACGCCGTCTGAGCCTGGGACAGGCCCTAGAAGTTATGGTATTGTTCTAACAAGAGAGGCCAGAGAACTAATCAGAACTAAAAGACGTCTTCGGAGAAGAGCAATTCGAACTCAGGATCCATGGGACAGTATCTTGTGGAACAGAGCAGCAAAGCAACTCAAAATCCTCTTAAGCGAACTCAGAAGTGATTTCTTTGAGCAAAAATTATCTTCCATGGACTATACCGTTGATGCAAACTATTCGTTGTGGAAGTGCACAAAAGCGCTTAAACGACAACCACTTCGATGGGTACCCGTACGTTGCCCAGGTCGGGAAACTGTAAAAACTGAAGTGGAACAGGCTAATGCATTCGGCTACCACATAGAGTATCGCTTCACTCCTTATGACTTCGCCACGGCAGAGCAAACAAGAGAGACTCACCAGTACCTACAAATGCCATTGCAGATGTCTCGGCCTATTAAGCCAATAAGGATTGAAGAAATATCTGAAATAATTAAATTACTGCCAAAACATAAAGCTCCAGAAATTGACAGGATTTGCCATGCCACGCTAAAGGTTTTACCTATAAAAGCGATAATATAAATAGCACTAATCTTTAATGCTATTTTAAGGATCCAAGAGTTCCCAAGACAGTGGAAACTGGCTGTTATTTTGATGATCCACAAGCCTGGAAAACCAGAAGTTGATCCTGAGTCGTAGAGGCCTATAAGCCTCTTACCCTCCCTTTCTAAATTATGGGAAAGACTTATTGCCAATCGGATCAACGACATTATAAGACAAGGTAATATCTTGCCGGATCATCAATTTGGATTTCGAAAGGGACACGGCACTATAGAACAGGTCCACAGACTGGTGAAACATATACTACAGGCTTTTGACGACTGCGAGTACTCCAACGCTGTTTTTATAGATATGCAACAAGCCTTCGACAAAGTATGACATGTCGGATTATTATGCAAGATAAAGACCCTTCTACCTGCGCCCTACTTCTGTATTTTAAAGTCATATCTGGAAGGACGAGAATTTAAAATCACGGTGAGAAATACCTACTCTTCTGTATATCCAATGATATGCTGGAGTCCCACAGGGCAGTGTTCTCGGACCGCTACTATATTCCTTGTACACTGCTGATATCCCTTGCCCGAGTTTCGAACACATGGAAGCACCGAACAATGCTCTTATGGCAACCTATGCAGATGACATCGCAGTGGTATATAACTCTAGGAACAGCAGAGAGGCAGCTAATGGACTAGAAGAATATATTAATGCCCTGGCAGCATGGTGTAAGCGGTGGAACCTGAAAATAAACCCACTAAAAACAACAAATTTATGCTTCACATTAAAAAAGCTCATCCCGATCACCCCTCCAATCCGGCTAGAAGGAGTTACCCTAAACCAGCCGCTACAAGCTACATATCTAGGTATCACCCTGGATAAACGGCTCACCTTTGGGCCGCATCTCAAAAACACAGTGAAGAAATGTGGGCACAGATTACAACAGCTGAGATGGCTCATGAACAGGAGGAGCACTCTTTCGCTGAGCAAAAGAGCTGTGTATGCGCACTGCATCGTACCGATGTGGTTATACGGGATCCAGATTTGGGGAATCGCAGCCAAATCGAATTACAAACGTATCCAGGTTATGCAAAATCGCACACTACGACAAATAACCAACTGTCCCTGGTATGTACGGCAAGGCTTCGCCAAGACAATTGGACAACTGTAAAAAAAAAAAACTTTTACTTATGTTCCTACTTCACTTATTATTATTATTATTATTATTTTGATATAGTGTTTGGTAATTTTTAAGACTATTTCTCCACCCTGTGATGTTAAGATACAATATTATGATGTACGGATTCTTCACTTAATAAATAGTAATTTAAAAAAAAAGTTCTTCGTGACTATTATTTTCCTAAAATGGGCAGTTTAGCAAAGAAAGTGGTAGCTAATTGTAGGGTCTGCACCCAAGCAAAGTATGACAGTCAGCCGAAGAAGAAAGAGCACGGGGAAACACCTATCTCCAGTTATTCTGGTGAAATGGTGCATATTGACATATTCTTAACCGACAGGAAGCTATTCCTGACCTGCATTGACAAATATTCAAAATTTGCAATAGTGCAACCTTTGGTGTCCAGAACAATAGTGACCGTGAAGTCACTGATGCACCCCTGCTGCAGATTATTAACCTTTTTCCCAATATCAAAACGGTCTATTGCGACAACGAACCCGCATTCAACTCAGAAACTGTCACCTCAATGCTGAAGAACAGCTTCGACATTGACATAGTAATAAGTACTTAAGTATATAAATCCTGACCGGACAGGTGACTTAATATATATATATATTTATATATACATAAGTGAGTATTTCTTTTCTCTACTTACTCTAAGATATTTTTCTTGGTAACTAACAACTTCCTTTACCTTTTTTATACCCTTGCAGAGGGTATATTAATTTTAGCCAGAAGTTTGCAACGCACCTTAGGAGACATTTCCGACCCAATAAAGCATATATATTCTGAATCAGCATCAACAGAGGATTCGAAAAATCGAAATCCGTCCGTACGTCCGTTCGTCTTTTGCAACGCAAACAAGTCGCTTAGTTTTTGAGCTATCTTTATGAAACTTGGCACACAAGCTTCTTATTGCTTATACGCTGTAAATAAGTCGGAACGGGCCAGATCGGACCGATATATCGTATAGCTTCATGGAACCTATCGGCCGATTTACGGTTTATTTCAAGATATAGCTATCAGGCTTACCACATCCAAATCTAAGTGCACAACATTTATAACGATTAACGATCAACGATCGGCATAATGAAGGTACCTGTTTCAATTTCATGAACATCTGAGTACTATTACATATAGCTGTGTACAACGGCAAGGGTATAAGCCGAAGGTAGCCTTGCTTTCTTGGTTTTCATTTTTTTTTTCAGACCTCTAGTCGTCTCGGAGGAGAATTGAGACTGCGATGATCTAGCAAAATCTAGTGAATCGCCATACTTATTCTCCTCCTTGCTTCCTTTTATTTGTTTTTTTCTGACAGATTGCAACACTGGGTGGCCAAAAGGAGGATGACACCTACTACATTTTCTTCGGAATTCACCTCTTACAAAAACCCCGTAAGTATGCAAAGTTGTACCGACCATATCATTAATTTATTTATTTTCTTCTTACAGATTCCTGCATCACTAGTTATACCCTTCGACCATTGAAAATGTCAAAAATGGGTATACTAACTTTGTGAAATGTATGTAACAGGCATAAGGAGGCGTGGCAGACCCCATAAAGTATATATATTCTTACTCAGGATCACTAGCCGAGTCGATTGAGCCATGTCCGTCTGTCCGTCTGTCTGTTTGAGACAACGGATCTCAGCTATTAAAAAAGCTAGAGACACCAAAAGCTACGAGTATATAAAGCTATATACCATAACATATTCTCCAAATTACAATCTGATCGGACCAATAACACAGAAGTTATTGAAGTCAACGTTTTCAGTACAAATGCACGAGCAGCAGCCTGCGCGCTGTTTTCAGTAGTTGACGCCGACGTCGACGTCACTCTTAACGTGCGTCGCTGTGTGAGTGTGAGCGAGAAAGCTATATGTAGTAGAAGTATTTGCGCAAAATTTATGTTTGTAATTATGAGTGTGGTTACACGTTTGTAACGGATTTTAAAAATTGGGAGAAGGGTATCCTACTGTCGGGCGTTCGACTGTATATCCACTTGTTTTAATTTAGTTTTATGTAATTTTAAGAAACTTTAATATAATTTTTAGGCCATGGATTTTAAAAAATATATGGTCTATGGTAGGTTTGTCGGAATGTGCGTAACAGGCAGAAGGAGACATCTGCGACCCCATAAACTATATATATTCTTACACAGGCTCACTAGCCGAGTCGATCTACCCATGTCTGTCTGTCTGTCTGTCTGTCTGTCTGTCTGTCTGTCTGTCTGTCTGTCTGTCTGTCTGTCTGTCTGTCTGTCTGTCTGTCTGTCTGTCTGTCTGTCTGTCTGTCTGTCTGTCTGTCTGTCTGTCTGTCTGTCTGTCTGTCTGTCTGTCTGTCTGTCTGTCTGTCTGTCTGTCTGTCTGTCTGTCTGTCTGTCTGTCTGTCTGTCTGTCTGTCTGTCTGTCTGTCTGTCTGTCTGTCTGTCTGTCTGTCTGTCTGTCTGTCTGTCTGTCTGTCTGTCTGTCTGTCTGTCTGTCTGTCTGTCTGTCTGTCTGTCTGTCTGTCTGTCTGTCTGTCTGTCTGTCTGTCTGTCTGTCTGTCTGTCTGTCTGTCTGTCTGTCTGTCTGTCTGTCTGTCTGTCTGTCTGTCTGTCTGTCTGTCTGTCTGTCTGTCTGTCTGTCTGTCTGTCTGTCTGTCTGTCTGTCTGTCTGTCTGTCTGTCTGTCTGTCTGTCTGTCTGTCTGTCTGTCTGTCTGTCTGTCTGTCTGTCTGTCTGTCTGTCTGTCTGTCTGTCTGTCTGTCTGTCTGTCTGTCTGTCTGTCTGTCTGTCTGTCTGTCTGTCTGTCTGTCTGTCTGTCTGTCTGTCTGTCTGTCTGTCTGTCTGTCTGTCTGTCTGTCTGTCTGTCTGTCTGTCTGTCTGTCTGTCTGTCTGTCTGTCTGTCTGTCTGTCTGTCTGTCTGTCTGTCTGTCTGTCTGTCTGTCTGTCTGTCTGTCTGTCTGTCTGTCTGTCTGTCTGTCTGTCTGTCTGTCTGTCTGTCTGTCTGTCTGTCTGTCTGTCTGTCTGTCTGTCTGTCTGTCTGTCTGTCTGTCTGTCTGTCTGTCTGTCTGTCTGTCTGTCTGTCTGTCTGTCTGTCTGTCTGTCTGTCTGTCTGTCTGTCTGTCTGTCTGTCTGTCTGTCTGTCTGTCTGTCTGTCTGTCTGTCTGTCTGTCTGTCTGTCTGTCTGTCTGTCTGTCTGTCTGTCTGTCTGTCTGTCTGTCTGTCTGTCTGTCTGTCTGTCTGTCTGTCTGTCTGTCTGTCTGTCTGTCTGTCTGTCTGTCTGTCTGTCTGTCTGTCTGTCTGTCTGTCTGTCTGTCTGTCTGTCTGTCTGTCTGTCTGTCTGTCTGTCTGTCTGTCTGTCTGTCTGTCTGTCTGTCTGTCTGTCTGTCTGTCTGTCTGTCTGTCTGTCTGTCTGTCTGTCTGTCTGTCTGTCTGTCTGTCTGTCTGTCTGTCTGTCTGTCTGTCTGTCTGTCTGTCTGTCTGTCTGTCTGTCTGTCTGTCTGTCTGTCTGTCTGTCTGTCTGTCTGTCTGTCTGTCTGTCTGTCTGTCTGTCTGTCTGTCTGTCTGTCTGTCTGTCTGTCTGTCTGTCTGTCTGTCTGTCTGTCTGTCTGTCTGTCTGTCTGTCTGTCTGTCTGTCTGTCTGTCTGTCTGTCTGTCTGTCTGTCTGTCTGTCTGTCTGTCTGTCTGTCTGTCTGTCTGTCTGTCTGTCTGTCTGTCTGTCTGTCTGTCTGTCTGTCTGTCTGTCTGTCTGTCTGTCTGTCTGTCTGTCTGTCTGTCTGTCTGTCTGTCTGTCTGTCTGTCTGTCTGTCTGTCTGTCTGTCTGTCTGTCTGTCTGTCTGTCTGTCTGTCTGTCTGTCTGTCTGTCCTGTCTGTCTGTCTGTCTGTCTGTCTGTCTGTCTGTCTGTCTGTCTGTCTGTCTGTCTGTCTGTCTGTCTGTCTGTCTGTCTGTCTGTCTGTCTGTCTGTCTGTCTGTCTGTCTGTCTGTCTGTCTGTCTGTCTGTCTGTCTGTCTGTCTGTCTGTCTGTCTGTCTGTCTGTCTGTCTGTCTGTCTGTCTGTCTGTCTGTCTGTCTGTCTGTCTGTCTGTCTGTCTGTCTGTCTGTCTGTCTGTCTGTCTGTCTGTCTGTCTGTCTGTCTGTCTGTCTGTCTGTCTGTCTGTCTGTCTGTCTGTCTGTCTGTCTGTCTGTCTGTCTGTCTGTCTGTCTGTCTGTCTGTCTGTCTGTCTGTCTGTCTGTCTGTCTGTCTGTCTGTCTGTCTGTCTGTCTGTCTGTCTGTCTGTCTGTCTGTCTGTCTGTCTGTCTGTCTGTCTGTCTGTCTGTCTGTCTGTCTGTCTGTCTGTCTGTCTGTCTGTCTGTCTGTCTGTCTGTCTGTCTGTCTGTCTGTCTGTCTGTCTGTCTGTCTGTCTGTCTGTCTGTCTGTCTGTCTGTCTGTCTGTCTGTCTGTCTGTCTGTCTGTCTGTCTGTCTGTCTGTCTGTCTGTCTGTCTGTCTGTCTG